>JAJGOT010000434.1:217500-352500 GCA_022457155.1 Cladopsammia gracilis | reverse complement strand
CGAGAGAACCCACCCGAGGGATCGCAACCTGAGCGTCAGTAATCCGACTAGGGCATTAGACACCCTTTCAGGCTACCATGGGGAAATAAGGAATCGAGATAAATGGCGCGGGAGAGGGCGCAGAACGAAACAAACTCCGCAAATGACAGGGAAATAATGAGTAAACGGAAAGGAATACGGATAACTACCCGAAGTATGTAAACTTTGAGTTTAACACCAAGATAAACACACGAACCATAAAATCCACTAATAAAGGCGGAACGCACAATAAAAGAGTGCTAAACCGGGTAGAACTGGCAACAATACTATAGAAAAGGAAACAATAGGATGCCAATGACATGAAAAAAAGCGAATCTGCAAAATTTAAAACATAAAAATAAATACAGGATCAAGCAGACCCAGGGTAATAAAAACCAACGTACAAACTTCAACGGAACTGAGCGAAGCATGGCACAGACTCGATGTCTGTAAGGTAAAGTAGTAATAACAAAAACTTGACAGATAAAGGCGTATAAACCTCGAAAGCACTACACAAACCAGATATTTGTGAGGCAAAAGTACTCATATATATTAACAAAACGTGACAAATAAAGGCGTACAAACTTCAAAGGCACTGCACAAACCCAATGTTTGTGAGGCAAAGTACGCATAATAAAGGCGTACAAAACTTCAAAGCACTGCACAAACCAATGTTCGCGAGGCAAAGTACGCATAATAAAGGCGTACAAACTTCAAAGTACTGCACAAACCAATGTTCGTGAGGCAAAGTACGCATGACAAAACGTGACAAATAAAGGAGTAGAAACTCCAAAAGCACTGCACAAACCCGATGTTTGTTAGGCAAAGTACACAAAACAAAACGTGACAAATAAAGGCGTACAAACTTCAAAGGCACTGCACAAACCTGATGTTTGCGAGGCAAAGTACGCATAACAGAACGTGACAAATAAAAGCGTACAAACTTCAAAGGCACTGCACAAACGCGATGTTTGCGAGGCAAAGTACGAATAATAAAGGAGTCACGAATAAAGGTGTACAAACTTCAAAAGCACTACACAAACCCGATGTTTGTGAGGCAAAGTACGCATAACAAAACGTCACAAATAAAGGCGTACAAACTTAAAGGCACTGCACAAACCCGATGTTTGTGAGGCAAAGTACGCAAAACAAAACGTGACAAATAAAGGCGTACAAACGTCAAAGGCACTGCACAAACGCGATGTTTGAGAGGCAAAGTACGTATAACAAAACGTGAGAAATAAAGGCGTACAAACTTCAAAGGCACTGCACAAACCCGATATTTGTGAGGCAAAGTACGCATATTAACAAAACGTCACAAATAAAGATGTACAAACTTCAAAAACACCTCACAAACTCGATGTTTGTGAGGCAAAGTACGTATAACAAAAACGTGACAAATAAAGGCGTAGAAACTTCAAAAGCTCTGCACAAAACCAGGTGTTTGTGAGGCAAAGAACGCATATAACAAAACGTCACAAACAAGCGTTCAAACTAAAAAGGGATGTTGAAGCCACAAATGTAATAATTGACCACAAATGCAATAAAGCCCTCAAATGTAATAAGGATTGACTACAAATGTGAATGACAGATGACGTCCAACACACTACATAGACAACTTCAGTTTGTCTAAGTTTGGTTGTCCGAGAAAGATAATGAATGACTGGCGAAATCCTGGTCCTCACAACTTAGGGCTGGTAACTCTGTTGTGCAAACTAAAGAACGCACGGTAAAATCCATTATTACATTTGTGGTCAATTCGTATTACATTTGAGGGCTTTATTACATTTGTGGTCAGTCCTTATTACATTTGAGGGCTTTATTACATTTGTGGTCAATCCTTATTACATTTGAGGGCTATATTACATTTGTGGTCAATTATTACATTTGTGGCTTCAACAATGGACCCGAGGGAAAAGCACTGCACCAACCCAATGTTTGCGAGGCAAAGTACGCATAACAAAACTGGACAAATAAAGGCGTACAAACTAAAATGGGAAATGAGAGAAAAGCACTGCACAAACCCGATGTTTATGAGGCAAAATCCGCAAAAATAAACGTACAAACATAATAAGCGTACAAACTGAAAGGGGGGACCGAGGGAAGATTACTGCACAAACCCGGTGTTTGCGAAGCGAAGCACGCAAAGCTATAAATAGCTCAACAACCAAATACAAAAGCGTGTAAATTCCATAAAAGCTGTAGGGAAGCGAAAAACTTAGAAAGAAACGAGGCTAACGGATAACGGACAAGGAGCAGGGTGAGGAGATAAAAACCGGCGAGCACGTGGAGCCGCGGGGGAACAAGCGATGAAACGGCTAAAAAGCCTGACAAATACTAAAGAAAAGTTTACCAGTATAACGGTTCTGGTTAGCTGGGCCTTGTTGAGGCGCTTGAGGTGACTGAAGAAGCGCTTGAACTATCTGGAACTACCTCCGCCACGGGAGCTTGCTCGCCGGACGTCATGGTGAGAACGCGAAGGTAACAGCACCAAAGGATTCTTACTTGAACTGGGCCGAAATTAGATGCACAGCTCTTATTTATACTCGCTCTGTAAGGGACTGGAGCGAATAGCGCAAATTTATTCGCCATTTGTGGCTTTGTTTCAAAACAATGGAATACTTACTGAAACTCGTGATGTGTATTATTCTCCCAGATTCTCGTAGAAAATGTTCACTTATTGATCGCTTTGGAAAATCGCTTTCGATCCTGCGTTATTTTGAAGAGCATTAACACGCTTCCTCGCTGTTCGTGTAAGGATTTTATTGACCTTTTCCTGTTTACATTTTTAAGCGCCTGAAAACATTTATTGTTCTTATGTGTCTGTTTTTATTTTGCCGAGATGTTTATTTATTTATTTATTTATTTATTTATTTATTTACATTTATTTATACACGGTTTAAAGAAAAAGAAATACATCAGGTAAATAATATACTAATCTGAACATTACTATAATCATTAACTAAACCTGTTTTCCATGAATGCCGTGTCTCTAATTTATGAATTTATATATAGTAAATTCTACCAAATCATTATATGCATCCGGGTTACCTTGAGATGAGCACGCACCGCCGCAGGTCAGTGGATTTATCGTTCGCCGAGGGGTTCGGACATGTTTGTCATCGACGTTGTTATTTGAGTTTCTTTACCGCTATTTCACGGTATGTTTACCTGGTTTATGTTTATTGTGTTGTCTTTCGCTTGCAGTGGACGCGTTCCACTGCAAGCGAATTTATTACTGAATTTATAACTCATGCGCGAAGCGGCATGAGGTAAGGTTTCGGCTCCGTTTTTCTTGTTATTTTTATTTTTTGTGTCACGATTTTGCATGCAAATGCATGCACGCATATTTTAAATTGTGCTCTTCCGGTTCATGGCTTTGCCATTTACACTTCCTGTTTAGTGACTTCCGGCTACTCTCACTTCCGGTAAAACAACGTTATTGAAGTGTCACGACAGCGTCTCCTTCAGCCCTACTTACATAACTAATGTTCACGTTAGGTATATATAACACTCAGAAGAATCACTGGCTTCATTGTGGTACCGCCTTCATTTACAAAACATTCAATAGTAACAGGAGGTAATAAGCTCCTGATAGTAAACAACGTGGTTTGCAGGAACGATGACTGAATGAAAGGAGTAACTATTCTCCATGTCGGACATCTTATCATGTTTAATATATATCATAAAACTTTCTTACGCATGCGCATGAGTATAGGCTGCTAGCAGCCTCTTGTTATTTTTATTTTTTGTGTCACGATTTTGCATGCAAATGTATGCACGCATATTTTAAATTGTGCACTTCCGGTTCATGTCTTTGCCATGTACACTTCCTGTTTAGTGACTTCCAGCTATTCTCACTCCTGGTAAAAGAGCGTTACTTAGGTGTCACGACAGAATCTCCTACAACCCTACATACATTACTATGTTCACGTTTGGTATGTCATGTCCACAACATTCAATAGTAAACAACGTGGTTTGCAGGAACGATAACTGAATGAAAGGTGCAACTTTTCTCCATGTCGGACATCTTCTTATCAAGTTTAAAATATATCATAAAATTTTCTTACGAATGCGCATGAGTAAAGGCTGCTTGCAGCCTCTTGTTTTTATTCATTTCGCGAGTCTTGTTACGTGTTACAGTGCTCGACTCGGCACAATTAATTTGCCAAATAGACTGCAAGACGTGCCCTGAGTCGAACTAACGAGGTATAACGCGCTTTATACCTGTTCATTCTTTACAGTCAAAATACCCAGCGCATTCCGCTAATTATTTGGGAATGACTTTCATTAATAGGGAACGGATGGCATTGAAATCAAAATTCAAGTTTTAAATTGATTATTGAAATGACAGGAAACCCAAGCGTAATGTTTGCATATTAATGATATTTGAAAATATAAGACATTGTATGGAATTTCGAATTCAACGTTTTAAGCAATATATAAAATCAAAATTGCTGAATAAAATCGTTGAAACATTTATTGGTGTTGTATTCTATCTTTATTCAGTATTTCTACGCTATTTGAATGATGTTTAGTCCATTTATCTTACCTTGTATAATATAATGGAAGGGAAGGAGAGTTCGGTCGCTTTCGGTGTCCTGTGAACTTTTGACCCATGTCAGTAAATAAACCAATCAACATTCGTTATTTCGAATGAGGCTACCGTTGGAAGATTCCGATAATCAATTTAAAACCTGAATTTTGATTTCAATAATGCCATCCGTTCCCGATTAATGCAAATCATTCCCAAATAATAAGCGGAACGCGCTGAGTATTTTGACTGTAGTCATTTGGGATTATACGGGCCATTACTTTTATATCCGTTTACACTTTGGGCTGTTTTATGTAAATTTAGCGGCATTTTTGACATTTTGCGTAAATCATTATCAATTTCATTAAGCATAGCTTGCCGTTATTGCTATATAATTTGCCCTCATTTAGTTCAGAATGTCAATCTGCTTTGTTTTTGATTTTTTCAAGTAGTCATCCTTGTTTTTATGTAGTCCGAAAATAAGAATTTATCGTACACCTATCTGTTTCTAGTAAAACCACGCCACCTTTATCTGATGTTAAAAAAAAAAAAACTTCTCATGGACCTACTAATTAACTACTAGTTAATTACTAAACTAAGTTGTAGTTTATATTAACTACGTCGTAGTTTATATTAAATTGTTAATGCCTGATGTATTTACCGTGTTTTTTTAAATAAAGATGATGATGATGATGATGATGATGATGATGATGATGACTATTAAGTGAAACAACCACCCCCGGCCTCGTCTTGCAATTACTGTAAAGCTAGTGAGACAGCCACGAACAGCCCTCCCCCTTCTCCCCCTCCCTTTCTTGAAAGGAACACCTCCGGAAAACCCTTGTTATGAAACTAGTGAAACGACCACCCCCGGTATGACCTTGCTAAGCTAGCGAAACAACCACCTCTGGCCCCCCATTCTCTATTTTCGAATTGCCCATAATACACTTTGTTTGCCCCCCAAATTTTGCATAAACTATTGTTTTGAAATGCTCTTGGGAATATGCAGTCCTCCCAAGAGCATTTACAAACAATAGTTTATGCAAAATTTGGGGGGCAAACAAAGTGTATTATGGGCAATTCGAAAATAGAGAATTGATGTTATGGTAGTGAAACAGCAACCACGCCCCCTCCTCCTCCCCCCCTCCAACCCTAACCCTTTTCCCTTCCCTCGTTGTTAAGCTAGTTAAACAGCCCCCCCCCCCCCGCCCTCCCTGTGTATTTAATTTAGTTTTCCCTGTATATAAGTTTTATAGCTTTATAATTGTAATTTGTATATACTACATCATTTTAAACATTTTATTTTGTACTTTTTAGAATATTTTTATATATTTTTTATTATTTTTCTTTCCGTGACTGTCCTGTAAATTATCTTTATAGCCAAGTGTCAGCCACGTTAATAAAGTTATTGTTATTGTTGTTGTTGTTATTGTTATAAGCTAGTAAAACAGCAACAACGACCCCTTTCGCTGTTGGGCTAGTGAAAATCATCTATTGAACAGGCCAGACGTTTTCTATTCTCGTGCATTCTTTCCTCTGCATTTATGGCATTAGATATCTAAAAAGGGGCTTGGTACCGTCTTTTTGTGCTACAGATTCATAACAGCTTATAATAAATTCATTTATGGCCAAAGAATTGATGTCGGGTGTCTCTTTTTTCTTAAGTGTGAGTCTATAATATTTTTAACCAAACTGGTTGAAAAATATGAAGCTTTTCGCAGTAAGGTTTACCTATATCTTGCCCTTCTCCATTTTGTTTTCAGTCTATCTTGATAACATCAGAAAACGTTGTAATAACAATAAATGGAGTAATAAAATGAAAAAAAAAAATATGATTCCGTTATTCGGATGATGAGACAAATTGGTTCGACATTATAGCAGGAGTGTTTCAAGGCGACACCCTTATACTATTCCTTTTCATCATAGTCCTTGACTATGCACTGAGAAGAGCCATCAATGGGAGATAAGCAGAGCTCGGATTCGTCAAACTCGATTAGGTCTACAAGGCACCCAGTAGTCACAGGGACTTCGAAGACGACATTGCGCTGCTGCCGAACGTCGTCGAATAGGCGCAGAAGCTGCTACACCTTATGAAGGCTGAGCGCGGAAATGCGGCACTGACGCTCATTGCGATGAAAACAGAAGATATCACCTTCAAAACGCCAGATCACACCTCAACGAAGACGCTAGGGGAGAGAGATCTAAAGGAAGTCGAATACGTCAAATATTCTGGCTTCTGATTCAACTCGTCCGACTAAGAAAGCAAAGGCGTTAGCCGGGTAACACGGTTAGCTGGGGTACCCTCCCTCCATGTAATCAGGCCCTTAAAGAAGGATACTGGAGGGAAGACGATTGGCGAGCTATCCATCTTCATGCAGGCGACAGAACTCAGTGGAACACCCACACACAGGCCCGCCAGAGGCTTTCTTAGTAGTAGTTATTCGTATAATTTAATCTGAAGTGCATTAAAATTTACCACAAGAGAGCAAGTAGTCTGCTCTCAAGGACAGCCGTGGGAGCAAATATGCGCAAGCGCGCTTAAAAAGGGCACACGTTTTGTGTCTCCTCGCGGCAGACGATTGTTTTTCGTTTCACTCGCTCGACTCTTTCACTCGTTTCACTCGCGGGGGTGGTGCCGCTGGACAATTGTTCAACAGTAAAACAATATATTGTTATATTATTAATCCTTAATACAAGTGTGTTGTGAACCACAATTTGAAGTAATGCCAGGACTCAGTAAAATACACGATTATCACAGTGCTTCACTGACTTGATTGTGCTTAATTAACGTTAATAATCATCTTTCCGTATTTTCCTTATTTTCCTCCAGGTTTTTGCGGTACGCTTTCATGATGGCAATAAAGTGATGCAGCATAGTTGCGTCACAGCTGTAACCAACATCTTCATAACAGTTGATGTAATCTGTAATCGCAGACAGAAAATCCTGGGAAATCCCCTGCTTTAAATCAGGTCCTTCACTCTAATCATGTATTTGCGCATGGCATCTCCAGCGCACTTTTGGTAGCTGTGCTCCTCTGTCGGTAGAAAAATGTTTCAATATTAGGTCTTCATTACTTGTTTAAGCCCTAGAAAGAAACTGAAACTGGCTTAAAGTCTACATTACGAACTACAAATTAAATACGTGTAGGTCTTTTTGTCTTCCTCTATTCTTTTTTTTATTAGATAATTTTTATGAATTTCTACCAGTGTAAACGTGTCAACCTCACTCGCCACTTTCAGTATGTTTTTTTTTTCACTGTTGGTTTGCGCAGGTTATGGGTCGCCCCCGGAGCTAATGCCTTTTTTGGGATTAAAACCATACAAAAGGTGGTTTGAAATTGGTTCTTGAGGTTGCCATGTTTTCTTGGAGAATTCGACTCATAAGCCCTATTCCCAAGTTGAGAAACATGACGGCGACGGACGAAATCATCAACTTGTTCTCGAATGTATCCGTTACTGGCTTCAATTCAGCGAACGGCATCATGTACATGCTACATGTACGAGGAACGCCAATCCGACGTAAGCCTTGCTCTCGCCTCCCAACAGGATCAATCCAGATGTCAAAGCAACCTTTCGAGCTATGTCAACAAATTCCCAATATTATGTGCGCCTGTCATAGTTTTCATAGAGAAATCTTAATCTGGTGAAAAATTCGATATTTCGTTCTTGGCGACTAGTCGATTCGTTAGCATGATTTCTAAACGAATCCCGCTTTAACAGGTCCCTGCTACATGTCCCTTAGTGTGTACTACACAATTTTTTTGTCGCTGCTACATGTCGCTGGACATGTCCCTGCTACATGACCCCTCGTGTCTACCCACCTTTAAAGTATTAAATGAACATAATTTCTGGGCAAGTGATTTCTTTTTCAATAATAGAAGTAGCTCAATTTTAAAGAAACGTACTGGCTTTTAGACGACAGAATACCGAACCCAAAAATTGGACAAGAACAAGAAGCTGAGGCTAATGTCATTTTGCAACACCAGAGATCTTTCTCGATAGAAAGGAAAGAAAGCCTTGCGGAAAGCGACAAAGGCTCTTGGTTCGACCAACCTTCGACTTCCAATAAAGAACCGGTGCGGCTGCCTTCTGCTTCATCTATTTTTTGGAACAAGCACTTTAAAACTCCAAGCATTGCAGAGTACAAAGCATTACAGGATCCGTACAAAGAAGTCGCCATCAAATCTAAATTTGTCAGACATTTTAGGTTAAAAACGTGATTTTCTTTCATTTGTGATTATATTTGTCTTTATATAAAAACACAAACGATCGGTACGTCTCGTCTTCAATTATAATCAAAATAAACGACCTACCCGAGGGATTTCATTTCTGATATCAAAGCCGCTTTGATGTCCTCTTTTGACTCTTTTGGTTCACTTTCATTTGCCTTCAGCCTTCCTTTGGTTTTTCGTTTCGCTTTTGAAACTTTCCCCATTTCGCTTGAAGCTTGAACGTAAAAACGTAACTGCAATGCGATATACAAAGTAGTTTTGCCGCGAAATTCTGTCCCATTGTTGTTGATGCCATGGCCTGGGGTCCGGCCTGTTGCTTCATTGGCTCGCAAGGTGATGAGGTGTTATAGTCTCCTGGGGAGGCGTGTGTTATTTTCAAATCTTTGCAAAGATAAAACTCGCATTTGATTTTCCGCAGAATATGCCCACTTCGAACGGATTAATATGGTATCTAGATTTCACGGATTACCGTAAAATTTGGCCCAAACATTCGAAGGGTATTGACGAACCAAACAATTTCAAATATTGTTCCAGTGGCGACCATTTGCGCAACGCGTCTCGAATGTTTTTAGCGACTCCAACTTTGGACGTGGATTTCTCGATAACCAATCAGAATATCGAAAATCCCTGATACCGTTTTGTTCGTTGATGCCTTGTGAATAACACTGTGCAGCTATTTTGTTCCTGCCGCTGCATTCGATACCCGATAAATTCACTCGAACAACCCTCGGTCGTTTTGGCTATTTCCGACTCCTGACACTTACTGAAACAAGCACTTACCGAAACAAAAAGTCGCAAACATTATATTTTTATCGGAAACTGCATTTATTAACCTTTGTATTGATATAGAGTTTGTTACTGAAGTTTGTTAAAGCTCGCGTGCGTGTGATTTTTTTTTTCCGAAGGGCACCTGCGAAGGTAGGAAGTATCCTTAACTCAACAAGCAGCGGTCCGTGTTTAGAATATAACAATATTCTATACACAATATTTTATTATTCTTTGTTGGTGAAGCGCTAGTGATTAAAATATGACATGTGATGAGTCGTTTTGCCCTGATACATTGGCTTTACATTGGAAAAAAATATGATCACTCAACGGCAACCGAGGACCATTCCCGTCTTGCGCATTTTGCAGCAAAGGCCTTCCCGGAACGTTATAATTTATAGCACTTATAAACCTCTGCCTTTTCTATTTGATACAATGAAGAGTACTGCATAGCTTAAGGACGTTCGCGCGAAAATCTTCTAACATTGATTTTTTTATAAAACTTTTGCTACAGCCAGGTAATGAGTTACTCGTGTAAGGAATGCAAACAAAATGGGGGGTCACCGACTTCGTTTTCGAGATAATATATCTGAAAGGCAACCCTAATTTTGAAAAATTGGTCTTCTTTACTGTATATGACCCCAATGTCTGTTAGTCTCAAAATATTACAATTTAATCTCTAAAATGCAACTCTCTATGCCAAATTTATATGAGTTGGTATGTTATGCAAATTCATTCAACTGGCGACGTATCTTAAGCCTGGTTTCCATACAATCGCAACGATCGCAACGGTTGGTTTCCATATGATCGCAAGGGTCGCAAGAATCGCAGCGATCGTTGCGATCGTTGCGATTATATGGAATCCAGGCTTTAAAGGAAATCTAATCTTTAAACGACAGCATTTGCAAATTCTGACAGCCGCAGGTTGGCAGGATTCGATGTCGCGCGGGTAGAGAAATGAAAACAAAAATTAATTTAAAATTGATTTTACATTGATTTTTAGTTCATTGTTTTCATTTTATCAAAAAAAAAAAATGGGGGTCGCCGACCACCCAAGGATGCGCATAACAATGAGTGCGAACGTCCTTTAATAAATGGTATATTTCCGCCCTTTTAAGACAGATTTGACCCATTCAAAAAGCCCGGTCGTGTCAATAGTCCCACCAAACGTCGCACACACATTTCCATATTATTCCATGCTTCACCCTGTTATGATCACAAGGACCCGCAGGAATAGCACAGTTGGCAGAAGGCTCGTTTATAAGCCTAGAATACCGTAGGGCATTTGTAACTGTTTGAAGAGAAAATGCTTGAGGAGAAAGGAGATCAGGCTTTTGAATTGACTGAGCGATAAAACTGTAATTGTGCCCACTCTTTGCGCCTATGGAAACGTGGTCACCAAGAGGTTTACCTAGGGTTTGCCATTCTGTGCTTTTCAAGAAAAACAAAAACAAGCTTGGGGCAGTGTTGAATAAATTAGCGACAGCACGCTAAGGGCAGTGTTAAATAAATTAGCAGCAGCCCGCTTGAGGCAGTGTTGAACAAATTAGCAGTAGCCCGCTTGGGGCAGTGTTGAATAAATTAGCGACAGCACGCTAAGGGCAGTGTTGAATAAATTAGCAGCAGCCCGCTTGGGGAAGTGTTGAATAAATTAGCGATATCACGCTTGGGGCAGTGTTGAATAAATTAGTGACAATACGCTTCTGACTATGAGAGCCGATGAACACAATCCTATCAGCTGTAATCCCATCACTCTGTGTGGCATTAGAAGAATGAGTGTTCTACGGCAAATATTATACTTCACAAACGTTCTACGTCAATTTATATTGTAGAGGGTGATCAACGTATCCATGGATATGTAAATTAGTCAATCCCGCACGCACACCTACACTCAACCTCGCACCAGGGGACAGAAAAAAGAGAGAACCTGGAAACGAGGTTGACACACTTATTTTTATCATCAGAAAGATAGCAAGATAGCCTGCGAGAACAGACGGTTTTCCCGGTTCTTAAAAATGTTATTTGGGCGGTCAGTATTTATCATGTTAACTTGAAAATGTTTTGAAACTGATCTTAAAAATGTTAAAATGATCTTACATGTGATTTCACCTATGTCGGAGATAGTGAGAGATCCTGGAATTCATGATCACGAGGTGCAGACCACAAGCCGGGTACAAGATCGAACAATGAAAGCGCCATTAGGCACCACTCCGAAACAACAGATCACGACATTCACCCAGATTACGTTAAAATTCTACAAAGAAACCTGAACAACAGGCAAGAACGACTTTTCCTGGGATCAGCTTCGCATTCCTTCCAAGACCGCAACTCTGCAAACGAACATATACAATTCCCACAGGTTTATTTACCTTTAGCAGCATCCCTGGAGGCCAGCGGCAAATAAGAACCGATTATCCTAGGTACTTGGTGTATCCCTATTCATAATGTATGGTACTTTATGTATCCCTTATTGTGATGTATTTAGATATATTGCAGTGTAATTTAGGGTCGGATTACAGTATCTAGGGTTGAAGCACTGATTTTAGTATTTAAGGTTAAGCACTGATTCCAGTATTTCCAGTGTATTGAAAGGGTTAGTTCTTATATATGGTCTGGGTTGGCAGCTTATTATCTTATATCCCTTAAAAAATTACAATTTCCGGCAGCTTGTCCTCGGTGGTATAGTGTGCATGGAGTAGATCATACGGCCCGGGTTCGATTCCCCATTCTGCTGTTTTTATCTTCTTTTTCTTCTGAAATAAAAACTAAGTGTTTAAATACAAAATAATAAGGGATACACCAAGTACATACCCCGATTATGCATGCAGAGACACTGTTTCAAACTTACTCGGTAGTTTCTTGGTGTTGCGGATGGTGTGCTTATCAGATGACGTAAAACAAAAGATTCAAAAGACACTGAACAATACCCACACCATAACACAAAAGCAAACCAACAATGGCTTTCGCAACACCAAGAAACACCCACTAACTCTGACGAATTATATTTACATTTTTTTTTATTTCTACACATTAATATTGTATTTTTAGCTTGCAAAGATGTATTCTTTTTAAGGTTACAGTGTACCTTCGGGGGTGTCTCTAGTATAACAGCTCTAGCGTCTTAAGATTACACTTAATATACCTAAACCCAGATATCAAATTAAAGCTTATAGAGCTGGCTATCTAAATATGGAAACCATTTGGTAATAAAGTGAATTGTCGAATTTTTTACGACGTCTTAATTCGAACGTCCGAATCAGCTTTAAAACGCTATAACTCAAAGCGATTATTGTATTTTGCTAATTTGATTTGTTCTCGGGTTTCCGGACACGAAGCGCTAAAAAAGCGTGTCGGCGATTTCCCATATTCAATTGCAGTGAAAAGTTACAGAATATTTTCGAAACAGAGAGAAAAAAATTGGAATGATCGCACGGAAATGGCTCTTGACGAAAACGTTTTCGGAAATAAGAAATTCGCCGACACGTTTTTGTTGATTATATGTTAGCCTAGCTTCTGTCCAAATTTGAGGAAAATCGAACAAATTCCCTTTGAGTTGTAGCTCTTTAAAGTGTTCCCAACAAGCGAAAAATTAACTTTGAGAAAACAGCGCTTAAAAAAACATATCGCTTCATAAACAAACTCCGCCCACAAAAGTTATACCGTCATTTCTCCGTCAATTTTCACTATTTGTCGATAATCCTTTTTTGGATGAAAGTTCATTCTGTAAACTTTATTTTGACGCCAAAAAAAAAAAAATTCGATAAATTTTCGATCTGAAGGTACACTGTAACCTTAATAAAAAGAAGCCGTGTTATTAAAAAAAAAAAAAACGAAGGCAACAGAGAGTTTGCCGAAAATTTAGTTTCTTATAATTTTTTTTAATTTAGATCATTTTTTAAAACATTTTTTTTAGATCAGTTTCAAAACGCCTTAAAATGTTTGCATATGCTTTATCACGATATAAATGCAGGTGTCTATGCTCGCTCTACGCGTCAATAGATCTTTAAGTATAGTTTAAAAGGATGTGCAAGACTGAAGAGTGTTTTCACTCACATGACAGGCGGCCATATTGAAGTGCTAAAACAATAAACACTTAATGACTGATCCCTCGGGAAACAGTGAATTTTGTTTCCCTCGAATCTCGATGTTTCCCTCGACTTCGTCTCGGGAAAAATCGAGATTCTCGGGAAATAAAATTCACTGTTTCCCTCGGGACCAGTCATTAAGTGATTTGTTATATAGCAACACAAAAAAAAACACAACACAAGACAGTTTGAATAACGCGCCGAGCACTCCATCCATCATAATCGTGCCACCTTTTGTCATGGTCTGATCACGTGCGTTACCGCGCAACAGTGCAATGTTACCCTCTGACTTCAAAATTGTTGCCTGCTTTCGCAAATGTTGCCCGCTCAGCACAATTGGCGGGAAACAGTTTGTTTGTTAGATGTCATGTGACGATGAATCAACCAATCAACGCGCGCGTTGTATTGACAAAAACTCCAGCTATATAACAATAGGAAATGTTTGAATAAGAATACAGCTAAAGTCTCATAGGGTTCGTTTAGGACGCCAATATGGCCGCCATTTCATTGTTTTGGGACACCGAAATGGCCGCGTAGCGTCACGAGCAAAGGCTTTGTTACCGAGAGGATAAGCGTGGGTTTGCTCTCCCACGATTTTTCTTTAAAAAAAAGAGTAAAGAAAACAAGTTTGAGGTTGCATTAATTAAATTAGTGACAGTAATTATGCTTATGATAAAAAAAATGTACTGATGGACAAACTCATATCAATCAAATGTAAACACGTTTTGATGTCGCGTTATTACAACAATTTTTTTTTCAAATTATAAATTATAGTTCACAAACGCTCGAAGCTAATTGGAATAACGCGGTTACGAGGGTTGCGACACATCCATTTTTAAAGAGTTGTTAATTGTGGATGGTTTCATTCAAAAAAACAAATACTTAGAAACGATCGAACTACCCAAATAAACAACCGTGTGGCGTTATGTAGAGTGATATTTTCTTTTATCCAGTTTAATTTCTTTTCAGGATCTCTTCGTTCTTGGCAAAATATCGATCCTGATTAAAGTCTCTGAAATACTTGTACGGGTGTGAGAAACTGAGGTTTTCAAGTTCTGATATCATAGTCCATTGAGTTAGTTACAGAGACAAGAAAAGGCGCAAACGCATCGTTTTTGTTCATGTGAAAGTCATATATCTCGATCATTTTTCCTTTTCATTTCCTTGATACTTCAGTGTCATCGTTGATGTTGCGGAAAGGACATGTACAGAGGAGATATAGAGGGTATTGTTTTGTTTGACCTCCAATGTTCCTTCGCAAAGAAATACGTTAGCTTGGGACTGCATTAATTAAGTAAGTGACAGTAATTACGCTTGGAATAAAAAGTGCGAATGAACGAAATCCTCCCAATCATCTGTAAACGCGTTTTTAATGATAGAATCATTTTGTCACATTGTAATAACCACAACTTGTTTTTCAAAGTTTGCTGTTGACAAATTAAACGTTCTTTGCTTATTATGCGTGGGTTGTGTAATTGTGTAATTGATATGCCTTAGTCACCCACGCACACGCATTTCCGAAGAGTTATTATCTGTGGATGGTTTCATTCAAAAAGCCAAATACTTAGCAATGCTCGTACTATCCAATGGAAATAAACGACCTTCTGGCATTATGTAAATGAATATAATTATGCTTTTATACGGTGTCTTTGCAGGCTCTCTTCATTCTTGGCAAACCAGTGAACCTGATCAGAGTCTACCAAAGACTTGTGTGAAATACTGTGGTAAGTAGCTTTTTATGATATCACAGTCGATTGAGTTAGGTACTGAGTCGAGCAAACGCACAAAAACATTTTTGTTCATGCTCAACTTGATTGTCGATAAGAAAATCAGATTTGGTTGAAATTTTATCATGTCAACATTCCTTAGACATTTTTTTTTTCATTTCGGGGATGCAATGTCATCGTTTGTGTTGCAGAACGGATATTTACCCGCAGATCAAAGATATAAGTTGTGTTCAAACTAAACTTCAAGGCTCATTTTTAACACAACTTCGTTAAGATAACTTATCAAAAGATTGGAAATGCGTTTGCATGTCTAAGAAATAGCAAAACTTTCGTTTTTCCTCCAACATGAACCAGCCCTGCACTGTCAACAATTTTCCCACCAACTATAACAACCTTTTTATACAGTTAATTTTGGCGATGACTTCTATCCTGTTACAACTGTGCTTTCTGGTGCTGTTAAGTGGCGTATCTTTGGGTCGTGGAGATGCCATGGTTGAAGGTAAGGAGTTTCTCTTATTCGCGTGGTATCAAGTGATGTAGTTCAAAGTTTTGAGTCCGTGAATGAAATTTCATCACGTGATAATTCAAATGAAGAATATTTTAAGTAGTATTTTCTATGGAACTTTCAGTGTTCCACGTGAGCATACTGGTAAAGCATGTTGGTACAAAGCCTCCGTGGACACCAGAAGACGGTTAAGCTCGTCTACGCGTTAAAGAAGGGTCCACGGCGGTTAACCGTCAGTCATCTGTGCCTTAATTTCTGTTTCTGATCTGTATTGTAGATCTATTAATGTGGGAAAATTATAAAAAAAAGCAAAAAAAAAAAAAACATCGAACTTATAATTTATTTTTGGAGGTGGGAGCAGCCTTAGACACGTGCGGTAGACGACTTAAGAAGGCTTGTTATTTCTCCATTCGCAGAAAACGAACGTAGGGCAAAGCAAAAATGTTGCCGTAGCCTTGGGGGCCAATGCCAAGCAGGACCTGTCTGTAGCGGTGCTATCGAAGTTGAGGGTAAATGCCGTGGTGATCGAATCTGTTGTGTAGCGCTAACGGTGAGTTCTTTTTGCATTTTTTTTTTCACAAGGCATCAAGGCCCGGACAGATAAATACGTTCCTAGGCATTGCACCTTGGTCAAACGTGGTGCACGTGGACTCCCTTTTTAACCTTCCTAGTTACTTTTCATCTCCCTACGGATGAGTCTGGGGTCGAGCCAAAATTAAACGGCGTTTAACGAAATCAATTTATATGGTTGTCCGTCTTTTGTAGCGTACTGGGGAAGAGCCACTACCGAAATGTCGTAGCCTTGGGGGCCAGTGCCAAGCAGGACCTGTCTGTAGCGGTGCTATCGAAGTTGAGGGTAAATGCCGTGGTGATCGAATCTGTTGTGTAGCGCTAACGGTGAGTTCTTTTGGAATTTTTTTTTTACAAGGCATCCACGCTCCGTACAGATAAATACGTCCCTAGGCATTGCACCTTGGTCAAACGTGGTGCACGTGGACTCCCTTTTTAACCTTCCTAGTTACTTTTTATCTCCCTACGGTTGAGTCTGGGGTCGAGCCAAAATGAAACCGCGTTTAACGAAATCAATTTATATGGTTGTCCGTCTTTTGTAGCGTACTGGGGAAGAGCCACTACCGAAATGTCGTAGCCTTGGGGGCCAGTGCCAAGCAGGACCTGTCTGTAGCGGTGCTATCGAAGTTGAGGGTAAATGCCGTGGTGATCGAATCTGTTGTGTAGCGCTAACGGTGAGTTCTTTTTGCATTTATTATTATTTTTTTCACAAGGCATCCACGCTCCGTACAGATAAATACGTCCCTAGGCATTGCACCTTGGTCAAACGTGGTGCACGTGGACTCCCTTTTTAACCCCCCTAGCTACTTTTTATCTCCCTACGGATGAGTCTGGGGTCGAGCCAAAATTAAACCGCGTTTAACGAAATCAATTTATATGGTTGTCCGTCTTTTGTAGCGTACTGGGGAAGAGCCACTACCGAAATGTCGTAGCCTTGGGGGCCAGTGCCAAGCAGGACCTGTCTGTAGCGGTGCTATCGAAGTTGAGGGTAAATGCCGTGGTGATCGAATCTGTTGTGTAGCGCTAACGGTGAGTTCTTTTTGCATTTATTATTATTTTTTTTCACAAGGCATCCACGCTCCGTACAGATAAATACGTCCCTAGGCATTGCACCTTGGTCAAACGTGGTGCACGTGGACTCCCTTTTTAACCCCCTAGCTACTTTTTATCTCCCTACGGATGAGTCTGGGGTCGAGCCAAAATTAAACCGCGTTTAACGAAATCAATTTATATGGTTGTCCGTCTTTTGTAGCGTACTGGGGAAGAGCCACTACCGAAATGTCGTAGCCTTGGGGGCCAGTGCCAAGCAGGACCTGTCTGTAGCGGTGCTATCGAAGTTGAGGGTAAATGCCGTGGTGATCGAATCTGTTGTGTAGCTCTAACGGTTAGTTCTTTTTGCATTTATTATTATTTTTTTTTTTTCACAAGGCATCCACGCTCCGTACAGATAAATACGTCCCTAGGCATTGCACCTTGGTCAAACGTGGTGCACGTGGACTCCCTTTTTAACCCCCCTAGCTACTTTTTATCTCCCTACGGATGAGTCTGGAGTCGAGCCAAAATTAAACCGCGTTTAACGAAATCAATTTATATGGTTGTCCGTCTTTTGTAGCGTACTGGGGAAGAGCCACTACCGAAATGTCGTAGCCTTGGGGGCCAGTGCCAAGCAGGACCTGTCTGTAGCGGTGCTATCGAAGTTGAGGGTAAATGCCGTGGTGATCGAATCTGTTGTGTAGCGCTAACGGTGAGTTCTTTTTGCATTTATTATTATTTTTTTCACAAGGCATCCACGCTCCGTACAGATAAATACGTCCCTAGGCATTGCACCTTGGTCAAACGTGGTGCACGTGGACTCCCTTTTTAACCCCCTAGCTACTTTTTATCTCCCTACGGATGAGTCTGGGGTCCAGCCAAAATTAAACCGCGTTTAACGAAATCAATTTATATGGTTGTCCGTCTTTTGTAGCGTACTGGGGAAGGGCCACTGCCGAAATGTCGTACCATTGGGGGTCAGTGCCAAAAAGGAACTGTTTGTAACGGTGCTATAGAAGCTGATGGTAAATGCTTTGGTCGTCGAATCTGTTGCGTAGCGCTAACGGTAAGTTGTTCTTGCTATCTTTTCTCACGGGCATTTACGTTATACGAAATGGAATGCACTATTCCCTGAGGGACTCTGATAACAAACTAGTCGTCCCGTTCCCACGAACTAATTACATGAAAAATAACTTCAGTTATAGCGGAGCAGTTCTCTGGAACAGCCTACCCTGTGATATGAAAGAAATTAAATCTCTAAGTCAATTTAAACGTTCAGCTTATCTGAATTTTTAATTTAAACTACACACGGCATTCATGAAAAACAGGTTATTAGATTAATTGTAGTTAGTTTTGTAATTTGTTTAGGCTAGTTAGGTTAGCTAGGTTAAGTTCCTGATGATTTTACCGTGTTTAAATAAAGATTTACAATTACAATTACAATTACGCGCCGTAGATAAATAAGTCCTTATGCATTGCACGTTGATCACGTGGTCGTCCCTTAATTTTAAACCCTTGCTCCATATTTTCCTCGCTTTCCTAGTTTTGGGTCGAGACAGAATTAGAGCCGTATTTATAAAATTGTCCGGGTTTTTTGTGGCGTTTTGGGAAAAGGGCACTGATAAATGACTCCGCTGCTTAACCCTCGGACGTACACGCAAACTTTTACCCCCACCTTGGTACGGAGGGGTGGTTGCACCCCCCCCCCTCCCCTCCCACCCCCTTGGGTTTTCGCGATGTTGCAATATTTCGGAAATATTTTACATCTAATAGATAACCCACGATGTGCTCTACTAGATAAGGTAAATATTATGGGTTGTGGCGCTGCTGGAGTCTGTGACGTCATCCAAAATGGCCGCCAAGATGGCCGCCATCTTGGATTTTACTAAAAATTCAAATTTATCGGAAAAATGCGGAAATTGCAAATATTGTTTGCTAAAGTTGCATTTTATATGTTTTTTTTCACTGAAAAAGGTGAAAACACGCATTTTTATTCAAAAATGAGTTGACCTCATGTTACTTATGACGTCATATCTCGTTACCATAGCAATCAGTTGTCGCCTAACTTTACCAAAATGTGTCTCAAGGATAAATGAACAGCTACTAAAAACGGCATGGGCTAATCTTAAATGGTCTTGAAAATATCTGAGAAAAAACTTAAGAGGGGGTGGCAACCATCCCCCCCCCCCCTTGTACGTCCGAAGGTTAAACTATTGTCATGAAAAATGTGGTTATTTATGGGTGGTAGGTTTCTTTATCATTGGCCCCACGATGTAGTTAGTGTAGGTGTGGATCGTGCCGTTTCGACTATTGTTAGATACTTTGTGCATGATTGTAAATGGTGGATTTGGATCCTCATTATTCCGTTTAGCAACTGCTCCCTCTGTTCCCTTGGAGGTCCGCGATGGTACAGATCGGCTGTTGGTTGGTGATCGAAGGCATTTACCCTATTGATGTAGTTAGAATAAAGTCTGATGTGAAAAGCCTGTTTAACCACATTGGTATACCAGTGCGGGTTGCGGTTAATGAGCTTAAAGCTTAAAGTTTGTTTTATTTATTTTACTTCGTTTTGTTTCCACAGAAATAGTAAGGAGCTTGAAAATTCCCTAAAGCAAAGACGACTGTAGATGTGTTAACTCAAATAAACCTTGTGAAACTGTTCAAATCTGTTTGTTCGTCATTTTTTACTTAGGCAAACGCCCAGTGGTAGGTAAAAGTATACTTACGACTTCGCTTGACGAGACTTCTGCTCCATAGATGGACAGGATCATACGTTTTCAATATTGTTCCTATACACCTGCCGTTTTAGGGTCAAGAATGATACGCTTGTGTTTCCAATTATTACACGTCCATCTTTCTTAATTTTTTTTTTTAGCATTTCAGAACTCAAAATTAACACAGCCCCTGTGGAGTCGAGAAAAAGTTACAAGACATATCGTGACCAAACGGGGAACCATTAGTCTTCCACTGCCCCCTCCCTCACATTTTACAACTTCATGGACCTCCTCCTCAGCGTTATGCACCAAGCTCCACTGGCTTTCATTAGGTTTCTCCACATGGCGCGTTTAGGAGCAAGCACACACCCAGAAGGACGCACTTCCCATCTTAGAACCCTTGTGTCCCCACCTGTCACGTAGTCTGGTCCCAAACACAATCTCGTTCCTAGAGTCAGCGTTAACCATCGGAACGGGCAAAGAGGACGCTTGACACACACGCTAATATGTTTCCTGTACCAAAGAAAATAAACAACCTTCAGACCCTCCCGTGTCCTGCTCCCTGAATCCACCACCGCCTTGCGTTCAACTCCCCACCCTCCAACGCCATTCCCATTGTTAAGGCACGTGACCATTGCATATCGCTGCCTCTATGCTACAGCCAACCGACCAATAGAAGGAGTAACATTTGCATACTGTCCCCTTATTGCGTATTATTTTTCCTTTCATTACCTCGAGATATTTTGTTGTTAAGTCGGTTTAAAAACTCTCGGCTGCGCCTTATTTTTTCAACCCACTTCTAGGGAGTTTGAAGATCCTGATAAGACACTATAATTTCTAAGATTAGATATAGTACTATTAACTTTTTACAGGGATAATTATTACTGCACCAGTGCGAATTTGACGGCTCTAAAATTTCTTTGAATAACGTGACCTGACTATTAGTTCAAAAGCTGTCATTCTGCTCTCCTGCAGGTGTTTTGGAGCTCGAGGTCTCAATCGATTCGACTCTTAAAATATTAATTACATTTTGGACTTCATTAAGTTCGGAAATTAGAAATCTGAAAGTAATAACAGATAGTTTACTTGTTTTGGCAGCCGGGTGGTAAAGAATAACATATTTTGTCATAATATTATTTTGAGCAATTTTGTGCAGAGTGAAAAAAAATGAAGATTCTCTTACCATTTCTGTAGGATTCCGTTTTTTTTCCTGAAGAAAAAAAATTGAATTGCTTCAACCTTAAACCCAATCAAAAGATGGGTGATAAATACTTTGGGCTACTTGACATTATCTTGTCTATGTTGTTGTTAATTTAGAAAAATCAAGCAGTGTTGGGAAGTTTTTTTTAACAATCACTGCCAAGTAAAACAGAGTTGAATGGTAACGAATCAATGAGTTAGCAAACTTATCTCATGACAACAGGCTATGGAAGGAATGCACGGGCCAAATAAGAAATATAATTTTACTTCACAAATTTATTGCTCCAGTTCCAAAAGATCTACAAGATACTGGTCTGCTAAAGAAAAATAACTAAAAATCGAAAGGCAGAATTTTTATTTATTTTTAAGTGATTGTCAGGTAGCGTTGTTGGCCGAAATTTTCAAGAAGGTAAATATGAATTCCCGTTGTACTAAATGTCCCTTTATAAGTATATTTTCATTTGCTTTGAAGTTTCCTAGAAAAAAAATATGTTAATGTGTTGCGACGGACGAATATATAATATTTTATAGTCTACTAAGTTTTATAATACCTTCGCTCTTGTCTTTCCTCTAGACTTTTAGATATTAACGATTTATTCGATTTATCAAAAAGTTTGCAAACGGAGTAGGAAGTTGGAAGTAGGAATGACGTATAAATTAATTTTCACGTTATTGTGCGTGTGCACTACGGCAGTAACTATTCCACTGAGCAAGATTATATACCTGTATACGTACGAGCTTGTGTTGCGTGCGGTAACATTCGAAGCACTTTAATGCTGTTAGCTTTTTTCAAATTAAGAACGAAATTGCTCGAGCTAGTTCATTATACCCTTCTTTTCACTGGTTGGGAGCTTTTTCAATTTTTTTTTTTTTCTGCAAAAAAAGCAATATGATTTGCTTCCAACATAAGAGGTATTTGCTATACTTTCACTTAAATTACAGTGCTTTTAGATTAATTAAACTGACAAAAAACAGTAGCTCGTGCTGATGAGAAGTAGTCGAAATCCACCTTGCCATTTTTATGGTCCCAGGTAAAACAGAACTGCGACTTTTGCCTAGGTAAAAGTGGTTTCCTACGTGTAATCGTTCTTTACAACGGTAAAATTCATCTAGGTAAATTTTCATGGAAACGCCATGGAAAACAAAACAATGTTTCCAAGCACGTTAATGCCTACATGGATAGTTGGGGCGATTGTTTTCCCAGATAAACAAACCAATGAAATGTCAAGTTTTTACAGACAGTTGCCGACTTCACGGACGGTGTTGTTTTCGTGCTATTGAAAGCTATCAAAACATCATTTTTTTTTTCATGCAGTTAAGATTTAAATTATTCAGTTTTTAAATACACAAAGTGGAAAATCATCGCAATAGAACATTGATCTTGGAACATGCGAATGACTTTACCCGCAGGTAAATGGAAAGCTTATAGGTCATTTTGTTTTCCTGCGTAGGCCTATTTTAATACCTGTGTAAAAGTACTAAGTGTAACCGCGGATAATGTATCAAGCGCTAACTTTATCACTAAAACAACAAAAATGACAGCGTTTTTCAATGCATTTAGTTGTCATTTTAAGTTCTGTTGTTTCATTGCAGCTACTGGAACAATATTTTCCATGTGACGATTGTCGTTCATAACGTGTCAGTTGTATTGTATTTTCTACAAAACGACCGTTTAAGGCCTGCAACTATCTGACTAGTTTAGATATTTACTCTAAGAAGTATTTAAAGGCGAACCTTGCCAGACAAAACGTGTCCAGGTTGGGATTTTGACTGTAATTTTCCTTATCATTCGATTGCCATTTAGCAATATCGGTAATGAACGGTAATGAATTTATATCTTTGAAATTTCAGCGGAAGCTGAAGTAAGTGATCAATATTAATTATGTTATAAAAAAATGAACGAAACGATCCAAAATTGTTACGTATTTTCGCTTGTCAATAACAAATTAATTGCATGGACAAGCTGCAATATCGTCAGTAGACCGGCCTCTTTAATAATTGGTAAAAATTCAACGGAAGAAAAATTGGAAAAATATGGATCAATTAATCTTTTTCACTGATAACCTTACTTCCTTTTTCACCTTTTGGTAAACAGATTCTTGAGCGAAAGTCGAATTCTGCAATGAAATCAGCGAAGCTCGCTTGACGCTGAAAATTTAATTGCTTAAACATAAATAACGACAGGATACCGACCTACTTTAAAGATTGTTTTTAACTTCAAGAGTTGAAATTTTGAAGCAGGTGTTTTAGTGGTAAGCTTTTTACAGTGTCTCTATATACTGTCGTCTTTTACAAGGAATGAAAGTTGTCTTTTTTCCATCCGTCAATAAAAGGAACAACATTATTTTTTCGTGACTCTTTTAACTTGTTCGTTACACCGAAAATAGAAAGACAATATAATATGATAGAAGCTTAAATTAAATACGCGAGAACAAACAATTGAAAAAAAAAAATCACCACATACTGCGCCATGAAATTAGACTCCTTTAATATCTGGCATTAATATGACTAATATTAATTATTTAATATCTGACACAGTCCCTTTGGAGTCGAAAAAAAGTTACAAGACATATTGTGAGCAAACCGGGAACCATTAGTCTTTCACTGCCCCTCCATCACATTTTACAACTTCATGGACTTCCACCTCACCGTCATGTACCACGCTCCATTGGCTTTCATTAGGTTTCTACACATGGCTCCTTTAGGAGCAAGCTCGCACCCAGAAGGACGCACTTCCCATCTTAGAACCCTTGTGCCCCCACCTGTCACGTAGCCTGGTCCCAAACACAATCTCGTTGCTAGAGTCAGCGTTACCATTGACCATCGGAACAGCCAACGAGGACGCTTGACACACACACTAATATGTTTCCAATACCCAAGAAAAATGGTTTATAACAGGCTCTCGAGAATAACAACCTTCAGACCCTCCTATGTCCTAGGCATTTTGCTCCCTGGACTTCCACTGCCTTGCGTCCAACTCCTCAACCTCCAACGCCACCCCTATTGTTAAGGCAAGTGACCATTGCATATCGCCGCCTCTATGCTACAGCCAAGCGACCAATAGAAGGAGTAACATTTGCATATTTTTCTCCTTATTGCGTATTATTTTTCCTTTCATTACCTCGAGATATTTTTTTATGTCGGTTTAAAAAAAATATGAAGCACCTCATTTTTTCAATACACTTCTTATGAGTTTGGAAATCCTGATAAGACACTATAATTCCTAGTATTCGATATAGAAACTATTAACTTTTTACAGGGACAGTTAGTACTGCACCAATGCGAATTTGACTGCTCTAAAATTTCTTTGAATAACATGACTTGACTATTAGTTTAAAAGCTATCATTCTGCTCTCCTGCAGGTGTTTTAGAGCTCGAGGTCTCAATCGATTCGACTCTTAAAATATTAATTACATTTTGGACTTGATTAAGTTCGGAAATTAGAAATCTAAAAGTAATAACAGATAGTTTACTTAAGTGGCAGCCGGGTGGTAAAGAATAACTTATTTTGTCATAATATTATTTTAAGCAATTTTGTGCAGAGTGAAAAAAAATGAAGATCCTCTTACCATTTCTGTAGGATTCCGTTTTTTTCCTGAAGAAAAAAAATTGAATTGCTTCAACCCTAAACCCAATCAAAAGAAGGGTGATAAATACTTTGGGCTACTTGACATTACCTTGTCTATTTTGTTGTTAATTTCATAAAAATCGAGCAGTGTTGAGAAGACTTTTTAACAATCACTGCTAAGTAAAACAGAGTCGAATGGTAACGAATCAATGAGTTAGTAATTTTATCTCATGACAACGGGCTATGGAAGGAATGCACGGGCCAAATTAGTAATATAATTTTACTTCACAAATTTATTGGTCCAGTTCCAAAAGATCGACAGGATACGGGTCTGCTAATAAAGAAAACTAAAAATCGAAAGGCAGAAGTTTAATTTATTTTTAAGTGATTGTCAGGTAGCGTCGTTGGCAGAAATTTTCAAGCAGGTAAATACGAATTCCTGTTATACTAAATGTCCCTTTGTAAGTATATTTTCATTTGCTTTGAAGTTTTCCACTGAGCAAGATTATATACCTGTATACGTATGAGCTTGTGTTGAGTGTGGTAACATTCGAAGCACTTTAATGCTGTTAGCTTTTTTCAAATTAAGAACGAAATTGCTCGAGCTAGTTTATTATACCCTTCTTTTCACTGTTTGGGAGCAGAAAAAGCAATATGATTTCCTTGCAAGATAAAAGGTATTTGCTATACTTTTACTTAAATTACAGTGCTTTAAGATTAATTAAACTGACAAAAAACAGTAGCTCGTGCTGATGAGAAGTAGTCGAAATCCACCTTGCCATTTTTATGGTCCCAGGTAAAACAGAACTGGGACTTTTGCCTAGGTAAAAGTGGTTTCCTACGTATAATCGCCCTTTACAATGGTAACATTTATCTAGGTAAATTTTCATGGAAACGCCATGGAAGACAACACAATGTTTCGAAGCACCTAAATGCCTACATGGATAGTTGGGTCGATTGTTTTTCCCAGATAAACAAACCAATGAAATGTCAAGTTTTTACAGACAGTTGCAGACTTCACGGACGGTGTTGTTTTCGTTCTATTGAAAGCTATCAAATTATCAAAAAAATCATCGCAATAGAACGTTGGGACGTGCGATCTTGGGACCTGCGATCGACTTTACCCGCCTATTTCACCTGTGTAAAAGTACTAAGTGTAACCGTGGCTGATGTATCAAGCGCTAACTTTATCACTAAAACAACAAAAATGAAAGCGTTTTTCAATGCATTTTGTTGTCATTTTAAGTTCTGTTGTTTCATTGCAGCTACTGGAACAACATTTTCCATGTGACGATTGTCGTCCATAACGTGTCAGTTGTATTGCATTTTCTACAAACGACCGTTTAACGCCTGTACCTATATGATTCGTTTAGATATTTACTCTAAGAAGCATATAAAAGTGAATCTAGATCTTGCGAGACAAAACGTCTTCAGGTTGGGATTTTGCCTGTAATGATCGAGGCACTGCCAGGGTAAATTCCGACAGGCGACATGACCCAAAAAGTAGCGACAGCACGTAAAATGAAATTGCGAGAAAAGGCAAATGTTCCTTCAATTTCTGACTGCAACGTGAAAAATTGATAAACACCGACACGAGACATTTTAAAATTCAGACAAGCGACGCGGGATTCCCCCTCCCGTGGTAGGGTGGCAGGGCCTCTGTAATTTTCCTTATCATTCAGGTTTCCATTTAGCAATATCGGTAATGAAAGGTACTGAATTTATTTCTTTGAAATTTCAGCAGAAGCTGAAGTGATCAAAATTAATTATCTTGAAAAAGAAAATAAACGAAACGATCCAAATTTGTTAATACGTTTTTTCGCTTTTCAATATATAACAAATTAATTGACTGGGCGAGCTGCAATATCGTCGTAGACCGGCCTCTTTAAGAATTGGTAAAAATTAAACGGAAGAAAAATTGGAGAAACGTAGATCAATTCATATTTTTCACTGATAACCTTACTTCCTATTTAACCTTTTGGAAAAACAGATTCTTGAGCGAAAGTCGAATTTTGCAATGAAATCAGAAAGCCCGCGTGACGCTTAAAATTTAATTGCTTAAACATGAACAACGACAGGATACCGGCCTACTTTAAAGATTGTTTTCAACTTCAAGCGTTGACTTCAAGCGTTGATTTTGAAGCAGGTGTTTTAGTGGCAACCTTTTTAAAGTGTCTTTATATACATGTACTGCTGTCTTTTACAAAGAATGAAAGTTGTCTCTTTTTCATCTGTCAAGAAAAGGCACAACATTTTTTCGTGGCTCTTTTAACTTGTTCGTTAAAATGAAAATAGAAAGATAATATGATAGAAGCTTAAATTAAATACAAGAGAACAAAAAAAGTGAAAAATTACCGCATACTGCGCCATGTAATTAGAATCATTCAATATCTGGCCCAACTAGTACAAATAGTGAATGACGTTATCCAAAGAATAATTTCAAACTTGGCTAAATTAAATGGGCTCGATTTATACTAGAGATGGATAATCCATCCAGGACTAACTTTTGGTTAGAATTTTTAATTCATAGGTTAATCCGTTTGTGTATTATCCGTATGGACAAATTATCCACTTTTTGTTCGTCTGCCAAGCTAGACGGACAATTTGTTTATCACACCATGATATTTGTTTACACAGACGGATTACCAGACGAACTAAAGAATGAATGCCCATGTTCGGACGGATTATCCGTCTCTAGTATAAATCGGGCCAATCAAAACAAATGACTTCGAAACAGAAAAATTGTTTTTACTGCTAAATGTTAGAGCGTCTCACTAATGCACAGACGAGATGATTGTGTGTTCAAAATGGTAGCATTGGTGCTTAACATATTTTCAGTACGCTGCATTAACCCTCAGACGTACACGCAAATAAAAAATCCTTTGAATGCAGAGGTCCACACAATGCAGAAATTAAACTTGCTGGTAGTTGCCGGATCTTCCTTGTGAAAGATGTCGTGCCAGGCGCCACTTGAATATGAAAATACAAAACTGAATGCAAGGCTAGCACTACGGCAAAGGGCAGATTAATTGATCGGAAGCAGAGAAGGGACCGGTGGATGCTTGTAGAAGCAAATGAAAAACCTTTGAATGCAGAGGTCCACACAACGCAGAAATTAAACTTGCTAGTAGTTGCTGGATCTTCCTTGTGAAAGATCTCATGCCAGGCATCACTACGAAAATACAAAACTGAATGCAATTAAGGTGGCTGAACACAGTTTCACTGTACCAATGCGTCATTCATTGTCATTTTAAAACTACTAACGTCTGGGCGCCCAAAATTGGCGAGGCATGCGCATACGATTAAGTAATGATCCGCATAAGAAGGATAGCGCTGAACGGCAATGGAATGTCAAGCACGATGGAATATCAAGTTTTTTCATTGTTACAACTAGTGATCTCATTGGTCTAGACTCAAAAACCGCTAAAATGTTAAGGTTCAAGGTGCATTTTGTCTATTTTTTTAGGGTTTCAAGTAATTTGAGACCCAATCGCAGCAAAATTATTGGCTATTGTCTTCTGCTATTCTGATTGGTTAAGCACGAACATTTCCTAAAATTTATTTGACACCAATGAATTTTCTTTATTTTTATAATGAAATATAATTATTAACCATCAGCTCCTCCTCTATTCTTGAAATCAAAGATATTCTATGTGGGAAAGAGCTAATGCCGCAGAACAATGAAGTTTGCTGCCGTTTTTATGTGGAACAATACTTAAGCAACAAGCTATATATTTTGATATTTTTGTTGAGCTTTTAGGGTGTTGCCATGGCAACACGGTGGATTGTAAATCATCCTGCAATATTTGGTTTCGTTTATTTTCAGAAAATCTATTCGTTAGATTTTGACCATCATTTGTCTCCAGTAAACTCGTAAAAATATTCGCATGTTAACACTGGTCTCATGCAATTTTAACAAAGGGATCTTCCGTAATTTGTGGTTTAATATGTTTGCGTTTTGTAAAAATCTCCTCTGGAGAGACTTGGGCGAGAAACCGATGATGGCGGACGCAGTTTTTAAAGCTCCGTCGTTTTGAAGTTTCCACGGCTTCTGGTCATGACAAATCACTTCTTTAAACCGCAAAAATGAGCGAGGACGATTCAAAGACATCTCCTTCAGAAAGACGAAGGAAGAAAAGAATGAGACAACGCGGCTCACAAACAGACGAAGAACTTCTCGCGGAACACAATGGCTGCACAATGTGTAGTTCCAAACTACAACAAATCGAAGAAAAGCTAGATAAAGTGCTCGCACTGTTGCCGGAACTCGAGAGCCAGAAAAAACGGATCACTTCTTTAGAAGAAAGCCTGCAGTTTACACAGAATGAACTGAAAGAATTACAACAAAATGTGAAATCGACAACTTCAAAGTTAAACGAAGCGAACAAGAAATTAGATGCCGTAGACAATCTCGAAAAACGTGTAATCAAACAAGAGTGTTACAACCGACGTAGCAACATCAAGTTCTTTGGAATTAAAGACAACGTCAAAGAATTACCAACAGATACGGAAAAGACTCTACGGCACTTCCTGGCAAAGGAAATGAAAATCTCTCAAGAAGAACTTGACGATATAAGTTTTGAAAGAGTACATCGAATCCCTACGAAAGTAACTAACAACAATGATGCAAAACCAAGGCCCATTATTGCAAAGGTGTCGTTTTATCAGGATAAAGAGTTTATTAAGTCTCACATCAAACACCTAAAAAAAGGAGCTAAATTCGGAGTGGCAGACGATTTTCCGAAAGAAGTGGACGATGTAAGAAAAGCTTTGCAGCCCGTATTCAAGAAAGCAAAACAAGATCAAAGAACAGCTTTCTTCAATGTAGAAAAACTCATTATTGACCGAGAAATCTACCATGGGCCCGAGACGAAGAAGTTCTCTTTCTACGGCAAACTCATGGAGAGCGGTAATCTCATAACTTAAAAAAATAATTTGTCAAGGCCAGAACATTCACGTTCGAAAGTGTTATCTCGCCAAGTAAGAAAGTTTACCGACTGAAATTTAGAAACATCACAGGTACATCATTTCTTTGTTTTCGTTTTGTATTTGTTTTCTTGCGACTTTCTGTCAGCATTTGTTTATTGCCCGTAATTTATGTTAGTAATATCGTTAATTTTGTGTCGAATAGCATTCTGCTTTTTTCCCTTTGTTCCTCTCCAGAATGACAGAATCCGCGAATTGTTCGCAGTAGATTTTAGAATACATAATTTTTTTTCATGATGAGTCTTAAAATTTTATCACTAAATGTAAGAGGCCTGAACAAAACCTCAAAAAGAAGACAGATATTTCGATGGCTTCATCAACGAAATTCTGACATCATATATCTCCAAGAAACATACTCTTCAGCAGAAACTATTAATCTATGGGAATCCGAATGGGGTGGCAAAGTTGTTGCAAGTCACGGTTCAACTCACAGTCGAGGTGTGATGATACTTTTTAAACCCCGATCGAACGTAGAAATCCAAAATGTAATAAGTGACAAAAATGGTAGATACGTTTCAGCAGAAGTAATCGTTGATGACACAAAATTTATTTTCTTAAACATCTATGCACCAAATGACCAAAAACAACAAATTCAGTTCCTTAGGGATCTGTCCACTTCAGTAATTAATCAATTTGTAAACGAAAAGGTGTTACTTGGCGGAGATCTAAATTGCGCTCTTAATGATATAGACAAATGCGGAGGCCGCTCTTTCGAACTCAAAAGAACCGTTATTGAAGAAATAAATGAATTCACAAACACCTTTGAGTTAGTTGACATATGGAGACAAATGTACCCGAGCATTCCTGGCTTCACCTGGCATAATGCATCCTGCAAAATTAAATGCCGACTAGATTATTTCTTTCCTTCAAAAAATATACAACACCTGATTACCGATTGCCAAATAGTTTCAAATATATTTTCAGATCATTCAGCACTCCAACTATCTTTAACTACTGAAGAAAAAGAAACAAAACGTGGACCAGGCTTCTGGAAATTTAATAACTCGCTACTTACTGACAAAGATTACACAGAACACATAACTAAAAGTATCCCGCAATTTATAGCAAAATATCAAGACCTTGAGGACAAAGGACTATTTTGGGAAATGATAAAAATGGAAATCAGAGCTACAACAATTATTTTTGCAAAAAGAAAAGCTAGAGAAAAACGAGATGAAGAAAAAGAACTTTTACGACAATTTGGTTACTTGCAAGAACAACTGAGAGCCAAATTTAGTGAAACCACCAAAACTGAAATAGACCGCGTCAAAGCTAAACTATCAAAAATCATTTCAAACAAAACGCAAGGCGCAATGGTACGTAGTAAAGCCAGGTGGTACGAATTTGGAGAAAAAAATAATAAATATTTTTATAATCTGGAAAAGAGGAATTATAAGAAAAAACATATCGTCTCACTTACAAAAGAAAATGGTTCCACATTGTCCGATCCCAAATTAATCCTTGAAGAAGAAGCAAACTTTTACCAAAATCTTTACAACTCAAAAAATATCAATCCAAACAACGAGATGTTTTCCTTCTTTTTTGAATCTGAAGGGCTTGAGACGCTCAGTAAGGAAGAATCAGAACAATGCGAAGGATCTTTAACGTTAGAAGAATGTGCGAAAGCGATTAAAAATTTTAAAAATGATAAAACACCGGGATCTGACGGGTTTACTATTGAATTTTATCGACATTTTTGGCACTTGCTTGGAAAATACTTAGTCGAGAGTTTTAACTATGCTTTTCAAAAAGGAAGTTTATCAATCTCTCAAAAGCTCGGAATTATTTCTCTTATTCCCAAGAAAGACAAAAACTTAAATTTTTTGAAAAACTGGAGACCAATAACATTGCTAAACACTGATTATAAAATTGCCACAAAAGCCATTGCAATGCGTCTAGAAAAAATATTGCCAAAAATTATTCACCCGTGTCAAGCAGGTTATGTCAAAGGAAGATATATCGGAGAGTGTATAAGAACAATTTCTGATACAATGTCTTTTACAAAACTAAAAAACATTCCGGGCTCAGCTGTTTTCCTAGATTTCGAAAAAGCTTTCGATTCCATAGAATGGACGTACTTGCAAAAATGCTTAGAGGTCTTTAAATTTGGTCCGCAGCTTCGTCATTGGATAAGAGTATTCTACAATGACATCTCAAGTTGTGTGCTCAATAATGGCTTTGCAAGTGAACAGTTTCCGCTTTTTAGAGGTGTAAGGCAAGGATGCCCTTTATCTGGCCTTCTCTTTATCATAGGCATAGAAATTCTTGGAAATTCAATTAGACAATCGTCAGAAATAAAAGGTATTGACATTGAACCGGAAAAAACGATAAAACTTTCCCAGTATGCGGATGACACTACTGTTTTTGTAAAAGACGATAAGTCGATATATAATCTTTTTAACCTACTCGATATATTTGAAAAAGCATCTGGCCTTCGGATAAACCAATCGAAATCAGAGCTCTTATATTTAGGATCATCACGTCGACGCAAAGACAAGATCTTAGATCTTCAGGTCAGTGAAGAACCGATATATGCTTTAGGAGTATTTTTCTCATATAACGAAGATCTCGCAATTAAAAAAAATTTTTATGACAAACTTGGCCCTCTAAAGAAAGTGCTAAATATTTGGTCGGCAAGAGACATTTCCACGTTTGGAAAAATAAATATAGTCAAAACACTTGCGCTATCAAAACTAACTTTTATCTGTAGCGTAATCGAGACGCCTCTTTCCTTCACGGAAGAAGTAAATAAGATAATTTTTAGTTTCATATGGAGATACAAACCACCTAAAATAAAAAAAACGACAATTATAAAAAGCAAAGAAGAAGGAGGACTTAACATGATAGACTTCTCTGTGTTCGATAAAGCGTTAAAGTTATGCTGGATAAAACGACTATATTCAGATGATAATGCCCAGTGGAAAGTTATTCCAACATCCCTACTTGCTAGTGTAGGGGGAACGCGTATTTATTACCCCAATTATGATATTAATTGCGTAAAATTAGAAAATTCGATACCAAAGTTTTATAAGGATGTGATCATTTACTGGCAAGAGCTAACTAGCAAAAATCCTGAAACGAAAGATGACGTCTTAAATCAAATTATATGGTATAACAAGAATATTAAAATAGATCAATCCTCTGTGTACTTTAGAAATTGGCATCAAAAAGGCATCTGGAAGTTATCTGACCTCATAGATAAGCATAAGAATTGCTTTCTCTCCTTCCCCCATTTTCAACAGAAATTCCATGTTGAGTGCAACTTTTTACAATATTATGGTCTTTTATCTGCAATTCCTCGTAAGTGGAAAGATTTGCTTAAAATAAGACCTAATGAGTCATCTTCAACTCCTGCAATTGATATTGAAACCTTGACATGCAAAACCATATATAAGATGCTAACCAACAATCAAAAGCTTCCTCCGCCAACAGCTGAAAAAAGATTATCTGAATTAGGTTTTAATAAAACAGAACGACAAAAAGTATACTCACTCCCGTTTTACGTTACTAAAGAAGTGAAGCTCTCCATGTTTCAATACAAATTAATACATAATATACTACCTACTAATAGTCTTCTCTACAAAATGAAAAAGGTCAATTCTCCATCTTGTCCCTTTTGTCAAACAATAAAGCAAACTATCCTTCACCTTTTTGTTGACTGCCCCCTGGCTAGAGCCTTTTGGCAGGAATTTACTTATTGGTATAACTCCATGTGCAAAAAACATGTCGAGCTTAAAAAAACAGAAATAATCTATGGTGTCTTGGACAACGTGTCGGAGACTCTCAATCATCTAATTCTTATCGCTAAGCAGTTTTTATTTAACTGCGCCACCAACAATAGTAAATATCTTTTTGCGGATTTTCTCATTGTGGTTAGGAACAAAATTAAATTAGAAAAATACATTGCTGTTCGTGCTAATAACTTCCATCGCTGTTGTACAAAATGGCAAGATTTCATTTAGATAATAGTCTACATTGTCACTTTCTTTTATTTTCAGTACTGTTTACATGTCATGTTAATGTGAAGGACGTAAGGATTTAATTTTGTACGTAATCCTCTCTTGTATGTAATCGTCTTTGTAAAAATAAATAAATAAATTAAAAAAAAAAAAAAAAAAAAAAAAAAATCTCCTCTGTTAGATTTCAAATTTTTGATGGTAGGTGAGTTCAGCATATTCGGAACTATTATTGTGCCAAATTTCGTTTAATTCTGTAGAAATCAGCACATTTCCGAGGAAAGTCGCTAAAATATCCCGTAACAATTTTTTGGTCAACTGCGCATGCGTTGCATTTGACTGGGTTCTCGATCCAAAGACAAAAACGACCAAAAAGGCAGTGTATTTCTTCAATGGTTCTATAAATTATCTATTGATTCAACAAACATCTTTTCGAACAACAAATTGTTTGATTTTAAGACGAAAAACAACACTTTTGCGATCCACGCTGAGCAAAATAAAATGATCGCTGAATAGGCGCCACGTTTGTTTTTCCGAAACCTCTGCACGTGCTGACTCACGTAAGCAGCTGAAATTGAAGAGCGCGTGCAAGTTGTGTTCAGCCACCTTAAGGCTGTACACGCAAACTTATACTCCCACCGTGGTAAAAGGGAAGGTTGTTGCAACCCCCCTCCCCCCTTGGATTTTTGGGATGCTGCAATATTTCGGAAATATTTTACTTGTAAAATATAGCCTGTGCCGTGCTCTACAAGATAATGTAAATATTATGGGTTGTGGCTCTGCTGGGGTCCGTGGCGTCATCCAAATTTTATCGGAAAATTCTGAAATTGCAATTTTTTTGCTAGAGCTGCAAAATAACTTACAATTAAATATTTTGATGCTTTTGGTAGCATTTTATATATTTTTCACCGAAAAAAGATGAAAAACACGTATTTTTATTCAAAAATGGCTTGACCTCATGCTACTTGTGACGTCATATCTCATTACCATAGCAACCGGTTGTTGCCAAGCTTTACCAAAATATTTCTCAAGGCATGTGCTAACCATAAATTGTCTTGAAAAAAATCGGAGAAAAACCCTAACCCCCACACCCAACAACCCTGCACACACCGTTGTCGTCCGAGTGTTAAAACCGCATTTCAATCTATAGAACAAATACTGCCTAACCTTTTTCTCCAGTTTGTTTTAGCATTCAGTTGGTTATAAATGGTAGACCCAACCTCTATGAAATGACAGAAAGACCACATGAAAGAAACCATACTGCAACGATGAACAAGCCACATCTTTTGTTTTTGCTGGTATCTTCAATATTAGCATGGAACAATAACAGTAGGTGTTAAGATATCACAACCTTTACCATAAGGATAAATATAAAGAAATTTTATACTTTATCTACTTTTGTGAAACAGTGCTGGTTCTAAAAAAAGACGGAATGTTCGAGCAAAAGTGCACCTTTCGGAACGCCTCACAGGATTAGGTAAGAAAACAATAGAGCAAACAACAGAACAATGGGCCCTAGCCCTGAAAACAATAGAGGTGCACCTCATCCAGGTCCAATGAAATTAGAGGTTCCGAAGAGGTACACTGCTACTTGAATGTCCAATATGTCACGAGCGTGGAACAAAGAAACAAATCCGATTCTTCGTTAGGAATCGAACCAATGACCGGTCACACACCGGTCGGATGCTCTAACCATGCACTGAACTACGAGAGACTCGCGTGACCTATGTATGAAATGCCTCCTGCCTACTGCTCGGATCAGCGTCATTTGACGTCATAAATAATGAAAGATGATAAACGTAAGGCTCGGTAATTAAATGAGAAAGCTATAATGTTCATCATGTTATGAGCGTTGGACAAAGGAACAAATCTGAGTCCCCGACAGGAATCGAACCTATGACCTTCCACTCACCGATCAGATTCCTTAGCCACTGAACTACAATAGACTTATGGCGAGCTAAGTCAGTTAAATTGTAACAGTAGTTTTCTTACTTCACAGTGGTGCTTTCAACAACATGCGCCTTTGACTTTAAAGACGCTAATAGGATTATCAGCTTCAGTGATGATTCTGGCTTTTACTACAGCTGCAACTGGTCTGTTTCAGCACCCCCTTACCACAAAATACGTCTGAAATTTAATACTTTTCAGACGGAATTTAAAGGCATTTGGATTGAAGTTTACGATGGAAGAAATACAAACAGCACTTTGCTTGGAAATTTTACTGGAGACAAGTTGCCATTTTCGGTGCAGTCAACTGGTCAGTACATGTTTATATTTTTACAAAGAAGTATACGGATACTTTACGCTTTTGAAATCCACGGTGAATACATCTCAAGCACGTTAATAGGTGAGTTAAGGTGCAAAGTATGCTTACCGTATTTTCTCGATTAAACGCCGGACCCCGAATACACGCCCGGTATAATAGAAGTTGTAAAAAAAAAAAAGTAAAAAAAAAAAAAAAAAAAAAAAAAAAAAGAAGTTGTAAGTAAGCCCCTCAAACGTTTAGTTGTGGTATAGTAAACTTAAGATTTAAGGGCAAGGTACACGGCTGCCTAGAAAAACGAATAATAACCTTTTCTTAAGGTTACAGTGTACCTTCGGGGGTGTCTCCATTATAACAGCTCTAGCGTCTTAAGATTAAACTTAATATACCTAAACCCAGATATCAAATTAAAGGTTATAGAGCTGGCTATCTAAATATGGAAACCATTTGGTAATAAAATGAATTGTCGAATTTTTTACGACGTCTAAATTCGAACGTCCGAATCAGCTTTAAAACGCTATAACTCAAAGCGATTATTGTATTTTGCTAATTTGATTTGTTCTCGGGTTTCCGGACACGAAGCGCTAAAAAAACGTGTCGGCGATTTCCCATATTCAATTGCAGTGAAAAGTTACAGAATATTTTCGAAAAAGGGAGAAAAAAAATTGGAATGATCGCACGGAAATGGCTCTTGACGAAAAAGTTTTCGGAATTAAGAAATTCTCCGACACGTTTTTGTTGATTATATGTTAGCCTAGCTTCTGTCCAAATTTGAGGAAAATCGAACAAATTTCCTTTGAGTTGTAGCATTTTAAAATGTCCTCAACAAGCGAAAAATTAACTTTGAGAAAACAGCGTTTTGAAAAAACATATCGCTTCATAAACAAACTCCGCCCACAAAAGTTATACCGTCATTTCTCCGTCAATTTTCACTATTTTTCGATAATTTTTTTTGAATGAAAGTTCATTCTGTATACTTTATTTTGACGCCAAAAAAAAATTTTCAATAAATTTTTGATCTGAAGGTACACTGTAACCTTAAAAAATGGCGGACGAGAAAAAAAAACTGCTGATTCAAAGAAACGCCGGGTCCACTGGGCCAAGTTTGAAATAAACGCCGGCGCGTTTGATTGAGAAAACACGGTATACCGTTAATTGGGAAATTACAATTTACCGTAAATCCACTAATCAATACCTTATTGATCAGATATCTTGAAGAGTTTTCCGAGTGACATGCTGCATCCATAACAATTTGCCATCCATTCGTTTCCACCATGATTGTAACTGGAAAAATGATGTAGGTGATCTTGTTCTCAAGAAAAGAGGAAACGATATGCATGCACGCTGGGGATTTTTTAGCTGAAATCGGCCAAACAAATTAAACTTCTTAGAGTTTCATCGGATGTCGCTGAAACTTGGGGAGGTAACAGATCTTAACATTTCAAACAACTTGACTGATTCAGATTTTTCGTTTTTAACGGTTTTTGGCGCGAAAATGACGCCACAAAATTAATGAAAAAACGATCGAATTTGTGCGTTAAGATATTCTTGGCTTTCACATGACGTCATAGAAATTAAAAAATCTAAAGAAAACGTTCTACAAAGCTGTTTCTAACATGGTACGTGGATACAAGTGTTATAATCTTTCACAAAAAGTTTCAGGTTTTAACGATGTTTTGCTTCCGATTTACAAAGGTTTTAAATGTGTCACGCAATGCGTCACGCTATTTCAGATAAGCCGCGAAAATAAACAAATTTGAATCAGCTGAAAGTTATTGTTTGCATTATAAGTGCTTATAAACCGAGTAAATTGAGCTTATAGCAAATACAATATTTTTGGATGTGATTTTTGGTGTAATTAAGACTTTGAATTTTTGGCCGCCATCTTTGTGCCCCTCTCAGGGGCACAAAGATGGCCGCTCCATACATTTCTTACTAAAAATATCTAATACTCATTCGCCTATAACTCTTGAACGAAATGCTTTTGCGCTTCAAAATTTGGCCAAGATGTGTAGTTTTAAACTCTTTACAATTCCATAAACATTTTGGATTCGAAATCTATTTTTTAATGCTTCTGAATTTTGATATGACGTAAGTGAAAGCCAAAAAATCAATATATTTTAAATGGGAAATGTAAGACCAGGCCAGGGTAATATAAAAGCTGATCAAAAACATTTGCAGCTACTGATTTTCATTAAGAAGCTATATATGACTCTTTAAATGTCGTAAAATTTCTCAAAAATGGGAACAAAATGGCGGAAATTTAAATTTTAAAGTGCTATATTGTTGTAACAAAAAGCAGTAGCCTTTTTTTTTTTCACTGTTCAAATTGTCCACGAATTGTCTTTCATTTCTTGTTCCAAAGTAGATTGTAAAGCCCCTCACAAAAAATGAATAAATGGTGTAAAGTCATTTTCCCGCCAAAAACCGTTAAAAACGAAAAGTCGGCATCGGACAAGTAGTTCGCAATTTTAAGCTGCTTCCTCCCCATGTTTCAGTGACATCCGATTTTTCAGCTCAAAAAATTCCCCAGCGTGTAAGTGTATTGTTCATGTGCCGTGGAGAATACAAACTATCAGTCAGAAGGCTGGAAAGCCGTTGCATCTTCTGGGATATCCTACGGGTTGTTTCTCGCCGGTATAAACTAGCTGTTATTGTTTTAAACTAGCCAGTGATCTCAACTAGAAATGTAAGTGGACTATATTCGAATCATCGTCGTAACCTCCTCGGTCATCTTGTCAATTTTCGGGATATTTCGCAAAACGAACAAAATTTTTTGGGGGTAGTCTTCGGTTCTGAAAAATTCAGAAATTGATTCCAAACTTTCAAATTGTCGGAAGTCTTCGGCACCAAAGTTATATAAGCATGAGATACAATAGTTACGAAATCCTATCTCATGCAGCTATATCATGAAACTTCCTACTCGTGACTTGGTTGATAACGGTCATTATAATATGACCGTACGGCCCCGCTGACGCAATATTACAGAAAATAGAATCGCAAGGTGACGTGAGCGGGGCCGGACGGGTTGACGTTAGCCGGTCCGGAAAAAGACGTCCGGCCCCGCTCGAGTTCAAGTGACCTCGCACTGCACGACTATTCTTGTACTTTCTAGTCATATTATAAAATACTTATTGACTGAGTTAGGTCGGGCCAGACGGGGAAATATTTGGCTCTCGGTCATGTCGCACGGAGCTCGCTGCGCTCGGTCCGTACACCATGACCTCGAGCCAAATATTTTCCCGTCCGGCCCTCCCACTCAGTCAATAAGTGCATAATATTTCACAAAATGCTGATAGACAATTAACTCTGATAAAATGCGCAGCAACACGTTTTTAGATATTACTGATAATGGCAACAATATGAAATATTTTTCAAATTTGCGAAAAATTATCAGTCCCGGAAAGCTATCTTATGTACGCAGTGTTTACATTAAATATTAAAATTTTGTTGGTTTTGAAAGCTAAGCAATATAACATTTATTCTAAGTTGACGAAACAAGTCGGGCTGGTTTGAAGGCTAAAAATTACTTCACCATTCTATAGATTCTGATTTTAAAATACAGTCCCGGGCCCGAAAAGTTATCAGGACTTTCGAGAAACGGGCCCCTGGGACTACAGAACAGCAAATTGTACTGCCTCGCAAATTTGACAAATATTTCATATCATTGGCGTTACTTGGAATTTAGACCTTTATTATGCCGCGATACCTACGTATTAAAAATCTATTATAGTAGAACAAGGAGCAAAGGACCGCGAATGAAAATGCTGCTGGAGTACATAGGATCTATAGAAGATCTAATCAACCAAAAATAGTAATACAAACAGTAAGCAAGGCTGATACTACGTAGAACATTTAACGCGACAACGACATGATAAAGCCCAAACTGAAAGCCAAAATGCAACCTTGGACAGCTGTTTCGACCTTGTTGGGTCTACAGCTGTCCACGGTTGCATTTTGGCTTTCAGTTTGGGCTCTATCATGTCTTGTCGCGTTAAATGTTCTTGGTAGTATCAGCCTTGCTTACTGTTTGGAAACGTACATCTTCGTATTTATCGAGGTAAATCAATATTTTATGTACACAGCTTCGGTCCTCGGTATTTTGTATCCAGTCCGCGTTTTATACCGAGTCCATGATTCTCAGTCCGCGTTTTGTACCCTAGTCCTCGTTTTATACCGAGGCCGTAGTCCTTAGTTCTCGTTTTGTGCCTTAGTCCATGTTTTACACCCAGTCCGTAGTCCGCAGTCCGTGTTTTACACTGACTGGGTTGATAATTGTTCATGATCGTGGTAAGGAACAGTAATAAAGTGTATTATGGTTTGTCTCACGATCTAGTCACTTGGGTCGATGTACATCGCGACGTTAAAATATATTATTGCTTAAAGCTAGTCTTCTCACGATCCGCTTGGGTGCCGTTCTCTCTTTCTGCATTCCAAGAGACTACATCACGAGACAAGCGATAATAAACTTCATTATTAAGAAAAAAACAAGTCATTCGAAATATAAAAATCTTTATTTATTCGATAAATATCAATATACCTGTGTAAACCCATTTCTGGCAGATAAACCGATGATAATAATCCCATTTTCTGTCGTGAAAGCAGTAAGAGACCATTTCTTTTGGTGTTCAGCCATTGGAACTCCACCCGTTCAAGTGAAGTTGGTCAAGAACAACATCTGTCTAGCCAGCGGAATTGGAAAGGTGATTTACCCGATAAATGAGACAGGGACTTACTCATGTTCGGCCAGTAACGTATTCGATACGGATTCAAGAGATTTCCACGCTACTCTAATTGGTACGTGAGCTTTATAGTATCATGCCCTATTGCTTGTTTTAATTACCAAAATGCAGAACTCCCAACCTTCGCGGGTGTCCTTAGGAAAAAAAATTCGCACATGCGCCTGCTTCAATAGTAATGAGGCAAACTATATATATATCAATAAATTTGCTTCTCGATAAAAAAAAAAAAAATATATATATATATATATATATATATATATATATATATATATATATATATATATATATATATATATATATATATATATATAATAGGTCACTTCGAAAAATACCATAATAATCTCTAATGTGCAGGCTCAGCCTCACCGGAGTGTAATTATTCAAGTCTCCTTTGTTAGAATGGCACAATGGAATTCAGAGTGCATGTAGGAACGCTAGGACGTAGCATTGTGTGTTCGTATACAAATTTGCACCGTGTGCAAATTGCCAAGAATTTGAAGCATAGCACGTGCAGTTCGCGCTGAAAAGAAAAAATATGGAAAAATCAGACTTTTACCAAGCATTACCCAAACCTGCACTTTAAATAGTATTATGGTATTTTTCGAAGTGGCCTGTTTTAGCGACTTTTTCTTTTTCGCCCCGCCAGGAGCCGAGAAACCGCCAAAAGACCAAGGATTGTTCAATTGCATTTATTGGGTATCGAATGCCCCGGCAAATGCAATAGCTGCAGGTGTTTAAAAGGGATCAATTAATAAAACTATTTCAGTCTTTGTTGATATTCCGATTGGTTAGCGAGATATCTGCGCCTAAAGTTGGAGTAGCTAAAAACATGCCAGACGTACGTGTTGTGTAAATGGGCGACACGGTAAAAATATTTTAAATATCAACATTTCCTGACACAACCACCTCTTGGTTTTTTGCGATGTTGTAATATTTCGGAAATATTTTACATCTAATAGATAGCCCGTGATGTGCTCCACAAGACAAGGTAAATATTATGGGTTATGGTGGTGCGGGGGTCCGTGACGTCGTGCAACTGGGAGGGAATTTTATCCGAAAAATGTGGAAATTGCAAGTTGTTTTTGGTGAAGTTGCAAAATAAGATACAATGTAATATGATAATGCTTTTGGTAGCATTTTATGTTTTTCCACCCAAAAAAGGTGAAAAACGCGCATTTTTATTCAAAATTGGCTTGACCTCATGTTACTTATGACGTCATATCTCGTTACCATAGTAACCGGTTGTAGCCGATCTTTTCAAAATGTGTCTTAAGGATAAACAAACAGCTACTGAAGACGGCATGTGCTAACCATAAATGAGAAACCCCCCTCCCCCTTGTACGTACGAGGGTTAACATAGATGTCTGTTTGAAACAGGCCCTTAAAAATGTTCTTCAAATAAACGTATTATTGACTAAAAAGAACAATCTAATAAATTAAATTGTTTCCAAATTTACTTCATATTTTCCAGATTGTGAAATTCCATGCTCTTATCTGCATAGTGGAATATATAACGACGAAGTTAAAAACATCTACGACTGCGAAAGAAATCAATTCCCAGATTTGTTTAAATGCATTCCAACAACCACTACAGAACTGTAAGTCTTCAGCAAAGTCCATCTCTTCTAAGGTTTCTAAACACTAAACAATGGGGTACCCTCCCCTTTCTTCTCATCATATATTCTTCCCATAATCAACTCAACAAATAACAAAAAAAAAAATTGAAAGCTTGTCATAGCACACCCCTGTTGGACACCGCTAATTTTGAACTATATAAACAGTTTTCAAACACTGTAACGGTTACTTTTGAAAATGTATGTCGCTTAGCATACGAAACGTCAAGTTTATTATAAAAATACGTCGGTTTACCATGTTTATCACAGCTGTTTGTGTTTTATTTCTTGTAAAGTTGAGTTTCAAATAAAGCTATTACGTTTCTATGTCTTCTAGGTGGTGAATTTTCAGAACAAAGACCCTTGTTTCGTCTTTAAATAGACCCCAGCTAGAGCATTCAATGTTATTTCTTATGACTATGGAAAAAAATTCCATTCCGTGCTGTCTTGTGCCATAACGTGTCTACTTGTTGATTGGCTCAGACATTCAATGACCACTCTCTGAGTCGAATCTATAACTCTACATGTTTATATTGAAGGGCATTGGATTTGATCACGTAACCTATGAATTGACAGTTTACGTTTATCCCTCATCTCTTCAGGAATTTAGCCATGAGTGAAATGATTAAAATGATTGGAAGGCCCAGATGGACAAAACTGAAGAAGATTAAAACGGATTTCATTGGGTTGAAAACTGTTTAGCCGATCTCGGGAGACATATTTGTTGTTCATGAAGCTATGATTTTTAGAAGTGCTTTTCATGGCCAGAAGTTGGCAGATGTACTAAACCGCCGTGACATAGTCCCATTAAGAGTTCAAGACCAGTTGGCTGCTTTTATAGTTGTTTTAATAGCGTGTAAGCCCGGTCAGGTGACTCATTACGTCAGCCACGTGATTGACAGATGATGCTTTCATTGTTTCTATAGTTACTGTTATGGTCATGTCTAATTGGCAATTCCATGCCCAGAATCGCTATCAAATTGACGATGACTTCAGGTTCAATCCTGGGGTGAGAAACTCGTATCCATCAGTTTTGCAATAAACTTGCCTCTTTTTTGTTTAGGTACTTATCATCGAACGAAATTCAGCATCTGCCTGTAGGGATATTCTCCAACTTGTCACAACTGCAGCACTTGTATGTGTGTTTATTTTTATTTTTTTTAACACTGTTAATGGTTAATGTCAATGGTTAATGTTAGTCTTGTAATTAATATTGATATTGTCCTGCTTGTTAAAAGTTTTTTTTTTTTTTCTAATTTCCAGCAACATTTTCTTTACTGACATTTCTCCAGCGAATTTGTACGTTTGCATGTTTGCATGCTACCACTTGGCTGTAGGCTTTACATCATTAAAATGAATGGTTAATGTTTACTTGAACCAATATGGTAGCGATCTGTTGAAGTTATATTTCACTTTTCATTAAATTTCGGGGTCTTACTGACCATATTTATCAGACTGAATATAGTCTGAAGAAAAGTCGTTTTTAGTTGTTCTTACAGTTGTGTACTCTAATAAAGGTGGGCATACTGTATACGCAGAGTAGTATCCTCTATAACCTTTAGATCTTACAGAGATTGTATGTTGGTTTGGCACCTCTTCGCCGTAGCTCTACCACTCGGGGGGGGGGGGGGGGGGGGGGGGGATGGTGATCATCGTACCTTTTTCGGTTAATTAAGCCATCATATGCTGAAGGAAACAACTTTTACAAAAGAAATGGTACATGTAACTTCTTGGGAACGGCACCTAAGCTAAACTGGTTCTGGTTTAATAATAAAGACTTTATTAAAGTGTTGGGAATAAATAGCCGAGGGGTGTGACCCTCTACTAACTGGGGACATTTACACTAGTTATAAAATCAAAAAGCACATATTTACAATAAGAGAACTAAAGCTTCTCCCTGCAGTCCCTGCAGTCATTATCTATCGAAAAATATGGCTCAACACAGATATGGAACTGGAGTTACAGTGGTCGCTTGTCAAAATGGTAACCGCGTGAACGTTCTCGTTCTAAAGATCCCTATTAAATATTCTCTTATTCTGATCAAAGTAAACAGTTTGAATTTCTTTTCATTATTTTCTCTAGGAATCTCAGTTCGAATCAAATTAGACAATTACCCACAGGGATATTTTCAAGCCTTTCAATGTTGATCTCATTGTACGTATAATTTGTTGTTGTTATAATGATTAAAAAATATCTTCAGTATCGCCTTTTTTGGGCCGTTAGACTTTCGGTCCTTCCCTTTGGGCCTGTTGGGCCGTCTTGGAAAGCAACACTACTTACTAGGGTAGGGTAGATAAACTAATGACTATGATCTCGAAATTTCTTAATTAACAATCACGTACTTCATGTCTATCGTATTCAAGATGGAGGCCATTCTGAATTTTGATTCAATTTAATTGCATCACGCGACCTTTAGCTTGAACATTTTTGGTAGTATTTTTAACCTTCCAAGTTTTATTGCCGTAGCTTTAATTTTTGTGAAGTTACGGATAGGGCGACGGAATCCACCCCCCCCCCCCCCCCCCCCCCCCCCTCCCATGGTCCCAGAAGGATAAAACAAAACGGATCTAAATAGATTTAAGCTGAAGTCTGGTTCACACTAGACACCTTAAGATACCCCGATTTTGCTCACGGGTACGGGTAACGCCATTTTGAATTCATTAAATGATCCCGTCAGCGATACCAGCCACTACTCTACACGTTTGTTTTGTACGGGTAACGATGTCGGAAAGTAAGTTTTTTTGCCTTTATATCTACTTTATTTGGCAAAAAAAAAAAGTTTCTAGGATATTACATAAACACTTTCTTCTTCACTTTGTAAAATCTCGGCGATAAAGAAAACTTTTGGTATGAAAAAAAAAAGCGGACGAAATTGTAAGCTTAAGCATAAGTTTCAACTTATGCAGCATTTTTCTCATCCAGAAACATTTTTCATATCAATTTACGACATTTAAAGTGCAGAATGAAGTCCTGAATCGACTTTGTTTCTATACTTTTAAGGACATTTAGTTCAATCAAATATTGTAAAATACCGCTTAAATATGCGAATCCGACTTGAATTTGTTGGTGACGCTTCTGTTTTGAGACAACACAAGCATAGTTAGTAGAGGGAAGGAAATATGAACACATGAACTATTGAAGGTCGAAACGCAATGAAATACACTTTTTTCTCTATTACAGACCATGTTTAGGTGGCACATGAAACATGGCATTGACCTGGCGAAGGAGGTCGTAAAAGTCCCCCGATGCGACTTTTTCACTACAGCGTACCCGTGTATCTTAACTGGAAACCTATACCGCCGTATCCGGGTACGGCTACCGGTGACTTTACCCGTACCCGTACCGGGAATCGGGGTATCTTAAGGTCTCTCGACACAAAGTCGTAACGGTGAGGTCAAGCAAATGCAAAACACGACTTATAGCGATGTTTTATGTCAGGAGTGAGAACAATAGGAATAGGAACCTAATGACATAAGCATGACGACATACATACATAGGGAAAAAACTGATAACTGAAGTGTATGGGTTGTGCCTAAATCATACCGTCCAGAAGGACGTCGGACACCTTATTGAGACTTAAATAACGGAGTAAGTTTCAATAAGGTGTCCGACGTCCTTCTGTACAGTATGATTTGGGATTGACCAAGTGTATGGCCCGTTTAATAATAGTCAACATTAAGTGAACAGTACTTGCTTACAGGCCCGTAGCAGGGGGAGGGGCGGGGGGCTCGAGCCCTCCCAAAACTTATGAAAATTAAAAAAACAATTAAAGTACCAAAAAATATATAATTAAAATAAATTAATGTGCAACAATCAGTGTTGAATTCTGACGCTCAAAGTGTCTTTTCACAACCTTTAATACAAGTCCGTTACTCGCTAAATTTGTCAATTAGGCTAATTTTACTGCAGTCAGATTGTTAAGGACCAGTGTTGTGTGTTTATGCCCTCCATGAAACGTGAAATTAGGAAATTTCACGTCGTACTCTTGTAGGGACGGCAAAGAAATGTACCAAAATGTAGAGTTGCTGTTTTGCTCACTAAACATACTTCTTTTATGAAGTTCTCGTTGTCGCCACAGTCGTCGTTGCTTAAGCTCCCTGGTGTCTGTTTTTGACGGGGAGTAGCTTTGCTTGGGCAATTTCCTCGGCCCCCTAGTTATTTTAGCATTGCTACGGCCCTGTGCTAAACACCTAGTTTATAGTTTCTATTTATTTCCTGGCAGGAATCTCCGTTCCAATCGAATTGAACAATTACCTCCAGGAATATTTTCCAGTCTTTCAAATTTGAAGCACTTGTACGTATAACGTTTGTGTATTATTGTGGTTCTAAACGATATTGTATGTAGAGAGGTGTTACTTTATGACAACACTCTTATAAACACTCTTGTTCTGAATAACCTAGTTTTTCTAATACTTTTTACAGAATCCTTGGTACTATAAAATTCAGGACCTCGCCACAGGAATATTCATCAATTTGTCATCACTGAAAAACTTGTAGGTTTTTTTTAATAATAATAAAATAATAATTAAATAATATATTATAATTATAATAATAATAATAATAGCAATAATTGTATTTTATTAAAAATTATATAATTGCACACTGTAGTAAATTACCTGATGATTTTAAAAACTATATTCAATAACATTAATTGACATTTATGAAAAATATAGATAATACAATGATATATATATTCTACACCGTTTATTTTCCTAAACCAGTGTTACCAGCATATCGCTTACTTTGAAATGCTTTATTTGCTTACAGGCACCTCCAGGCTAATAAAATTGAGCTTCTACGTGAAGGAATGTTCTCGGGTTTAACGAGTTTGCTATTTTTGTACGTTTCATTTCGTGGTGTTTTTCCTTTAAGTGCATGTAACAGTTCATTATAACCTACAGCAATGTTAATATGTCGTCAGTCCAGCCTTGTACAAGGTCAGATTAATAATGGTAATGGAACTGAGTGGAGTCCAATTCGGTCTGTAATCATACCAGTGATTAACAAAATCGGACGACCGAGAAGAATTGGATGTCACGAAGTCCTGTTACCAATTAATCATAACTGTAACAAAATCCGGGGATAAAACGTTCAATGGTTACACGTTTTGGTTATTAAAAACATAACAATCGAGTGTGTCTTTAACCGAGAAGTGTGCACGGAAAAAGGTTAATAGCGCGCAAATGACGGGTACTGTCCAATTACATTGCCCAATTACAAGCATGACGAGTAAACTGTCCCATTAATGCTCTAATCGGGCCTGCCGATAACCAATCAGATTCGAGAAGTTTGTTATAGTTTTGATTATTACGTAAAAGGGAGAGTGTTCCGGCTGAAATATCGTGTTTTCATGATTGTGGTCAGACGCTTGCTTTAAGCTTTGTAGTTTTGTTGTCTTGAAATTGGAAGAAAAAATCACCAAGAGGGACGAAGGCAAACAAACATTAATATTGCTTAAAAAAAGTCAAAATTCCACAAGACGGGTAATTTTATTTCTTGACCGCCTGTCACGGAACCATATCAAATTTGATGAACTGTAATCCGGTTCCATTGTTGCAACTCTGCACTTTACCTCCAAACTACTACATCTGGTTTGCTCTATAGAATCTTTAAATCTTATTATGTTATATAGTTAATGGCATTTGGCCTGATATAACATGAGTCTAACATGAAAATAAGGTAAGCGGAATTTTGCGATTTTGGCGGGAGGGTGTCGTTTTCATGGGTTCATACATGCCTTTTACCTAAGCCACCGGAATATTCCCAACCTGTCACTGTTGAAAATCTTGTTGTAGTTGTTGTTATTTGTTTTACATCATTCTACGTTTTTCTTTAAGGAGTGTTACCCAACATATCGGTTTTGATTGTACTCAATAAAATGCTTGCTTTTGTTACAGGTCCCTTCAGTCGAATAAAATTCAGCAGCTAAAGGAAGGAACCTTCTCGGATTTAAAGCGTCTTCTGACTTTGTAGTTTTTTTATACACTGTATTTTGCTTTCAGTTGAAGACCGTTCATTTTTTCTGCATTTCTATATTCCCATATTCGCATATATTCCACCGCCCATCCTTTCAATAGACTTGACACATGTTACACTTGCCTTCAGTTTCAAATTGTACAACTGCCATCGAACAAAAGGCATTGTTTCTAATTAGGAGACATTGTTTAAAAACCTATTTTGCTGGCAATAGAAAATGTATATATATATATATATATATATATATATATATATATATATATATATATATTCATATATATATATATATTAGTTGATTTGCAGAACTGCTGTCAGAGTGCTCAATAGGAAAACTAGAGCATAAATATTAGAAGACAGTCGAATCAGTTGATCAGACTGTCTTCTCATATATATATATATATATATATATATATATTAGTATTCAGATAGAATTAGTCGAGTCGGTCGAAGTGCTGAGTATCGTAGCATTGCTCTCGAGAAATAGTTGTCGTAGTTCGAAGTAAAATGGATTTCTTGTTGATCTATCGTCGCAACAATTGGTAACAGAGCGAGGTTTATCGAATATCTCAGGAAAATGGAAACAGGAGATCTAAAAGAAAATAACGCCGAAACAAAAGACGTTACTCGAGCAATTGAAGAGTCGAAAGCGAGTCAGCAAGATGCGATTAACGAAACTGTATTCGCGTCTGGTGAGGCTGACGTCGGCAGAATCAGCGGATACGGAGACCATTTTATTTGCTCTAGAAGACACCGAAGAAAAGAAATTGGAAGTTACACGACTATTGCAAGATCTAGTGAATGTTTACGAGGACAAAGGTGACGAAAGAAACGTTGCGCGCTCCGAAGAATCAGAATATCAGGTTAAAGCTGTAGAAAGTATCGAGGGGCTCGAGGGGTGGACGATAATATGGCGTGTTGTCAAGGAAAAGCGGTTATGCTTCCGGTGCCTGTCAAACAACAAACAAGGGAAGGATTGTCCCAGGTCAGGAGAGTGTGGAGTGAATGACTGCAAGAGGACCCACCACAAACTTCTCCACCCCCCGGAAGAATTAGGAACCCAGGAAGGGACTTCCAACGCCGAAAATTCTCCTTCACCCCCACAAGGTTTTTTACGACCGTCACATGCGAAGACAACAAACTGAACGTTGAACAGGGTACCGAAGAACATTCCTATGTTACCACTCTAACCTCTGCGCAGCAACAGGAGCTTGTCTCGCTCCGAACCGTACCAGTCTGGTTGTCAGCAGGTGGAAAGTAGGTGAAAGTCAATGCCGTGTTAGACGACGCAAGTAGTGTTTCCTATGTAAATGAGGAAGTAGCTGGTGCTCTCGGTCTGTCTTCAACATACGAGCAAGTCAAAGTAAACGTCCTTAACGAGTGTGTGGAAACCTTCGACTCGATGCCTGTCAGCCTCATTCTGGAGAGCTGCGATGGAAATGTAAAGCTCCCCTTCAAAGCTCTAACCTGTCCACGCCGAGTAACCGGGAATTACAAGACCGTTGAGTGGCAAAGGTACCAGTATCGCTGGCCTCATCTACGCGTGTGCAAATTCCCGAATCCGACCGCTGACCCGAAAGTCGACGTGCTTATTGGTCAGGACCACATCGATTTACATTTCTCGAAATGCGACGTTAGAGGAAACCCGGGGGATCCCATTCCAAGGTTGGGGCCATTATGATGGTCATGTATTGGTCAACCAGAGGGAAAAATTGTTGGCAGGAATCCACGGACGAACCTGGCATGCACCTTTTTCTCAAGACTACAAATATTTGACGAGATCAACGACACATTAAAACGATTCTGGGAGACAGACAATCTTGGAATCCAGCAGTCCAAGCCGTTTTTGACTAGAGAAGAGAATATTGCGTTAGACAAGGTGAGTCACTCCCTTATCTACGCTGGGGAACGCTATCAAGTCGCCGTACCCTGGAAGTCATAAAGTCCAGCCCTACCAAACAATTACGAGATGGCTTACAGTCGACTTAACGCCACAGAGAAACGCTCGATACGACAAAGTTCAGAGGGAGAAAACTACAAGCAAATTATCGTCTCGTACGTTGAAAAGGGGTACATTCGGAATGTCCAGGAGTCTCAAAGAGACGCCCAAGGTGCCTGGTATCTTCCTCACTTCCCGGTCTGCCGCCCGGAAAGAGCAGCCACGAAAACGAGCATTGTATTTGATGCCAGTGCAAAGTTCCAGGGACTGTCTCTGAACGATGAGATTCATCCAGGGCCTAAGCTTCAAAATAGCCTGTTCGATGTTCTTCTTCGTTTCCGTCGTTTCCCCATTGCCGTTGTTTGTGACGTCACCGAGATGTACTTACAGATCTGCATTCCACCTGAAGACCGTCCGAAGTTCAGATTTTTTTGGAGGAACGTGAACGTTGATCAGAAGCCTGACATGTATGAATTTGAGCGTGTGGTTTTTGGCGACGCATCAGTGCGATTTCGGGCCCAGTTCGTTTCCCGGAAAACGCGAGAGCGCATCAGAGGGAATTTCCTCTAGCAGCTGCCACCGTGAGCAACTCTACCTACATGGATGACTCCTTGGATTCTGTGAGAAATAATGCAACTGCAATCCGGCTGTACCAGGAGCTTCAAGGACTTTAGGACAAAGCTGCCATGAAGGCTAGAAAATGGTTGACGATTCTCCAGAGGTGCTTGCAATGATTCCAAAGGAGCAACGAGCTTTCGAAATCGATCTTGACAGCAGTTTGCCAGCAACGAAGACACTTGGAGTATTGTGGCGAGCACAGCCGGACGTGTACACCTTTCAAGTCAAGAAACCTACCGAAGACGATCACCTTACGAAGCGAACTATCCTGAGTAAAGTTGCTGGAGTGTTCGATCCACTGGGATTGGCGAGCCCCTTCATTGTACGCTCGAAGATTATCATTCAAGACGTTAACCAAGGGACGGAGGCCAACACTGAGTCGAAAAGGGGGTTCATCACTTTACCATTGAAATTCGTGTCTGGATCCAGAGATCCCACATGGAAGCTTAACCCATCAAAATGGTCGAAATGGACGAGGCTGACGAGAGTATCCGCTTGGGTCTTCAGGTTCGTTGATAATTGCCGATCGATCCCTGGAGACCGTCCCCTAAATCCTGAAGAGATTGAAAACGTTGAAACGTGGTTCATCCGTGAAGCACAGCAGGAAGAATTTAAAGAGGAATTCAGAGCCCTCCGAGAGGGCAAAGCAATTTCCCATAAAAGCTGTCTGACATAGTTAACGCCCAAACTGGATCAAGACGGCCTTCTTCGTTGTGACTGACGCCTGAAATATGCGGAGTTCCTCCCTTACGATGTGCGGCTTCTATACATTTTACCAAGAGGTAATTGGACAACAAGGCTTATCGTCAAACATTTTCATGAGATCGGACATCATGTCTCAGGAACTAACCACATCCTAGCGAACCTGTCCACTAAATACTGGATACCAGTAGCTCGCGAAAAAATCCGAGAGTAGGAAATGACATGTAATGAATGTAAGAGGCGCAAGTCTAAAGCTGCTCAACAGATCATGGATCCACTTCCGAAGGGCAGGCTACGACTTCCACTTCGAGCTTTTGCACAAGTCTCCGTTGATTATGGAGGCCCCTTTATTACCGTACAAGGACGCGGAAGACGTCGAGAGAAACGCTGGCTTTGTCTGTTTACTTGCTTAAGAAGTCGTGCTGTTCATTTGGAAATGGCTTATGGCTTGGACACAGACAGTTTTCTAAAATGAATGGGGTTAGTTTCTAGAGAAACTGTGGTGCTACGTCGGTGGGGGTGAAGCACAAGAATTTGGTTTTATCGACTGAGTCGATAAGGTAAATTAGCCACCGTAAAAAGATTCGAGAAAGCTGACGTTTCGAGCGCTAGCCCTTCGTCGGAGCGAACCAAGGGATTGTGGGTAGTGTGTGGTTTTATATAGTAGGAGGAGCTCCGCCACTGGTGGAAATTTTGTGACGTGAAAAACAAATGTAAATTAGTTGAATGAAAAGCGTTCGTTAATTCCGTGGGGTTTGGAACCAAGGAACCAAACCCGAGCTCTACGGCCGCTACATCGATGACTGCATTGGCGCTACCTCTTCCAGTAAAGAAGAACTTAATCAGTTCATAACTTCTGTCAATACTTTTCATCCGGCTCTAAAATACACCTGGGAAATTTCTGAAACCTCTGTCGCTTTTCTTGACATCAATATTTCGATACCAAGGAACCAAACCCGAGCTCTACGGCCGCTACATCGATGACTGCATTGGCGCTACCTCTTCCAGTAAAGAAGAACTTAATCAGTTCATAACTTCTGTCAATACTTTTCATCCGGCTCTAAAATACACCTGGGAAATTTCTGAAACCTCTGTCGCTTTTCTTGACATCAATATTTCGATCAACGGCAACAGTTTATCCACAAGTGTGCACTACAAACCTACAGATTCCCACAGTTATCTGTTACATTCATCCTCACATCCATCACACGTTAAAAACGCCATTCCGTATTCTCAATTTCTCAGACTTCGACGTCTTTGTAGTGATGACTCCGATTTTTCCAACAAATCGGAAGAAATGTGCCAGTTTTTCAAGAAACGTGGGTACCCTGACTCTGTTGTTAAAACGGGCCAACAACGTGCACAACAGATCGACAGACAATCAGCACTACAAACATCACAGAAGGAAGAGAACGAGAGAATTCCATTCACCCTCACTTTCCACCCACACAATCACACAGTCAAAAGCATCATTTTAAAAAATTTCAAATTGCTCCAAAACGACCCCGAAACTGGCAGAATTTTTTCACAACCCCCACTAATTTCATTCAAACGTGACAAAAATATAGGCAACTTTCTAGTTACGAGTACACTGAAATCTAACGATGAACCGGGAACTTTTAAATGCGCACGCACACGATGCAACACTTGTCCTTTCATTCACAACGCCAACAAAATAACGGGACCTAAACGATCTATTAAAATCACTGATCGTTTTACATGCACCTCCGTAAATGTTATCTACTGCATAACATGTACTTTTTGCAAAAAGATATGCATTGGCGAAACAGGGAGGAGACTGGGCGACCGTTTTCGAGAACATCTCCGAGACGTTGAAAAAAATGACAAAGACGCATCCAAACCAGTCGCGCGTCATTTCAATCTTGCTAACCATTCTAAGCAACACATGACAATCTGTGGCGTTTCCCTACACCAGGGCAACACAGAAAGCCGTAAAAACTTAGAACAAAAATCATCTTTCGAATCGGCACTCTCAAACCCCACGGAATTAACGAACGCTTTTCATTCAACTAATTTACATTTGTTTTTCACGTCACAAAATTTCCACCAATGGCGGAGCTCCTCCTACTATATAAAACCACACACTACCCACAATCCCTTGATTCGCTCCGACGAAGGGCTAGCGCTCGAAACGTCAGCTTTCTCGAATCTTTTTACGGTGGCTAATTTACCTTATCGACTCAGTCGATAAAACCAAATTCTTGAGTTTTCTAAAATGTTTTCTCAGAATGGCAAGTCGTCGTGGTTATCCATTAGAGATCATCAGTGACCGTGGTACAAACTTCGTCGGAGCTATCCGAAAATTTCGTGAATTAGTAGACGCACTAGATTCGAATACGATCCAAGACAAGACCGCCGACAAGGGAGTCAGATGGTCCTTTAATCCGCCCTTAACGCCCCACTTCGTAGGAGTTCATGAAGTCATGATAAAAGCAGCAAAGAAGGCTATCCGTGCAGTTCTAAGCAACGCAGACGTCATTGATGAGGAACTAATGACAGCCTTCGTAGGTGTAGAAGCCTCGCTAAATTCTCGCCCACTCACCTACCAGACAGCCGATTCCAAAGACGCCACTCCATTGACGCCAAATCACTTTCTTCATGGTCAGCTAGGAGACCTCTCAGCACCCAAATCCGTTGACGAAATTGCATTCAACCCGAGGAAAAGGTGGAGGCGTGTTCAGGAGTTAATTCCCACTTTTGGAGGAGGTGGTTAATGGAGTGGCTTCCGTTGCTAAACGCACGTCAAAAGGTGACCGAAGCTAAGCCAGACCTCAAGGTTGAAGATGTCGTTTTGGCCATTTCACCGGATTATCCGAGAGCACAGTGACCTCTTGGTAGAGTTTCTGAAGTATTCCCAGGTCCTGATGGACACGTGCGCGTAGTAAAACTTCAAGTAGGCCAGAACACTGTCGTGAGACCGATTACCAAATGTGTACCACTGGAGTCCGACTAAGGACAAAAGTCTGTTGAGTTGTTTCGAGTTCTGCAAGATTGACTGTGCTATGACTGTGCTATACCCCGTAAAGGTGGGGAGAATGAACAAAAGGCATTGTTTCTAATTGGGAGACATTGTTTTAAAACCTCTTTTGCTGGCAATAGAAAATGTATATATATTAGTATTCAGATAGAATCAGTCGAGTCGGTCGAAATGCTGAGTATCGTAGCATTGCTCTCGAGAAATAGTTGTCGTAGTTCGAAGTAAAATGGGTTTCTTGTTGATCTATCGTCGCAACAGCCATAATACGAAACGATGATCGATATGATAAAAAAGTTATAAGTAGCTGGGAAAGTTCCACAATATGATATTATTTGAGAGTTGTTCCTCTTTTATTTTTTCAAACAGGGACCTTAGGTCAAACTTACTTCAAGATTTACCTGAAGGAATATTTCCAAAGTCATCGGATTTATTTCGGTTGTAAGTACGTTTCGTATCGTCAAATCGTTACCGCTAACAAAGAGGCTTCTTTTAATAGATTATAAGCAAGAGAAGCAGCCAAAAAAGTAATAAAAAAAACAATATTAATTCTAAAATGCATTGATTCAAGTATTTCAGTTTTGACTTTGAAACAGTTTAAAATTATCCTACACCGTGTTAGGATATGTTAGCAGCCTAGTAGAGGGGCTTGTTGGTATAATTTTCATGTCATGTGTAATGCTAACAATACAAAAACTGGAATAAATTATAAATTATAAATTCTGATAAATCTTCGCATATCTCGAAAGAAATGCCTGTTACATGTAACATGGTACCAGGACAAATCCAGGTGTGCTGACTAGACATCACTGTCTTTTATTTCCATGGGACCTCAATGGGTTTCTTTTTCAAGTTAACAACGTGCGCCAGTGCAATCCAACAAATTCCGAAAAGGTCAACTCTTCCTGAAGGCCAACATTTGTTCAAGATTATTGACTAATCACGAATTCTGCCAATTGCATTTTCATTGTAAATTCGTAAAGTGGCAATATCAAAATTAAGACTATAATGTCATTTTCATCATACCGACAGTTAACGGCTTTTGTGGTGGTCGGTTGTGATGTACACCCTTTTCATGACAAAGATCAGTTATTACAAAGCCCTTATCAGTCATAATTATTGCATTACATTAATAATGCAATAATCTGTTGCATTAATTTGTGCAGTAAGTTGTTCATCTGCGAATGATCCAAGGAAGGGATCTGAACACTTGCATAAGACACCGTGAGGGAAAATTCACACTAATACTTTTCCAGTTGTGTGTTTTTTCTAATAGCTGAATGTAAGGTTATTCAGTTCAAAATTCTCAGATTGAGCAATCCAGGTCTCTGTATTGTCTCCAAGAATTCCTCAATCAGCATATCCTGCATCCACCAAAACCGTGGGTAGAAAAGATTGAATAAAGCCAGGCAATGACTTCAAATTCACAATTATCAAGAACACAACGAAGAAGAACCACCCATGCAACAAACATTCCTGAAACAGTAGAGGCCCTTCCACCTACTAAATCGGCCATATATAATAGCTAGATCCAGTGCATGTCTTGCCACAGTAAGTGTGAAAAGGAGTTCAGTATCTGTTCTGCTGTTAAAAACTCTGTCATTGATATCTAACTTTTCCACGCTTTTTTACAGTCTCGATACAAAAGGAGATATGAAAATGGAATTAAACATACAAAGAGACAGTGAAATTCAGTTAAAGTCAGACCACACATTTCAAAGAACTCCTTTTCTCAGTTCTTTAAGCAGTCATTACTGATTCGTCTCTTGTTGAGTTCAAATTTCATTTATTTCACTTTCTGTTCGAACGAATCTCTCTCGAGTTTCATTTTCTCTTGTAAGGCTTTCATGTTTGGAACAGTTCCATTTCTAAAAACCTTTTCTGATAAAGCTTTATTTTGAGAAATCAATGTTTCATTTTGGGATTCAAGCGAAATGTTTTTTTTTTTCAAAGCCACGTTAAGTTTTATTTCTTTCTTTATGCCCTTCAAGTCCAAACGTCTTCCCTTAAGTGCTTTCATTTTTCTTGTTGCTTTACCGGTTGTCTCGTCATTTGCTTGCTCAATAACTCTGCGGACGCATGAAACCGTTTTGTTTAGGGTCTTGCTGGGAGTTATCTTCATCAGCGATTAAAACATCTTTTGCTCTTTTGCAATACAAATAACATCAGGAATGTCGTCCTGGGAGAGCTTCTCACTTCTACTCCATTGAGCAGAACAGACTTGCTTGGTCCAGTTGACGTTTTCGTTTTTATCTCGTTAATGCGCATGCGCATCAAGCGAGATTTCGGAGTCGAGTACGAAAAAGGGACAAAAGTTGTTAACAAAATTTTGTGGACTTTTGTCCGGGGGGGTTTCTTGTCTCTTCTTTATAGAAGCTATGTAAGGGCATTGAGGATATGGTTGGTTAAACCGGTTAGGATTTCAAGAAGGGCGTCACATACTGCCACTAAAATTTTTGGGGAGCACCCCCGGACCTATTGTTAATTTCCCAAGGGTATTGGGATGTCAGAACTTGTCATGAACTTGTCATATCTCACATTACGTTACCGCAAAGGTATTAAGTCCTTCTTTAAGTTTCGATATCTCACGTTACCTATCAGTTTCAATCATTTGTCGTAAAGCCATTGAAGCTGCTTTAGAAGGGATGCGTTTTCTTGGGAAACGCAGTTTGAGAATTTCACGGTGTATTTTTACGAATGGAGACGTTTTAAGAAAGTTAAATGGGACAGAAAAGTTTGTGTTTTAATATGAGCGATATGGCAGAGCAAAATAGCATGAACTTTGCGTTTTTTGAGGAGCACCCCCGGACCTATTGTTAATTTCCCTAGGGTATTGAGATGTCATGAACTTGTCATAATTATCTCACGCTACGTCACCACAAAGGTATTACAGTTCTTATTTAGTTTCGATATCTCACGTTACCTACGGTATCAATAATCTTTCAAATTTCAAATCATTGCCATTAATAGATTTAGGTACATGGTAGAATGTATTGACGGTGATAAAAATTGCGCTTTGATTATGCAATAGTATGCAAGGGACCTCGTGATTTTGCAGACTTCGTCAAACTATTTCTTGTTTGCAGCAATTCTCTCTACAGTTCTATTCGTATACAAGTAAAATTTTGTTGTTGACAAAGCAAGCATTTTAACAACCATTTTATAAGCGATCTGAGCGTTTCGATTCAAGACAGACATTGGAACTTATTATTACGGACTTAATTGAGAAGATATTATTTGAGTGCCAATACGAAGAAAATATCAAGAAGTGGTTAGGATTTTATCGCATACCGCCACTAAAATTTTTGGGGAGTACTCCCGGACCTATGTTAATTTCCCTAGGGAATTGGCATGTCATAATTTTTTTTTAAGTTTTGATATATAGCGTTACATATCAATCTTTCAAATTTGTTTTTACGTGGATGTGTCCGAGACGGCATTGATCTTCAAAGGTTCAAGAATTTTGTGTTTTTCTTGTCAATCATATGTCGCAAAGCCATTAGTGCTCATTTAGAAGGGTAAAAAAGGTCAAATGTTTTGGGAAACGCAGTTTGACTGAAAATTTCACGGTGTATTTTTAAAATGAAAGGAGACGTTCTGAGGAAGTTAAATGGCAAGGGAGCAAAAACAATAATTACTAAGTTCAATTTATGAAATGAATGGCTTTGAGTTCTCATAGTATGTTATCATTTGATGAACTTTTGATATTAAATTACCGATCACGCGAACGAAATCATTGCCATTATTACTGGGCTAGCCCCCGCAGGGGGAGACCAGTCTAGGTTTACGTTGAATTTCTCCTGTGTCACAAAATTTCAATTATGACACCCCCCTCTACATAAAATCACCATTTTGATAGCCCCCCTACCATGGGCTTACTCTCCAAGAAGAACGTAAACGTACACTAAGCGTTTCTCCTCATCTCGGTGAGTTCAATGTCTTCAATCTCAATCCTTTTTCACAGTTAATGAAATGTTTTTTTAAAAAGTATTTTGTTGTAATACAACGAACGAAGCCTGATCGTTTCGCTCACTCTCGGCACAGCACTTGCGCTTGTGAAGCGGAAAGAAACCGAAACTATAAAATTCAAATACCGTGTTCAGTCAAATGAATTTCTTAGTTGTTTCGATTGTTTGCCTTTCATGAATTTTTATTTCGCCAGGTTGAAGAGGGATAGAACAGCCAACAGAAACTTCAGCTGCGAAAAATTCACCACCATTATAAGATGTAAACTGCACGTGTCTTGTGATCCATTTCTGGTTGTCAAACAATCGCGTTGCTGAAAAAGACTCGAGAAGATTTGAAGATTTTCCACCGAGTGCTGTGCTATTTCTGAGAAACCAGTCATCATGAGTTTCGCTTGCGCTAGGGAATGTTTCTCGGGCGAACATAAGTTAACCTTAAAGCGATCACTTTTTCATTTAATTTTCTTTTCTTTGCTACAGATATAGAGGAATAAAACTTGAATATTTTCGTTGTGTCTGATTGCGAGATGTTTTATGAAATGGTCACGTTGTGTTACTGAAAGGTTTCAAATTACTTTTGACATTATGCAAATTGGGAATTTTTTTTACCACAACTGAAAAAGTATATTTGATTCAAAGGGCTAAATTTGTTTTTCTCCTCCAGAATTATCAATTCTGTCGTTAACTTTGATTAAATTGACAAGTTTTATTCATTTTTTTATTATGATAATGGAGGGAATACGTCAAAACTTTCAATTCGAAAAGTTGTTTTGACCCCGGGTCCGGAGCAGGCAAAATAAACAAAAGATTCACGGCTTCAAGTGTCGGAAACACAAACCAGTTACAAAGATAAATTTAGCTAGATACAAGATAACTAAAACTAATAACAACCACCAGGAAATTCAGATATAGGCCTTTTTTCATCAAGAGCGGTAAGTATATTAAACTGAATAGGCTTCGATTTGTATAAATACATACGGGTAGCCCAGTTTACGCTCATAATTTAGGTACATGGTGGAATGTATTGACGGTGATAAAAATTGCGCTTTGATTATGCAATAGTATGCAAGGGATCTCGTGATTTTGCTGAACAAACTAATTGTGCAAATGTAGAAGTTATTGTTTGCTGCAATTCTTTCTACAGTTCTATTCGTGTACAAGTAAAAGTTTGTTGTTCTGAATTGAATGACAAAGCAAGCATTTTAACAACCATTTTATAAGCGATTTCAGCGTTTCGATTCAAGACATACATTGGCATTATTACGGACTTAACTGAGAAGATATTAGGGCCATTTATACGGGAGAAAATAAGACGCGTCTTATCTAAGACGCGACTTAAATAAAATGCGAAGTGTACCATTTATACGTTTGCGTCCAACATAAGACGCGAAGATCACGTATAAATGGTTCGCGTCTTATTTTGATACGGCGCACTTGTTGTTCACGTCTTATTTAATGTATAAAAGATTAATTAAATTTATTGAAAAACATCATATCCTATATGATAAACAATATGGATTTCGGAAAAATCATTCAACAGAAATGGCGATAGTCCAGTTAACGACCAAATTAATAGATGCAATTGATAATAATAAATTTACGGCTGGGATATTCCTAGATTTGTCAAAAGCATTTGATACTGTTGACCACTCTATCCTTATCACTAAATTAGAACACTATGGCATACGAGGCATAGCACTTGATTGGTTCAAAAACTATCTTAGCAATAGAAGCCTAATGGTAAAATTTAAAAATTACTTGTCAAATAAAGAGACAATAATATGTGGAGTCCCACAAGGTTCGGTTTTAGGACCGCTACTATTTCTTATCTACATTTATGACATTTACAATAGTTCAAAATTGTTATCATTTATCCTTTTTGCAGACGACACTAACATATTTTACTCAGATAAAGATATTAAAACGCTAAATGAAACATAAAATAATGAATTGAAAAAGGTTTACTTATGGTTACAGGCTAATAAACTTTCTTTAAACATAAAGAAAACTCAGGTAATTCTCTTCAAAGGAAGAAGGAAAAAATTGAAAGAAGAAATTAACATTAAAATAAATGATCGAGAAATAAAACAAGTTGAATCCACAAAATTTTTAGGCATTCATATCGACTCAACCTTGACGTGGAAACAACACATCAATTATGTCAGAGATAAAATATCAAAAACGTGTGGAATACTTTGTAAAGCAAGACACTTTATATCCTCAAAGATTCTGAGAACTCTTTATTACACACTAGTTTATCCATACCTTCATTTATGGGAATATAATTTGGGGCAATACATATCCAACAAGGTTAGAATCCATAAAAAAATTGCAAAAGAAGATAATACGAATCATTACATTTTCAGATTATAGAGCACATACAACCCCACTATTTCAACAGTTATCTATTCTACCACTCGATAAAATAAATGATGAAGCGATAGCATTATTTACATTTAATTATTTCAATAGGATGCTTCCTGTGACATTTAAGGATTTTCTTCAACTCAATATGGAAATGCATAGTCATAATACAAGATCCTCATCAAAAATCCATAAAAACTATGCTCGTACGAATTATAAGAAATATTCTATCAAATATAAAGGATGTCAGATTTGGAACAACCTCCCAGCAGAAATTATAAACTCTAGATCATTATATGTATTTAAGAAAAATATCAAAAAATACCTTCACACTCAATCAACTTAATTGATTAGTTAAAATTCATATGAACATTGCAGCCATATGTATTCTTTAAATGTAGTATCACCTTTGTAACAGGGGCTCTCCCCGTAAAGCCCAGAAGGGTTTGTTGAGGGCTCCTGCTCCCTTTTAAGACACTGTAATATATCATCTTTGTAAATAATATTATTGGGGCAAATAAATATTGATTGATTGATTGATTGATTGATTGATTTAGGACACGAAAGCATTTATACGAGGAAGTTCACGTCTTATTTAAGACGCGGACAAAATAAGAACTTAAAAAATAAGTCGCGTCTAAAATAAGACACGAATGCTTATTTTGTACTGTTTATACAATCGGTTCGCGTCTTATTTAAGTCGCGTCTTAGATAAGACGCGTCTTATTTTCTGTCGTATAAATGGCCCTATTATTTGAGTGCCAATACTACTCAAGTAAAAACCATGTGATAAACGTTTTTTCACCTTTTTTCCGGATCCACGGTTGTGGCGTGCAGGAAAGACAGAAACATTTCCGGTGAAGATCACAAGAAAAGACAGAAAAGTCAGAAAAATATAGCACTGCGACAGCTTGAGACTCAGTTGAAGTAAAAAGTAGTGAAAATTGCTTTTCAGTGTTTATCTGGCTTTGACAGCTTTCGTAATAAAGTTTCTTTTTTATCATTGTGGAATGTCCGGTTTCCGGAAGATTAGAAAGAACGGGAGAGAGCGAATCTTAAAAATGAAATTAAAGTTGGAAAAATAAATATTTGCTCAATTCTTTCTTTGAGGAATAGAGGAATTCTAAGGATATGCACTTTTTGTCCTGACTTCCTGACTGAATTTAAGTCTCAAAATAGCAATGAACAATGCGCTATATATGATAAACGATTATAAGTGAATGGACTCTGACCGATCAATGACAGACATGTAGCACGCAACATTTTAGAATCACCATAGTTGTCATAGGTCATGATCAGTAATCAGTTCTTTTCTTCTTCAAAATCTCCGTAAAATTCTAAGATGTTTATGTCTTATATGTAAAGATCTACAAACGCGGATAAACGTAAACAGTTTTCCGATGCGTTGTGGCACACATCAAAGATTAAGATAGGATGATCCTAGCTTGTTTTTGAACCGGTTCTGCTTGACATTTCTGACAGTCCTCAGAGAATTAATTCAGTATGGCGATGATCCGCAATTTGCACCTACAGTTTCATAGTTGAGACTAGTTGAACCTCTCAAACTCCCCGTAATCTCGAACTCAAATCCATTTCCTTTCGGTGACCTTCGATTTTCTTTTATGTCATATACTATACGAGTCTAATGAGAGTGCGAGATGTTAGGAGTTCAACTGTATTTTCGAGGTCTTCAGTGCATGTGATTTCAGAGTAATTTTCTGAACTTACAATCATGGGTGGCCAACGACCACTGATGTATAAATCTTCAAGGTTACCTTCATCATATTCCTTCCCAAAAAGTCATAAAATACCATAAAAATAATTCACTTACCTTTTGCATCTTTCCGAGGCTTTTGAGTCTTATGAGCCTTGTGTGATTTGTGTCGACTTCTGCTTTTTTTTACTTTTTTCGTTTCCTGTTTTCCTCCTTGTGTTTTACCATGCGGGAAGAGTAACTTATTGACTGTTATTTGACGATATAAGATCACCAGAGATCTGTACAACTCTGCAATTGATCCCGGCACCGCAAATGATCCCGGACCGCAAATGATCCCCAAATTGGACCGCAAATGATCCCGGACCGCAAATGATGCCCAAATTGGACCGCAAATGATCCCGGACCGCTAATGATCCCCAAATTGGACCGCAAATGATTCCCAAATTGGACCGCAAATGATCCCGGACCGCAAATGATCCCCATAGAGGACCGCAAATGATCCCGCTCATAAATAATAATGAAATGGTGTGTATTTTTTTACTAGAGCTGTGCATATACATCTAGTTTATGCCTAAGCCTGGATTTCTACTGTCGCGTATTTTTTACGTGCGTAAATATAATAAGAAATGATGTATGAACAGCTTGTGCAAAAGTTTACGCGAGTAACGTTGTTCATACATCATCTCTTATTTTTATTTACGCTCGTAAAAATTACGCGACATTGGAAATGCACCTTAAAATTAAAAAAAATAAAAAATTATAATATCATATGTATACAGACTTATACATATTTTTAAAAAGAGTAACTATTTAATCTAAGAATATGAATTAATAAAACACGCGTTAGGTCGTCTAAAACGTTAAAGAGCTCAGTGTCTGTTATAAATAGGTCAGTAACGCGGGACTTACTTATCACCAGCCCTCCAACGCCAAAATATGGCAATTGATTATTCCTTGCGATGAATGACCAAATAATTTGCCTGGGGATGGTATCCCAGAGCGTCTCAGAATTACGCTTTAGCCTGGTTAATTATCTCAGACTAAACCCAACCACACCAGACGGAGCTCATTTCAGAGATTTTGTCAATCATGGCGCATGGAAGACCTATCTACGAAGAATGGCATAGGATGGATAGTGGGGGACTGGATTGCATTGTTGGGACTGATCAACATGTTAAATATCCCGGTGGCGATAGTCTCAAGTTTAGGAGAGGCAGGATTAAAAGTCATTCATTCAGCTGGGTATGAAGATGACGACAACGATAAAAGCAACGGAGGTATGGCGTTACTTAGCCATGAAGCTGAGCTACATTATCACAGTCTGGAACCAATAGACCTTTCCACTTCTAAGAGTCCGCGACGTTCCAGTGTGCGACCGAACAGTTAAAAAACAAGTACGGCGAGGGAAAAGTTTATACGGAGGAGATTTGTCCAGTAACTGTGGAAAAATGTTTCAATGTTACACCCAAGGCGTCTTTGACAGTGGTGGAGCATTGCAGGTCTATTCCAATGACTGTTTTTTTTTTTTTGTGATGTTTGCTTAATGCATGAACTTTTTTTGAGCCTAGTAGGTGAACATAAAGGGGACGAGCAGACCTGGAAGAAAACTAATTAGCTTGTAACATTGTGTTATGTTCCTGGTAATGTTTTTTCCTTTGAAATACCAAATGTATGGTTTGACTTAATGAATGTCCAGTTTATAAGTAAGGATATGCGACGTATGTTGCGTGGGCATCAATAGAATCTGCTCACAATTTTATGATTTCAAATAAAACGAATTACGTTTTTGTTGATTGAGAGTGAATCCAATAGTGTCGTAACGAAATTCTTTAGCCTCGATAAAAAAATGTAAACCCTGATTTGTGAGGTCAAAATATGGCTTTAGAAATACTTGTGACAAAAGCTCAACTACCACGTCATTCCCCTATCAACTCCATTCCATTATCCACACCATTCCTCTATTTATTAAATCCAGGCTTAAGCATAAACTAGATGTATATGCACAGCTCTAGTAAAAAAACAAAAAAATCCACACCATTCCATTATTATTTATGAGCGGGATCATTTGCGGTCCTCTATGGGGATCATTTGCTGTCCGGGATCATTTGCGGTCCAATTTGGGGATCATTTGCGGTCCGGGATCATTTGCGGAGCTGTACAGATCACCAGAATTCAGAACACAAAGAATGACTTTGAAATAAATGAGTGCCAAAAATCAAAGGTCACCGAGTATGTATACCAGAAGTCTAGGGTCTACTCTAACTGCAGAGAGGAAGAGAATAGCCTGCGAACAGGCTCCTGGTTCGGAGGGGCGCTATTTTCTGGCGCTATTTTACTGGAAGCCTGTCCGCAGGCTAGGAAGAGATGGGCCTTGCGAACGAGGTTGGTAGAAGTTTCAATAAGAAATAGATCATTAAAACAGACCGTCCTGTGTTGATATGGACGATATGGTCAATAATGTTTAACTTCTATTGGTAAATTGCACAACTTTCTGAAGTTGCTGTCTATTTTCAGAGGTTTTTTTTTGTGTCGCTGTCGTAATTAGTCGTATCTTTGAAGCGGAATCGAGTCGCTTGTCGCTGTTCTGTTCAGAACGTCAGTGGAACGTCTCGTGTCGGCAGTTTTCGGGGCCATGTCGCTTGTCGCTTTTACCTCTTGGAAGGCCTCTTTGAGCCGAGATGTTTTGAAAACAGCTTCGCATTTCAATTGGCTATAAAAGGAAACGAAACCTAATCACCAGCTCTATTCCTACAAGAGACACCATTCTGCCTGAAGGTACACATTTGTTGAGTCAACGGAAAAAGCGACAAGTAAAAGATTTTCATTTGCCTTTTTTTACAATAGTCTACCTTAAAAATATAATGAAGTCTTTAGAGAAAACATTCCTCTTTTTAGAGATTACAATGAGACGGGGGTCACGATCCCGTTTCACGCACTTTTTTATGAATTTCACGCGTCACATATTCGTTAAATTCCTTAGTCTGGTTCCTTACAAGGATATTAGTTACTAAATTTACGAATCACGTTTCCATTTTACTAACTTTCAAGTTTCACGCACTGATTTTTTCCCTGATCACGCGTCATGCATAGACCCTTCGCCACCCTCTTTTTAGTGAACTTATTCATATGCACAAAGTTCTTGTTTTGTCTCATACATCCACATATACAATGCATATGTGAATTGGCTGTTTAAAAACATTGCCAGTAAATCAATTTTAATCCTAAATGAAAATCGTTGCAATATGTTTTAGTTCTGTTTAAATATCAATAAATAAAGATAGTAAATTTTTTTAACCTTCGTTCATCTTTCCCAAATTTCGATTGATAAGAAACTTGCCATTGTAATGCCATACAAGTCATTGCTCATGACTTTTATTGATTTGGTGGCTTCTAAAAGAGCCCTTAAGTCCTCTATGACTGCAATGTCTAACTCCATGATTAGACCTACAGGTATTTTCAATCTTTTTCTCAATGTTCTCTATCCTGCCAATACCCATATCCAGTTGACTGGTGCGACTCGCATTTTGTCCTTCTGCTATACTGAATAAATACAGGCAGCAAGTCGCCTCGTCTTACCCCACCCGATGTAGCCACAAAGCCATTGTATACTACATCTGTATGCTATACCTCGTATAAAAACGAAACAGATAATTCGTAAACAAGTTATATTATATATATGACGCAACTGTCAGAAACAAAACACGCGCGAAGACATACAGGTCAAACCCATTCGTGTCCATTCAGAAGTGTTGCAACTTTACCCGCTAAAAATTAACATCAACTTCAATAGACCATTTAGCAACTTTACACATATTACCTATCACATCTTGACTATATTTACCTATCAAAGGCACCCAACTTTTCCAATTCTTCTTTTTTTTTTTCTTACCTTACGTTCTGTCGCATTAACGAGATGGCTTTAAGAGCCCTTTGATTTGATACAGCTTGGTATTTTCTTCTAAGTTCAGGATCTATCGGCATATTGTAATATCTAACACTCTTGGTTCTCCAACTGTTTTGCACAAACCTCTTGCCCTCGATTCCAGTACAGGTGCCAAACCATGCTTTTGTCAGGCCCTGATGGAGAACATAACTTACAGAGCCGCTATATTGATTTCCACGTGTCCGGATATTAAAGACATATTAGTGCCCAGATTCTATCGACGAACGCATACAAAGTTATCTAATTTTCTAAATAATAATAATAATTTTCTAAATAATATATATATATATATATATATATATATATATATATATATATATATATATATATATATGTACATCCTGTGCCCAAGTTCAGGAGTTGCCATAAACCCATTATGGTAACAACCGGGAGGGCACATTGTATACATAATTGTATATATATATATATATATATATATATATATATATATATATATATATATATATATATATGCGTGAAGTGTAGAACTGGATATTCGTAAAACAGTGCTCAATACATTAATGTAGAGCGAAGTATATGTTTATGGAGGAAAGAAACAAATAAACTGAGTGGCCAACCACGAAACAGGCTTGTCGGGATGAAAGCGTAGTTTATTTGTTTCTTTCCTCCACAAACATATATATATACATATATATATATATATATATATATATATATATATATATATATATATATATGTATATATATGTATATATATATACATATATATATATATACATACATATATATATATATATATATATATATATATATATATATATATATATATATATATATATATATATACCTGGATTTTTGAAACGGTGGTCAACGAAAATTACAGCAATTTCACTAGAAATAGCCAAAAAAGGGTTTTTATGACCCCAATCAGCCCGAAAATTACAGAGTGTTTTCTTCTCTCGCCCACGCAACCTTTCCCATCTTCCCTCTCTTCTCTGTGATTTTCGGGCTGATTGGGTTCATAAAAACCCTTGTTTGGGCTAGTTGTAGTGAAATTGCTGTAATTTTCGTTGATCACCTTTTCAAAAATCCAGGTATATATATATATATATATATATATATATATATATATATATATATATATATATATATATATATGTTTTTGGAGGAAAGAAACAAATAAACTACGCTTTCATCCCGACAAGCCTGTTTCGTGGTTGCCCACTCCTCAGGGGATTCAATAAGAATATTCTTTACCATCGCTTCTTATATACAAAATAATTTACATAATAACAATAACAAATCTATGCGGCGCGAAGTTTAACAGTTCAGCTGTTGTGTAGAAGGGCTTTGTTTCTATGGCGGCAAGAAGACACGAGTTTATTACGTTTGTTAAGTGTAGAAAGTTTCGGTCGACATATATATATATATATATATATATATATATATATATATATATATATATATATATAATTTTAGATAGAAAATTTCTATCTAAAATTGTATTTCGCTCTACATGTATTTGCATCGAGCACTCCTACGACTGCGTGAAACACTATTTTTGTTGTTTCTCTGTTTATATATATATATAGATAGATAGATAGATAGATAGATAGATAGATAGATAGATAGATAAATAGATATATAGATAGATAGATAGATAGATAGATAGATAGATAGATAGATAGATAGATAGATAGATAGATAGATAGATAGATAGATAGATAGATAGATAGATAGATAGGCTGAGCCTAACAGCGTCGATCTCTGAACAGAAAGCCGATGATAAGATTAACTAGGGTGAAAGGTCGGAAGCACAACAATTAAGATTGACGACCGGGCTATTTTTCAATTTTAGCAATTCTCGAAAAAGTTCACAAAACAACTCTTTCTCGGTCTAGAATAACTAGTTTGACTAATTTCCGAATAACATTCACCTGTTGCGTATCAAAAAAAAAGCCCGAGAAACTGATTTGGAAATCAAAATTGCAAAAAATACACAAAAATATTTACATAAGGCGACGCGAGTGAAGATAGAAAGTCTATAAAATCCAAGTCTTGTTTTGTTTACATAAAATTGCTTTTCAACTTATATGTAATGAATGAACAAACACATAAAAATGATCAACACAATCTTCTTTCGAAAAATTTTATTCAAATCTCCATAATTGTTTTGTTTAAAAGCAAAACGCGAACCATTTATAGCGCATCGAGGCCGAGCCGTGTCTTCGATGAAGTTCAAGAAATTAATACAACTGAATTTAAGCTAAACAATTCTCCAAAACTAACGAGAACACAAACAAAAAGTCAATCACAGATTGATATCAACATAAATTCCCATCGAAAAATGTGATTTGTTTCACTTTTAAGTCCCTCGACTACTGTACTTGGAAATTCTTTAAATCTCGGCTTGTTTGGTTCTGAAATCCGTAAAACGAATATCTCCCCGCACTGCTAAAAACGTATGAAGTTCCTCGAATCAAGTTTTTATCCCTGAAAGCTCTTCTTTTTCCACTAAAGCGGCTACTGAGTATCCCTTAATTTGAATCCCTGTCTTGAGTAGCAAACTGCCAAAAAAATGTTGGGTAATTGCGTCGACGAAGGAGACGCTTCCTAATCTTGTCGGCTGGGCGGAAAGAATCGAGAAAAGTGTCGGTACCAAATCTGCGCCATCTTGAAACGTCATAATAGTATCCAGCATGCTTAGCGCGTCGTCTAGGCGGAACGAATCGAGAAAAGTGTCGGTACGAAATCTGCGCCATCTTGAAACGTGACAATAGTATCCAGCATTCCCGCGCGTGGGAATCAGGCATCATTCTGGTGAGCTGGGGTTCCGAAATGTCACATGTGAATAATCTATTTGTCTTGATTTAGTTTCGGATATTTTCCAGATTTTGGAATCGTACGGCTCAATATTTCAATGCCTACTAAAAGTACGCAGAGGAAAAATTGGACGAAGGTTCTTCTCCGGACCAAGTAAGTTGTTGGGTCTCTTTGGAATCAATCAAGAAGTTATCGGATTTTCCTCGCTACCGTTCTGGTATGTTTTGAATGTTCTATTTTGATTTTGCTGTGGTTCTCTGCGTGATTTGGGAAGCTTTCACCTAAATACCGACGTCGTTCTTCGCGATGTCAGCGATGTTATACGGTACGGTGCAATTCGTTGTATGTCTTGTAGCAATAATTCACTGATCGGCCGCACCAAGCGAACGCAGATTAACTTTACAGTGCTCGAAATTGCGCCTGTATCGGGCGCATTTACGACTGAAGATTTCGCAGTTTTGTAACTAAAATTTGTCTAGCTAATAAAGGAATTATATTCAACAGTCTTGTGTCTTACTTGCAACTGGTAGTTGTAATTTTATCCGAAAAATCCTGCGAAATTCACGTTGAATGTTGCGCGACTTAATCGTCGATTTCATGCTCCATTAACGCGGTGTCAAAGAAGTTTATCACGGGAGCACTTTTTCAGGCTTTCTCAGAAATTTCTCATTTCCGGTTCCGGTATTAGTACATGTACTGAGGAGTATGATTTCAGAATCGGAGAAATAACCGAAATTAAATCAAGACAAATATACTATTTATATGTCGGAAAAATCTGAGACCTTTCGGAGTACACAGCACAGCAGGATTTTGCCCGATCCCACGGCGATGGCGTGAATCTGTTTGTTGTCGGCCCGACGTTTTTGCCTGCGTGACATATCTCGCGACATAGCCCTTAACAACTAAAGTAACCACAACTGCGACATAAAAATATGTATTCAGTTGCTGAATTAATTCATGAAACTGAGGTACTAGGTCAAGACGAGGTGCCACGGGATAAGGAGACGCACTATAATCTATGATTACTACTAGTGACGACTTTAATTATCCGCAACACAGCAAAAGAGTCTGCAACCAGTGTTTACCGAGCTGACGGCTACGTAGCCGAGCGAAAAACAAAGCTTCGCTTTGCTTTCAAAATTTCCCGGATGTTGCGCGACGTCATACGCGCATGTTTTGCGACGGCATACGCGCCCGCGAATTAGCCCTACCCAACGGACGGACACACATGTACACACGCGCGCCCGCGAAACATTTCGCTAGACATGACCATGAAAAATGACGGGCATAGGTTCTATTGGTATGGGGCTACGCAGCGGGCCTTCGGCCCGCGAGAGCTCCGCTATTATTTTTGCCATAACACGGTTATTAAAGATCGTCGAGATTCAAAACTTTGCCACTGCGTTTCATTCGGGATGCTCTGTAACATCTTATCTCTGAGTTACTCTCAAAGCCAGAAAAAAACTCCTTAAGTGGGTTAGAACAATTTATAACATGCTCAAGGAAATGCGCGCACTATGCTTGGTTAAACCGAGTTCATTATAACTCGATAAAGCACGCGCGTGACGTAAGGTTCATTATAACCGTTTTTATTTTATAAAAGAAATACAAAAACTTGTTCCCCGTGCATTGTTGACTTATATAAGCACTTGGGAATATTTAAGAACACTCGAGAAGTGCGAGAGGCACTCGCTTTTTTGCATGCTTATATAACGCAATGCACTCAGCGCATTTTTAATTTCTTTATTACAGCAGTGCTACGATGTCTATTAGTTTCGCTTTAGTAAACCATGGGTGTTTTCTTTTTTTGCAGACAGTTGTCTTCGAACAAAATTCAACATCTATCTGAGGGGATCTTCTTGACTCTACACAATTTGCATCATCTGTTCGTTTGATGACATTTTATTTACTTATTCTACTATAGTGACAACTTAAATACGGACATTCTCCCTAATAGTTAACTGATAATTACTGCTTATGTTGGCGCTTCCGCCTATGATGGGCGTTACTAAACAACGGAGCGATATAGAATGAACCGCAATAAACCGCGATGAACCGGAATGGGCTAGAATAGTACCGGAATGAGGGCGGAAAGACCCGAAATCGAACAACCCAGAGTAAGACCGGAATGAACCGCAATGGACCGGAATGGGCTGTAATAGTATCGGAATGACCCGAAATGGAATAACCTGAAGTTAGACCGGAATGAACCGGAATGGGCTGGAATGGCCGTGAAGAGAGCAGGTCATTCCGCTCACTCCAGTCTCATTCCGTTCATTTCGCTCTCATTCCGGTATCATTCCAGCCCATTTCGGTTCATTACGATTCATTCCGGTCCATTTCAGGTCATCCCATTCCGCTCCGGTGTTTGGTAACGTCCCCGCTTAATGAAGTTGTCTCTGTAAAAGTGCTTTATTTCAGAGCGGGAAAATGAAAATGAAAGCGCGGACTTTAAACATTTATATTGGCACATAATATTTAATTAAATACATTTGAACTTTTCTATTACAAATGCCGCCCTGGAGCAAAAAAAAAAAAAAAATACTGGCAGTTGTAAAAGTGTAGTATTGGGGCAAGGTCGGAACAAAATAAAACGGCTATCGTAGAGAGGTGTTCGTTTAAGAAAGGTGGCCTTTAGTGAGGAATTCAACACTATAATTATTACCAAGTTTTGTGACTTTTCCTGAAATTTACGACCCATTACTTTTCCATGGTTGACATATATAATTTGGCTGGAAGCTAAAGATTTAAGTTTATTCATTGATTTTAACTAACAATATTTTTAGGAATTTATGTCGGAAATTCCTTTTACCATGGTGTGTGTTACCGCACTGACATTTAAAATAGATTCAATAAATAATGCCATAGTTTAATTATTCAACAACTATAGTACTTACCCGCTTATAAGAACCCATTTTTTTTTTCAAATTTAGCCTAAACGGGTTCTTATGTAAATGGTGCTTAGTGGAATTTTAGGCTACGCAGGTTCTTAAATAGGTTCTTATTTAATGAGAAATATATTATACACCTGTGAATGGTAGAAAGGTGGCATGTATATTAATCTAATGCCAAAACAGGCCTGGCCTTTAGACAGTATGTGACCATATGTAATGAAAATTTACAAGGTTTTCAAACATTATTTATACCAAATTTAGAAGTGTATACATGTTCAAGTTCACTACTTTTGAGTCATGTTTTTTTGCATGAAGATTTTTTTAGGTTAATATCTATAAGAACCTTTCTATAAGAACCTGTTTCAAATTTTAGGGCTAAATAGGTTCTTATGTAAATGGGGTCTAAATTGATATTTTTAGGCTAACAGGTTCTTAAATTGCAGGTTCTTATAAGCGGGTAAGTACTGTATCGCCAACTTATGTAAAATTGGTCTGGTGTTTAACCACCTTGGCCCGGTTGTTCAAAAGGTGGATAGTGCTATCCACTGGACAAATCACTATCCAGCGGAAATCACAATGGATTTTGTTAACACTCATCCACTGGATAGTGATTCATCCGGTGGATAGCGCTATCCATCTTCTGAACAACCGGGGCCTTGTGTTCTTCGTTTTCAGCGATTTAGCATCAAATAGCATCAGGGATATTGCAGCTGGCGTTTTTTCAAATCAAACAAACCTTAACTATTTGTGAGTATTTTTATTCTAAGCGGTATTGTTATTATTGATCTATCGATTATGATCGTCCGCGTGGGTGAAGTTAACGGGGTCAATTTAATGCTGAATCGTTAAATTGATGATCGTTTTAAAGTATCTTGCTGTTGAAAATAACATCCGTTTTGTAATGCACTTCTTTCCCCCCTTCTTATAATATTTTTGTTTGCTGTACATTTTTTCCCTTGGTGCAGATTCCTAGAAGAAAACAACATATCCTTTATAGCAAGTGAAACATTTGCCAAAACCGACCACCTTAAATATTTGTAAGTAAACAAGATAGACATAACCAATTTATTTAGTGCTATGTAAAAACAAAGAAATATTAAAAGTAAAGGGAAAATATCAGGCGAAAAAAATCAAAGTAAAAATCCACCAGATTGGCAATTTAATATATTTCTGGACTTGCTGTCACGAAATCAAATAAGATGAACTGTTATTCACTTACATCATTGTATCCTGCACTTTATCCACAAGCTACTTGTTCTGTTTTGCTCTGTAAAATAGTTTTATACACTTTAGTTGTATATTTTTGTGATATTTTGCAATATAACATGGACATTAGGAAAGAGAAATTCGGTATTTTGGCGGGACACTGCCCCCCTTAAATTCTGATCAAATCATCCCGTCTAAAGCAGTTACAATTTCCGGAATAAAAATTCATTTAACTATAAATCTCATCTGATACCAACAGGATCGGATATCAAGAAACTCATGTTGATCGCTTTCACGCTTGTGAAACAGAGCTCTGACTTTCACGCATATCCCTCGGGGGCATCCCTCTAATCCTGAATATCATCATTACAAATTATCACCTCACGCGGGTCCATTTCTTTTTTCATTTCGCACAGAACAGAAAACGTAAAGTGCTTTAACGTTATTGAAATAATCTTAATCTAGATAATCCTATCTTTTCTCTTTCAAGATCTGTAGCATGTTTAGTGTGAAAGACCCTTTGCCTGTTGATACGTTTTCCTGTACAATCTGTAAGTTTGGTTACGTTTCTGAAAGCACCAACACCTCAAGGCACTTATCCGCGAGGATTTCACTTCGAGAGGACCTCCCACTTCAATATCCAAAACAAATCAGAAGAGGGTCGTAGGTCGTATTCTGTGAGCGGCTTAAAAATTCCAGCTCATGCTAAGAAAACAAAATCAATTCTATCCTGTAAATTCCACTCTCCGTCTCTTCAACAACAACAACAACAACAACAACAACAACAAGTAAAATGTTACATTTGAAGGAACGAATTGAAATCCAATTTATTAATGAAATCAATATTGTTGTGTCTGCTCTGTTACACTTTTAATTTTCTTTCACAATTAATTAGGAAACATTTAAAAAAAGCGGATGGTTTATGCAAAACATTATTTCTTAGTTTAATCCATTTACATGTAATTCTATCTTAGAATTCTTTCAGATAACCCTATCAAGACTATTGGATCACAGGCTTTTACCATTCCGAGTTATGGAAAGCTCTTAATGTACGTGCACGCATGATTCTACCATTTTGTCTTTGTTCTTTTATTTTCGATATAGTAGAGGATATTATAAAACAGATACGTTTCGGCCCTGCCAAGGTACGGTGGCAACAGGGGCAAAACCCAACTCACGTTCCATTCGGAAACACAACAATAAATTTCGACACACAACAATCAATATTAAAAAACAAAAAGCTTTTCTTAAACACATCGATGATTTCTAGAACACAAAAATAAATTTCGAAACACAACAAAATGGAAAGGGAGTTGCGTTTTGCCCCTGTGGGCGCGCCACTGTACCAAAGGACTTATCAGAGACCTTTCTGAATTATTAACTCGTCGAAAATCATGTTTCGAAGTCCTGCTTACGCCTAATAATGGAAGCAGTCCGGTCTGATAAGGATTCCTAATTGCATTAGATAACCAAAATATTTATACAATAGACCATATTATAAAATTAATTCAAAGAATTGTGGCTTAAGTAAGTGGAATCTCTTGGCAGAAACGAAACGATCGCCAGCCACAATTCTTTCATTTTTCCTAAGTAATTTTCAGTCACCGCTTCCACAGACACTCAATAAAAACCAACATGCAGTTAGAATGTATCCTCTTTCCGAGCTACTCCAGTTTTGTTTCCCCTTCTCCTTGCATTTACTTTGGTACATATTCCGTACGCGCTTTCCACTTGCGTGCATTCTAAGCTTTTTGTCCTAGAGCCGGAAAAAGTACACCATAGTTGCAGACAAAAATCATTCGACTTGGGACAAGTAACTCTACTTCATAAACCTTTAAGTATCACTCGTCATTTTGTTTTCAAAAAAATACAATTAAGTTCCTGTTGAGATTGATGAACTGATAAAGGATTTTAGTAGGTAAATTCTACCCGGTGTACCCACAAGGTAAATGGTAAAAGTAATCACATGCCTGAAAAAGAAAAAGACGATTTTTTTTTCTTACTTATATATTATTAGATATATGATACGCACGGAGTTGAAGACAATGAGCCTTCTGTCTTTCGTTCACATTTACAATCTTACAGTAAGCATGTAAGTATAACACATGTTTTTGTCAATAATATACTCGAAGAGAAATTTCAGATCTTCAAGCCTCTTGTACAAATTTTAAGCCTTGTCTTGTAACTCGTAAAAAGACAGAAAGGCATATTTGTAAATAATATACAATTTTATTTTATTATCTGTTGGTAGCCAATTTGAACTTACCGCTATGAACTTATCACTATACAAGTCATTATCAATCATATAGAAGATAATACATATGTGCGAGAACATTTCTCTTCGAGAAATCGAGTTAAACATTCTAACACAAATTCCATATCTCAAAGCCGTTTGTACAAATTATAAATCTTGTCTTGCAACACATAAAAAGACAGAAAGCTTAAATTCGGCAACTCGTATGTAAAGAGATCCCAGCTTGATAGGTAGTCTCTGACAGTTCATATATTTTGCAAAATATAGTATATTTAATAAGAAAGTATCTGTCTAGTTCGTTTTTCTTTCCTTTTTTTACAGAAGCATGGAAGATGGGAAAATCGGCACCATGAAACTTTTGGATTTGGATCAGACTGAACGTTGCAGAATTCACCTGTTTGTAACCTTTTCAAGACATTTGCATTCATACTTGTTTCTTTTGATTTCTGTAGTTGAGTCGTATTGGTGAACCTTTTAACTTGCTAACTTATGCTTTGATATTTTCGAATTAAGTGGTTTGGGGGACGACAAATCCGATTACATCGACATCTCGAAAGAACACTTCTACAAAGACTTCTTGCTGGAAGCGTTTGGTCAAGCTGGATTTGGAAGAAAAACTCACGGTCAATACAAATTACTCCCATGCCCATTGGGAACTTTTTTAAATCCCTCTGTCAGCAAACTTAGTGAGCTGGAATGCGTGGAATGCCCTGCAGGTATATGTTTTTCCTTGCCATATATCTTGCTTTAAGTTTATATTTCGGCTTTATTTTTTCCTGATTGGTAGCAAATTTATTTCTTCGGATTTTTACTCTGGCTCCGTTATTTGCAACCTCACACCAACTTCTATATTGAGGTATAGAAAGCATTGTCTCTTGTGAAATTCATTAATAATTCAGAAGGAAAACACAAAAGAAAAGAAAAAATAATAAAGGTTGATACAGAACAGCTATACTGTGTCACTGTGTCACTGTGTCACTGTGTCGCCAGAATACTTATAGGAATGCAAACAAGCTTAAACGCTATTCATATTTATCTATTTTATTTATTTATGTATCTATGTATTTATTTATTTATTTATTTATTTATTATTATTTATTTATTTATTTTATTTTTTTTTTTGGGGGGGGGGGGGGGGGGGGGAGAGATACCCTCCATAGGGTTAACCTCAGTTATTTCCTTTTTATTGTATTGATGTTTATATTGACATCACTGATAAAGTATTATATTACTGTTCTTTTGTAAGTCATTTAAAGTATTTGCAGCAGAACTCTATGAATATTTACAAGGGTGGGGCGACCCCGATAGATAGATAGATAGACAGACAGACAGACAGACAGACAGACAGACAGACAGATAGATAGATAATCTTTATCTATCCACGGACGACTCATCAGCTATTGGCGAACGATACAATTGATATATCACTTGAACAATGCCCCTTTCCCTTATCCCTATCCCAGCGGGACACATCTATTGTTTTCTTAGCGAATCACAGACATCGACAAGTGCTGGACTACCCCAAGGGTGAGCCACATATAGTATTCTGCCGCTCATATTTTATCGTTACTAAAAATTATTTGAGACTTGAAGGAATTTAGTCATTGATTCCGATAAATGTACTCCAGATGAATTTCGCATTTCGCTATTTGTTCAGGAATTGTCGTCGCACAAGTCATTTTTTTCTTCATGTCAGTTTCGGCTTTACACTTTGATAATCCAATTATCTTTCAGGGGGATTTTACTCGGACACTGAAGCGTTTGTAAGTGAGAGCTGCCTGAAATGCCCAAATGGTACCTTTGTCCCCTACAGTAGGGCGCCTGGAAAGGAGGCCCGCCATTGTATCGCTTGTCCGCAAGGTAAGCATGATTCCAACTATCATTCAAATATGAAATATTCAATCACTCGCCCCTTTCTTTGTCAAATAAACTATTATGGTGAGAAAGATACAATGTTCATCATGTCACTACCGTGGGACAAACAAAAAAGACTGAGTCGCCAACAGGAAACGAACCTACAAATGTATGAGATTACGTAATCGATTCATGTTGGAGACTCGGGCTTTTTTTTGCCATAATGCTGACGAAATACCGAACATTATATTTTTCTGATATCTTTATCGAGCTTAACATTTACCATCTCGTTTAATTATTGTTTCCAAATATCGAAATTTATATATTTTAGTGTTTATTAAGTAATGGTCCTAGTAAGAAGTAGGCAACCTAACGGTAGGGAATGCAAAAAGGGTGTTATACTGTTGCATTTATTTCTCTCTGGTTTACTAATTGATTTCCTTTTAGTGAAAACTGGTCTGAGTTTTAATGCAACCAAAATTATATGTGGGAAACATGTAAAATTAGAAGCCTTTCTTGGCCATTGTTTTGAAGTTTCACGATTGGATGAAATCTTGTAGCACAAAAGAAACCACTTTAAAATAAAGCTCCAGTACATTTTATTTCAAAAACATGTTGTCCATAGGTTGATGCATTCTCAGTAAAAAAAACTAAACAATCTTACAGTGTATATGGGAAAAGCGAAATGTCGTGGAACAAAAGAGCATTGCCTAGTTCTTACACGCATTGTTACTTAAATGACTGAATAAAACTATTCCATTTAAACTGGCCCGAGTGGGAGGGACATTCATTTCCACAGCTTCTTTATAGGTAAACTTTAAAGACTTTGGAGTACTTTTCGTTATCCGATCTTTTTCTTAATAACGGCATTCCTTAAAATATTTTTTTTTTCAACCGTGCGCCTGATTATTGTTCTGTTAATGTTTTAAAGGAAAGCTTAATCGAAAAGCATTGGTGTATCGCTTCTGTCATTTTTACAGGAACAGATACTGCCACGTTTGCTGGATTTCGAGCCTGCAACTGCTTAAATGGTTTCTATCGTACTCATCTATTCCAAGGTTGCAAACCATGTCAAAAAGATGGATTAAAATGCGTGGATGGCTATGCTACTTTAACGAGTGGTTATTGGTGGAAATGGAAAAATGAAACACACAAAGTGCTTTATGAAAAATTTACTGCTAACCTGGTTAATTCGGTGAATTCATCGGTGACTAATCACTCCCTGATTGAGTTCCCATACGATCTCCCTAACCCACATAAATGCCCAAGAGAGAAGTCATGCATTGGAGGTTTAAATTCTTCTTGCGATGTAGGCTATCAAGGGCCATTGTGTGAGGTATGCCGTGTTTCTTATTTCTGTTACTTTTTTTTAAATTTATTCAGTTCCATTAAATTACAGTGATTTTAACAGTGAGATCAGTCACACATAGCTCAAATACATACACGACACAACAATTAGACTAATTAGTGCAAAAACTGTTAAGCAACCGGGCATTCCTTATAACGAACAGACACACCGGATGCACTCTTCTATAAATTTACTTGAAAGACTTGAAAATCCTGACCGTTTTTATTAAATTGTTCTAGTTCATCATTCTTCTCAATCTTCTGCGCAATAAATAAGTATGTGGCATATTATTGACGTAACTTAACTTTGAATCACAGGTATGCCGTGTTGGTTATTACAAACAATTGCAAACTTGCAAACTGTGCCCAACTAAGAAATGGATGATTGGTCAGCTATCCATAGTGGTGGCAGTTATGTTTATAATCATTGTAATTGTGGTGTGGACAAGCAAGAAGAAATGCCAGAAAAGTGAAGAACGTTCGGCTGTGGATATGATTCTTGGAAGGCTAAAGATTGTTATTGGTTTCTACCAAGTAACGTTTGGACTTTTAGAAGCGTTTACTTACATTAAATGGCCAGACTCTCTTGCCCTTATCGGAAAATATTCAGAGATGTTGCAGCTGAGTGTATTCCAGATTGCTCCTATTCACTGTCTCTTCCCAGAATTAGAAATCGATGCTTTTGGGAGCTTGTTTGCTATACTTGCAATGAATGCTACTGCTATCACTGTGGCATTTGTTGTTTATGGACTGAGAATGTTTTTCTTAATACGCAGCAACTTAAACAAAGAACAAAAATTGACAAAATCTTCGGAAATGAAAAAGCTGATCTACAGAAATTTGTTTTTCTTCTTATACGTGACGTACCTCAGCACCTGCTCTAAGACAGCGAATATGCTCCCCCTAGCCTGCCACAGGCTTTGCATTGACGAAAAGGAAGAAAATTGTCGCAATTACCTTAAGCGGACTACAACATAAACTGTGAAAGTTCAGGATACAATCGATTTGTTATCGTTGCATACTGTGCAGTTGTTTACATAATATTTTTGCCCAGTGCATCGCTATGTGTTCTATGGAGAACACAAATAGGTATTACCAGAAAAGAAACGGAAGCTGTGGAAGAAACATCTGATAATAAAGAGAAATGCACAGAGGTACTGACAGGAATGCGATTCCTCTTTGAGAACTATCAGTCTCATTCGTGGTATTGGGAACTCGTTGAAACAGTGCGCAAGGTGATTCTGACATCAGGTTTGATACTTGTTGGAGGCGAGAGCAGGGCATACGTCGGGCTAGCTTGTGTCATGTCAGGGCTCTATGGAATGTTCTTCGCCTACAAACGGCCAATAGTAGATCCCTTCGAGAACAGGTTAATGCTGATTTCTCTCGCGGTCACGTTCGTTAACCTGGGAATAGGTGCTGTGAGTAAAATTCCCAAAGAGAATATCCCCGCCTCAATCGACCCATATGTGGACACCGTCATGTTCAAGATATTGGTTTTTGGAGCAAATTCTCTGGTGATCGGCCTTCTCGTGGGTAAGTATAGAATTGATTTGTACTCTGTCAAACTATGAAATAATAATTATCAATCCCGTGCAGAAAATAAGGCAGACGTAGAGGAAAGATTGCCATTCGCATTCAGTCATGTCTCTAGAAAAATGCCTCAGAATAGTCAAACACTGACAAAGCCGCCTGGTGCGACCCCCTTTACAGTCTAGGAGCCAGCTCCGAAAAAGAAATTGATTCGTTGCACCCCCTTGCTATATTTGTCTAAATAGCACAAAATAATGGCACAATATCAAAGGAATACGGAATGACATTTTTTTATTGCTGGGACAGCGGGACATCACAAAATAATAATTCTGCCATGGAGTTTAAAATAACTGTAACGTGTAGAAAAATTCTCAAAACTTGAACACAGCATTAAACATTAATCATTCTTAGATTTAAGCATATTTCCAAGTTGTTTCCTTAGAAACTGTTACTACGAGACGCAATTAATTCAGTTCGTAGAGTTACATAAATGTTCCATGTTTTAAATCGAAAATGATTTTAGGAAAAGTTGTCTACCATTTTGTGCGGCACGATTTTATCACATTTTGTCAACTAAAGTGTTTTTATTTCTTAGTCTGCTATAAATATACGTTCTTTATTACTGTTTTCAAACGGCAAACATCAAAGTTTGGTCAACGGACGCTTCAAGACACTCCACAGTCGTTTACGCTTTCTCGTATTGGAATAAGACATATAATGGAATAACACATGAAACCTATAGTCCTTAATTAATCTTATAGTTATTGCAATAACCACAACCTCGTCCCCAGGGTCTTCTCGGTTTTCAATATGACGGCGCTCCGGGAGAAGACCCTGACACATAGCAGATCACGTGATCAAAACCTCCGCTATTTTTGGAGATGTATTCAAAACGGCGGCCAAGGAAAAGGGTGAGAAGATTTGAGTACGAGATAGCAAACCAAGAAGAAAACAAACAAAATGGCGGCCAAGGAGGGATTTCTGTGGAGCCAAGTGGAACCATTTATCGACCTGTAAAGTTTTTCTTTGCCTTGCCGTTTCAGGAAAAGTGATACACATGCAATGAAGGTAAAAATTCGAAACGCTGCAGCTTACGAAACATGTTTTTTTTTTTCAAGGAAGCACGATTTTTCAAAGGAAAGGAGTAAACCGTCCCAGCTAAGGGAGTTTTGGTTTCTTATATTATAGTATTTTCGGTTTCTTTTCAAACGATCACGCCCGCAAGCAACAAAATAGCATGAAGTTTTTGTGGTAATATCTTTTTCGATTTAACCGTCGATGCTTTTGCCGTTGCTCTTGCGCGGTTATCACCGTTTTGTTGGCATTTTACTCTTACTTGATCTTTTACTCAGAGATGGTTTGCTGATCCAGTCAGAACACTGACAACAGCAAAATATGTTAAAACAAGTGCTTTTTCTTTACTCATTTCCGGGAATATACCTCCCACCAAGTTAACATTTGAAAAAAGTATTTTTCCCAAGATTTGTTGTGAGGTGTTTGTCACAATTGTTTCTGAGGAAAACATGTACAACTTATGTTGGAAATGACAGTAGTGTGATTAGTGTATTTTATTACCAATAAATCATATAAAACAGCAAAATTGAAAATTATTCCATTTCCAAATGCAGCTATATCCGCCCTAAATGGTGACCAGGCGATGTGGCAGTATTCTGAAACCAGCAAATAAACAAGTCATGGGCCAAAGCTACTCGTCCCCCAATTTAAAAATTATCATTTAACTGTCAAAATCTTTAATTCCAAATTTGATGCCTTTATACACACTTCCCTGTCAATCCCTACCTGGATATTGCACATGGTTCATGTCAACTAACTGTAGCTATTAACTGTAAAATCCCCTCTGGCAAATTGTAACCCTGGGGATGAATTGATGAGGAAACCCTTCTACAGTTAAAATAATGTATAGCTTTGGTCAACTTTAGAAGCTGGGCTCCCTAAATTTAGCCATTGTTTACAGGTTGAAAGGTTTGGTCACTTGATTACCTAATTGTTTTAAATCAAAGCTTTCTGGCTGATGTGGCAGGGATTTTTGATGCTTAGGATTTGATGGAGCTCAAACCAATTGTGGAATTGCACACATGTTAGGCATCCTACTGATGCACAGTTACAAAATTCAGATATGTTTAGAAGCCACATTTATTTGAAGTCTGTCCCCTTTGAATTGTATACTAAGCCCTTACAAACCCTAAGGCCATGTCAGTGGGAATCGTGTGCTCCTGACACATTAAACAAAGCCAGACTGGACTGCAAGAGAAAAGCCTGGCCAGAAAGCACCCTGTTCTCCATGGTTGTGTTAAAAACTAAAATGTTAATAAAACATCACAAAGACGTTTAATGTGTCATACTTATAACAAGGATGGCTCCCAAATTAAAAAAAAATCAGGAGCTATTCCTTCTCTGTTGGACAAGTGACAGAATTTCCTCATCAGACAGAAAAATCCACTAGACCTGAGCCATGATTTTCAAAATTCATCAACATCTCCCTCCTTCGTGGAGGCTTTTTTCAGTAACAAAATAAAATGCAGAAAATATAAAATAACAGGGGGCACATGGGGAACATTTCTTGTGCACTTCACTTTTTCCTCTCCCCAGCCTCAGCTCTGACTTCTTATTGTGGCATGAAAGACTGTTTCACAGCTGATTATATGGTAGAATGTTTTTTTTTTTATATCAAACCAATGACTTGCAATGATTACCATTCTGAAATCCTGATAGTTCAAGCCATATTAATCATATCATATATTTATTCATTCAAACACGGAGTAAAAATTAACTTCATGCTTGACATGTTGACATTCTACTCCACTGTTTACAAGTAAACAGACTGGCTCTTAAACCTTAAGCTGACTAGAGACAAAAACATGTTAACTAGCATTCTGCTGACATGTGTTTCTCAAAAGTGCAGAAAACGTTTGAGCCCGAAAAGCTGTTTTTTAACGATTTTGAAAGCTAAGCAAAAAAAATACCCTAAGATCATTGGTCCAAACAAGTTGGGATGCACCCTGCATGGGTGCCTCTCATCTCTCTCATAAACTACTATCCAGAGTGCCTGGGATGATTTGCCAGCTATAAACTACATTGCCATTTCATGACGCAATATTTTAAAAACAGTTCTTGGGCCTGAAATGTGGTTGGGAATTCTGAGGATAAGATTTCCATATAATCCCACAGATTAACTATGAATAAGTTCTGAAGACTGAAACAAAAGCCAGAACAAAAGATTGCCGAAATAAAAACAATAGTGCATACATGCATATGCAAAATTAATGTTGGGGGTTATTCTGAAATATTGCCATTTTGAGGATTGCATACCTGTTTCGTTTTTTATTGACATGTTTAAAAACTAAATCAAGCTTAACTTCAGTCAAGCTATCACAAGTGAATAAGTAACTGAATAGCAAACAATTGGCGATCGGCTCTGCTTTATTTATGAAATCATAAATGAACTGAAAAACAAAAAACAAACTGTATAAAACAATAGAGCGTAAGACAACAATAGGTAGAAATTGGTAGAAAACAAGACATGTTTTTACACCGAGGTTCACCCAGTATTCAATACTGTATTAAATTACATTACGCCCAGCGTTTCCAATTCCAGTACAGTCATTCCAAAATTCTATAAATTATTACGTACCGGTGGGTGAGTGACGAACGGTCTTTCAAAAAATCAAGCTTTTGGGTCTCGCAGTCTCGATTATTTGAGCGGTTCTCACGCCTCGGTGTCTCGATTTATTTGGTAAAGCCTTTCCATAGCCTTTATCTCCGCCTTGCATTTTGAAAGTTTAAAAGTGTAGGGCTCGCAGAAAAAATACCTTGAATTTACCATTCGCTACCCGTAAACGCAAAGCCTGAAAATCGGCGAATTATCTCAAAATCTTACGCTTGTTGGATCATAACTGCATCGTCAGGAACAGCTGCAGTTTTGTTAACAGTTACTCAGGAAAACTGTTCAACTTTCACGTCTCGGAGACCTTCGATATAGCATTGTTTTGGTTTCTCGAAGAACCTACAGTGATCGGCCATCTTTTCTTAGAAAAACGGGATTAACCAATCAGAATAGATCTCAGAATCAGGATCAATAAACCAATCAGCGGTCGTTTTAGATCGCTATGTCCCACTCAAGCATGTTAACCCTATTCGGCCTGGGCTTTTTTTGAGTTTCTGAGCATGGGGGGGGCACATTGTGCCCCCCCTTCGTAACTTCAAGAACATTAAGACTATGACAATGAAACTTAGAGGGAACATAGTACGTCCGAAACTGTCTCCTTTGCGGTCCGCATAATGGAACGATGACGTCATATGACGTAGTTATTAGGTAATTAGTTATGCGGCCGCCATCTTGGATCCGCCATCTTGGATTTCTGAATTTTTTCAAAACCTCTTAAAAACCGTCCAAATTCACCCAAAATTAATCAAAACCAATAAACGCTAAATGACGTAAAAATATAAAAGTTACACTAATAAACATTGTTTTTCTTCATTCAAAGGTATAAATATGCAATTTTCAAAAAACATGGCTGTCAAAATCTTGTTGCCATGGAAACATCAAGTCACGTGATCAAAAAATTGTCATATTAAATTATTGCCAGATAAATTTTACGAAAAGTCACAAAGTTTGATGGCGTTTGCATACATATTAAGGAAGTTATGAACGTTGAAAGTTAGCGCGGGCACTTTGTGCCCCCCCCCCCCAGGCCGAATAGGGTTAAGGCATGGACTGTCCTTTGATCTTAGACCCCCCGCGAAGAAAACTATTTGTTCTAGTAGAAGTAATGCTCTTTTGGTCTTAACGACCATCAAAAGTGCAAAGCAGAAATATTTCAACGTCCTTAAACCTTTTGAGGTTTAACAACTGTGGTCACGTGACTGATGACGTCATAATTAAGGGAAAAAGAGCAATCTGCAACGGGCCAAGGATGGTTTATTGTGGCGGCCAATAAACCATACGGTATTTATTGACTTGGTGCATAGATACAATCCATGTCCTGAATAGAGAGATATCTTCTTTCATTTAGAAGTTATTAAAGGAATAAAATGGTCACGTGACCTATTTTTGAAAATTACTCTTTAACGGTAAATCGCAGTCAGCCATTCAGGACAGATTCTTAAAGGGGGAAACTACAGAATTACGTTGGTATTTCAATATACACCTATTATATGTAATTTCGGCGGCTCATTTTCACTTTTCTCTTCGCGTTAGAAAACTGTTATAACAGGTCACGTGATGCAAACATTCCACACATAACGTAAACACTAATTTAGGGACGTCACGTTTTATGTTATTACCAAGTTTGAGGATGTTTATGTATATCTTTTTAAAGTTATGACTGTTGGCGAATTTTATGCAAATTAGGCTCTGGGCCATGCCTTAACATGCTTGAGCAGGGGTTTCTCCTCTCAAACGGCCATTTTGAAAACCGAGAAGCCCCTGGTAACGAGGTTGGCAATAACCATAGCTCACGGAGAGTAAGTAATATCCAGGATTGCACGAAGATGGAGACCACGCTACTCCATCATAGGCATCACAAAGTGTCCTCGTCTATAAAAGTTCAACATAACACAATTTTGTCACATATGAAGTAATATGAAAATGACAAATAACAGTCAAATATGAAGTATTTCTTAAACAATACTTGCGTGTAATCATAAGTGTCAAAATCCCAACTAAACAAACATATTCCCCGAAAACAAGCATCGCTTTTATTGAAAACAAGTAACTGTATTTGCAAAGACCACCGTAACGAGATAGAAGCACCGGATCCTGTAGTAAAGGATCTAATCAGCTATAAAATAATAAAACGATTTGATAAAAAAGCAAGGCTGATAAACGGTACGGAAACGACTATATTTGTAAAAAATCCAATATTTCGAAAGGCACAGCCTTTCTTCTTCAGGGTCTTACAGATAATAACTCGTAAGGCAAAAAAACGTTACAACATCGTAGACCAGTTGACAAACAAACTAACATCCCTAAACCTACTGCAGTCTCAGAACATTTCCTTTCTAACGACCATGCTGCTTCTGATATGCAACTTATCCCTCTTGAACTCGTTAAAACTAATCGTGACGGTGTACGTAAAGCAAGAGAAGCATATCTTATTGAGAGAGGTCAGACCCTTGAACCTTTAGGTTTAAATAGAAGAGATGAAACATGACATCTTTTCTCAGTTTCCATTACATATATTTACTGTAGTATTGTGTTGCATGTTTTTCTTACCTCTATATTGCTTAGTTATTTACGGTTATTTACATTTACTTTGTCACGTCAGTTTATGCTGTCATAGTATCATATTTAATCCCCCGCCCCCTTTTAAATTTAAATTGTAACGTTTTTTTGCCTTACGAGTTATTACCTGTAAGACCCTGAAGAAGAAAGGCTGTGCCTTTCGAAATATTGGATTTTTTACAAATATAGTCGTTTCCGTACCGTTTATCAGCCTTGCTTTTTTATCAAATCGTTTTATCGCTTTTATTACATTTTCTAATCGTCATCGTCGTCATCACTGGTCTCCTCTAAGCAAAGAGTGTTCTGACAGATTTCGTCTTTCATACACAAGCAGGCTTCTGTGCAGGGTATGCAATTTGCCTTGCATTGGCACAGGTCGTCTTTCTTGCATGCTGAATGGTTGAATTTACAGATTTTCAGCTCCAAAAGACTCATCGGTGCGGGATTTTACGTCATCAATGCCGTCCAAATGTGTTGTGACAGACTATAGCTTCTGGAAGGAAGACTTTCGTTCTGTTCGTGTTTCTGACAGAACATCCAATGCAAGGTACGCTGTGGCGGTTTTATCATAACTGTCACTGGTGTAGAGAACAGAAAAGGTAATTCACAATATTCCACGGTGAGTTTTGTTGGAGGGATCTCATAGCTGTCCTGGGACTGACCCTGAAACTACTGCATAGTGTCTTCAGTGCCTTTCCCTTGCCGATGGAAGATAACCCGCTCGTGTTGTCACATCGTGTGATAGCATTGTTACTTAGAATCCCATCACGCACTGCACTGCCGAGTTTATTCTGGAGATTGTCGATAGGTATGTAACGGATCTTGTAGTGTATGTATTGGTCTTGAACGACAGCTCGTTGCACAGCAGAGATGTAAAGAAGTACACGAAAAGCACTGCGAAGTCTGTGTCACGGGACTGGATGACGATCCTTCCACAGGATTCTGAAGTTTTTAACATACAGAAGGATTCTTGTATCTGCCTATTCGTAGTTATTCTGAAGCTCTAATAAGACTGGCAAGGACGTCTTATGGTTACACTACTTCACCTGCATTGGTTTGGTCACAGAAGCTTCCAGCGATCAATAACCTCTTTCCAGGTCGGATCATCGACTTTTTTGCCATCTCACATCATGTATAGCAAAGGAAATGCACTATCGAAATCTTTTCCTTGGCATTACTAATTTATTTGGCCTAGTGCTTCGAGTTTGGAGTCTTTCCAGAGTTGATATGGATTTCAAGCGCGCTGCGCAATCCTTGTCGTTCTCTTTCTCCTCCTTTGTTGGAATGTTGGTTGCTTTGAATAATTATCGCTACTAAGTTTCGCTGTGATTACTCTAAACAGCTTCTTCAAAAATGGTTCATCCAGCTAACTTCAGAGATTGCGATCCCATGCCATCGAAGATCAAGGCTGCTTCCAGCTCACTTCTAGGGAGCCTTCCCCATACGGCTAAAGAAGGCTAACGAACGACCAAAGAAGCTTATGTAAGGATGGTTACTTCCTTCTCTTCTGCACCTCTGATATTGCCCTTCTTGAACAAAGACGCAATCGTCATCACATCAGCCTTTGTGATTTTCGTCCAAAAAACAAAGGCATCGTGCTGGCAAGCATTTTGGATGCATATTCTTACACTCTGGCTGCCCCGGCTGCTTGGCGGCTATAATTTGGTCTGCTTTCTCAGTTTGCATCACTAACCTAGTCGCAATGTTGAGGAATGTAGCTGGTTCCTCGTTTTCCCAAACTAGATGATGGGTTTAATTTTGGACATCCATGTTATCCCTTATTTTCCATAGCCCTCCGGCTTCCTCGACGTCGTACATCTACTTGGTGGCAGCATTAACTGCAGTCCTTTCGTGGCTTGTAAGAAACCACCTGTCAAGTGCACCAGAATTTGTGGAAATGCTAACTATCCCCCTCGCGTCTTCCTGTTATGATTTGCGGTTTGTTCAAACCCATGACTGTCCAAACCTGGAAAAAAGACGGTTCCAACCTGATGACGGCGTGGTTTCCCTTCTCAAATTTTCGATGCAGTTGTGGAGCCATAGTTGGTAGTAACGTCATGTCAGAAATATATACTAGAATTCATCAAAGAAAACAAGGATTACATCGGCCGGGCATGTCCTCGGCAACACTTGCAGTTGGGCCGGCTTACGTGCTTGGGCCTGAGGGTTCCCATTCGACCCTTGAAGGAGTACTGAAGTCGGGTAACTGCCGTAGATTCCGGACACCAGCACGATGTCATACAATCCACTTTCTTCAAAGATTTTGCTAATCACAGCAAGTTAATTTTACGCAATCTGAAAGCCTCAATTCCAAACGCATAATAGTAATGACGCTGTGTTTCTGTTATAGGCTGACCATCATGTTCTGGCCATGATATATATGGTACTGTAATCTATAGCTGTAGCGTTTATCATGGGCCGCTATCCAATAGATGTGCCGGTGGTGGAGACTGAGAGGACATTCCTTAAACGCACTCCAGTTTGGTGGGGGCTGGCGATCACTTTGACGCAGAAGGCCGCTATGAAACATGCTTTGGTTTTTAGACGACAAAGGATCCAAGTGAAGTCGATTCGGATGGATGGATCGGAGAGGATCACCTAGTTACTAGGACCATTGATGCTGGATCTTCTCCCTGTACAACACCTACCATCGTTGACCGTCGTCCGTGAGTGCTGAACACGAGCACAGGCTCCACAGCTGACTGACTTGGCAGAGATATTCCTTTACAGGAGTAATCGGCGAATAACGCTGCTTTTGTTTCGGCCAGTATTGTTCCTTTAAAACAACACCATAGTCGTGGCAAGCGTTGTTCCCATTCAATCTTTCCATGTCAATGTTATCTCCGGCAAGTTGTATAAACGGGCCAGGTATAAATTACAAGGCGTCGCAACCCTTTTGCTGTAATGACTTCGCGATAATTCCATATCTTGCACTGGTGTCCATGATGCCTTTGAATAACGAACAATTGCGGCATTATGCAGTGTTGTATACTTATCGCCGCGTCGTCCTGGCTCAGTCCGCGCCGGTTAATGATGCGCACTAGGCTTTCCACCCCTGTTTAACTAGTTTAATACTGCAGACACTGAGTTGACCTGAATTCAGTTTTGTATGAGGAACACAGTTGGCGACAAACAACCGGGCGTAAAAGGTTTGTTTTTCGGAAGAATGCTGGCGCATTTATGCGTTCATAAAATAAAAAAAAAAGTTTAGTAAAGATGTACATATAGACAAAATTCACGCTTTAAAGCTGGAACTGAAAACTTAACACCAATTGATTTCGATTTGAACCGAATTTGAATGCATTTCTAATTCGTTTCCAAGTTTATATTCTAAAGAAAACTATGGAAACAGGATATTGCAATGCATTCAAACCCAAAATAAAATAGTCAAGTTGATTCTTTATATCTGTGTTGTTTCTACCTCTTTGTTGGAGCTGTGGTTACTGCAATCTTTTCGGGGAAGTTCTAGTTTTTACACGTGATCAATACGGAAACTTAAAAAATAGCAGTGGTTCGTCTTGAAAAGTTCTCGGGGATTTGAAGCTTGTGAAAACAATTAAAAAGGGCATTTCAGTTGACAAAATGGGACAAAATCAGTACGTTCCATTTAGAGCGTAGAAAATTCCTATAACTCTCCTATCAACAGTTACTAAGGATGCTGTCCAAAACACTCCTAAATCAAAGAATGATGTATGTTTGATGCAATGTCCAAGTTTGGCTTATTTGGACCAAATATTGTGCACTTTACAATTAATTGAAACTCCATGGCAGAATTCAGATTTGCATATTAATTAGCGAAATGCGGCAAAAAGGTACCCGGTAAAAAATGCCTGATATCGGCGTGATGTCCCACTGGCCAATCAATAAAAGATGTCATTCTGTATTCCTTAGATATTGTCCTATCATTTTTTGCTATTTAGACAAATATAGCACGGGGGTGCAACGAAATTCATTTTCTAGGCCTCTTTTCAGACTTGGCTCCTAGACTATTAATAGCGCTTTGCACTAATGACGTCACTTACTTTTGGCCCCCGTTGTGACTCAGACAAACAAACTCTTCCATGTGTTATCAGCATAAGAATTCTGTATGGGAAAATGGTGTTGGCGAAGACTTTGATGCGGCTTTTATCAATATTTCCGTTTGCAGCATATACAGCTGAACCTTTAGAAATGAAGCATATAGAACCAAGCGGTAATTAAAAGTGGTCCATGGCAAAAAAAAGGCAAGTTTCAACGATGGTGAAAAGAAATGATAATCTGTCCATTGCGGCTCCACTGAAAGGATACGTTTATTTTAATGCTGTTTTAAGCGGCCGCGGAAAGCAATAGAAAAGTTTATACCCATTTGCCCGTAATACTCGAGAGAAAGCAGCTCTCTAATTTATCCAATTGCAGCCTATATACTCTTCAAATTTACAATATATAATCAGTATCCCTAGACAGGACTTTTGCGCAAAAACAAATTCGCGTTGTCATCTTCAGGACCGTTTTTGTTCAGCTTTGTCATGAACGCGGGTCGATAAACGCTACAGTATTTGTATCAGATACACTGATTCTGGATCATTTGGAACCTATTTACGCATCTCTTTCCAAGTAAGCAATGCACACATCTTAGTCATACAAGAAGAATACAGAAAATTACTTTTCTCGTTGCCTTTATTTTGGGCACAACTCGTGAAGTGTTTTTTTCTTATCACATGAGGGCTAATAGATTGGAAGTCCGATGATCGGATTTCATCATGTAGCCTCGTCACATTATTTGTTGAATTTTAAACCAAAATCTACATTTCTTGAATCAGTTTTTCACTCACTAATGTAACATTGCCTTGTATTTATTATATTTGAAGCCCCCAAAACATAAAAAATCCCGTTTACCGCTGATTTCACCGATTTTTTACTCGTGGCGAAGCACACGAGTTGTAAATCCGGCTTTGACTTTTCTTGTTTTTTTTTCGTGTCACATTAGCGCATGCAAATTTATGCACGCATATTTAAGTCTATATCGACGACTATATGGCTTTCGGCCATGAAATACATACCGTAAAATCTCTCCGTGCCGGTTGACAAAGAACTACTGCGTACAATTGCACGCTTTCAAGACAATTGAAGGCGTTCATGGATGGATAGGACCGTTTGATATTGTGTTCGCCGCTTATTCCTGTGGGATTTTTGCTCTGGCAAGTTCTGTGTTTTATATATTAAACTTGCCATTTGCTTAGCGATCGAGCACCGGGTCGAGCTTATAAAGTGTCAGCTACTGAATCTAGTGAATGCAGTGTAGTCTTACTTTTAAACCCGTGTATACGTGAAAGCATGATGAACGGGTTATCGGCAAGGGTGTTTAAATAAAATTCACTCTCTCACTCACTCACTCACTCACTCACTCGCTCCTTCCATCAGCTGTAAACTAAGTGAGCAAATGTTTTGTTACGAACAGTTTCGTAACAGGAATTCAACGTGAATCCAACGATAACAATAATTAATTTGATGTAAACGAATATAGACAACAATAAGCTTACGGATGTTTCGCATTTGGAGTTTTTAGTGCAACATTAAAATCGATCTAAAAGGATTTTGCAACCTAAACACGCGTTCTGATACGTATCTAGCTTAAAATAATAAAATTTAGTTCGTAGGTGGTATGTGCTCTTGCACAGCGCAGTGATTGAGTTTGTGACTTAGTCCCGGACGGCCCGAGTTCGAATCTCCATGAAGTCCCTTTTTTTTCCTTTTTTTCTTTTTTCGAACTGGACATTATGAAAGTGATTTACTTTTTTTTTCGTTCGTCAAAAATCCTTACGTTTAATTTTAAAAAAATATATATATCGAACCGTGTCAGTGTGAAAACGTAAGCTCACGGCAATATTGCGTTACGCGTTACGCGTTACGCGTTACGCGTTACGCGTTACGCGTTAACATTTCTTCTTCTCGGGTTGGCTCTTATGAGCCTTTGATAAGACATAATTTTATTTAAGCTTATGTTTCTCTGTAAAAGCACTCAAATCACTTGGGAATCAATGCTGCAATGAGTTAAAGGCGCCACGAGTTCAAGCTGTGTACAGCTTCTTCTCATATCTAAAACATATCACGCTCATACAAAGCCTTTGAGCAGACAGCAAACTTTGTCTGAGTCACTATTTTGAGTAAAAGTGCAAAGCGCTATTGAATCACAGATAGGTTGCGCCATTAATGCATTCCAATGGTCCATTGTCTGTTGTCAGATGCATAAATCCTTGCGAAAATATTCGGTTTAGCTATCTTTCCCATAGGTTGACTACAATTTCGTCAAAGTAATTGTTTCTTTTTGCTTTTTTTTTTTTATTCACCTGAGCTCAATTTTAGCAACAAAGAGAGTATGTATGCCCAAATCCCCAACTATCAAATGGCTACTTGCTATCTATATTGCAGGTCAGTACGCTGTATACATTTATCGTTACATGAAAGAATGGCGCAAGAATCCTAAATGGTCCCTATCTTGTTGCCTTGCCATGCTCCTACCTCTGAATGACATGCAGGGAGAAATACGTGGATTGGCTGGGAGAAATTTTCTTAAACAACAACTGCAAACGGGAAGAATGAACATGCCGACGGTTTCCATGTCTTTAAAAGACAGCGGAGCACTAAACTTTGGTTTAGAGGAAGATGAGGCCAATTCGCCAGATGGAAGGAACTGTAACAATAAAGACACGAGCGATGAAAATGAGAAAAAGCGAACAGAAAGAGGTGCCGTTCTTGCAGAGATCTCTATTCACGAATTCCCAAAGGAGAAATGCGACACTTCCTTCTAGGAGAAATTAAAAGGTTAAAACGTCTTACATTTTTTTTTAATACCGATGACTATAATTATAATCCATTATCACAAATGAGATGAAATATATATTAGTTTTTCATGATTTGTTGTTATATAATTTATGAAACAGAACAGACGTGGGGTGTTTCTTGGTGTTGCGGAAGCCATTGTTGGTTAGCTTTTATGTTGTGGTGTGGGTATTGTTCAGTGTCTTTTGAATCTTTTGTTTTACGTCATTTGGTGATCACACCATCTGCAACACCAAGAAACTACCCAGACGCGGCAAAGCAAGACTTTGACGTCAGTTTTTCATCAAACTTTCCATTTTACAAGATGTGATAAGAAGACGTTATTCACCGACGGATTAATTTGGAATAAGTTGCAATCCAAATTGCTTATTGATTTGATTTTTATAGCTATTTGGCAGAAAGGCATTCGTTTGCAAACTATGTCTTTCCCCTCCTTTGATCCCTTTTGAAATTCTCGGCTGTCTTAACTCCTTAACTTGCATCTTGCATGAAATTAGTTTTTATCAAAATTTTGCATAAATAATTAAATTGGACACCTCTGGTCATGCATTACTTAACTTGGTTCTTACGTGCTCTTAAATACAACATATGAAGCTAACTAATCCCATAATCACCATTGTTAGGTTATGTAAGTGAATTCAAATTGCAAACAAACTAGGTATATTCTTTTCCATGCCGACAGCCTACCTTTACCACTCCATACACGAATGGCGCAAACTACCCAATGGTCTTCTGTTTTTTTGTAGTGTTCCTTCATTTCGATGACTTAAAGGCAGAAATCTGAGGTTTGATGAGAAGAATCGATATCACATAGCAGCAACAGAGTTGAAGGAGCTACTGACTTTGTGCTTAGAAAAGGAGACGTAGAAACATTAGAAGCTGTCACGACAACAAGCTGTCTATCATCAGCCAAAGAAGCATGACACTCCACTTTGACCCTTTCACTCCCGAAAGTGCCAAACATCGAAATTCAAGAAAAATCCCAAATTTCTTTGTGTAAAATACTGAAAAACAAATGGTACCATACAAAAGTATTGCCAAAGAGGTTTCATTTGAATGGTCACACCACAGGATTTCGTCCACAGACTCAAAAGTTCGAACTACACTACATGTCTCCATAATTGACTCTGCGGGTGAAAGGGTTAAATGAACTCTTAGAGAAGATAGCATAGGGAACATGGATTATATAATTATTATCTTGAAAGGTAACTGAGACATTTTAGCAGGAAAACGTTATTTAGTCGTAGTTGTCAGGGAAAGCCTGCGTGGCAGGCGCTAGAAATTAGAGGGGAAAAGAGGATTTGGGGCGCGCGCGAGGCGCGTGGAGAGAGCGCGGAGCGCGAGGGAACAGGGGAATGTAGCACCTGCAGCAACGCTGTTGTTTTCTTCATTTCTACGCTCATCTGGGGAGCGGAAAATTGTGATTGGTCAGAACTAAGTATGAGTCAAACAAGTATTTGATACCTTGGACGAAATTAATTTTATTCAAGAAAATCATAACGCATTCAAAGGTATTTGATCCGTTGATCTCAATAGAGGTTTTGCACGGCAGCCATGTTGCATGGCAGGAACAATGAAAATGTTTTGCATTAGAAAGAACATTCTTTCCCATAGGTAAAAGAATCTATTGATCCTGCCATGCAACATGGCTGCCGTGCAAAACCTCTATTGAGATCAACGGATCAAATACCTTTGAATGCGTTATGATTTTCTTGAATATGTTTATGTCAGACTAGCTAATTTCACCTCCAATCCTCGCTTTCGAAGTGTAAACCTGTGACAATCTCATCAATTTATTCTCAAAGGAGAAAAATTGAAAATAATACATATCAAAAAACAACATGAACTTGTGGAAGCTTTGCAAGGAAATTCGTACAAACGAGGCTTGGTGGTGAATTTTGAGCTGGTGATGTCATCATGCATAAAGCCTATTATTAATGATTGATTTAAGTTGCCTAAGTTGCCTTTTTCCTAGTTTGTAAAGAAAGGCAAGGGTGCTTAGCCTTAATTACGTATTCTCGTATTTTAAAAGAAGGAATAATTATAATAATTAAAGAGATTACAATGGATAATTATTATAACTTTGTCAAGAGGCACATAGTTACACATGAAAAAAGTGCTATTTTAAGCTGTCAGTTATTTAGTTTTTTCAACTAGTTTTTAAAATTGTTTTAAAAAGTTGCCTTTTTCCTAGTTTGTAAAGAAAGGCAAGGGTGCTTAGCCTTAATTACGTATTCTCGTATTTTAAAAGAAGGAATAATTATAATAATTAAAGAGATTACAATGGATAATTATTATAACTTTGTCAAGAGGCACATAGTTACACATGAAAAAAGTGCTATTTTAAGCTGTCAGTTATTTAGTTTTTTCAACTAGTTTTTAAAATTGTTTTAAAAAGTTGCCTTTTTCCTAGTTTGTAAAGAAAGGCAAGGGTGCTTAGCCTTAATTACGTATTTTCATATTTTAAAAGAAGGAATAATTATAATAATTAAAGAGTCGAGATTGCAATGGATAATTATTATAACTTTGTCAAGAGGCACATAGTTACACATGAAAAAAGTGCTATTTTAAGCTGTCAGTTAATTAGTTTTTTCAACTAGTTTTTAAAATTGTTTTTCGTTTAATTTTAAGAATATATGCTGCTGTAGTTAAATAAGGTCTAAATTTAAATGCTGGTTGTTTTTTTTTTTTTTTAATCCAGAGAGCTTGTACGTCAATGTCTTTCATGATTTGTGAGAACAAGTACATGTATTGGGAGGCTTGTGAAATAACAAATATTATAGATTTATTGAAGCGTAAAAGTAAGAATTTTAAGTTCATAATTAGAAGATTTGCACCAATTTTTGTTTTGATGTCTGCTGAAGTTTATGTTCATTTCCAGTTTGTTCTCATCATATCCTATCGTTTTTCCCTGCATTTTTTCGCGGTTTCCTACTCAAGACAGGTTTAACGTTTTTCAAACAGTGGTCAAGACCGTATTTGCGGCTGCGTAACTCTGCAAGTTAAGCGTTTTTGGAGGGATATAGAACCAAGTGCTTATTTTTAAACCTGGTTTCGTCTTAGGACAATTCAGGGTAGTAGATCGTCATAGCATCTTTTTACAGCTAAACTCCTTTAAGCTTAATTCTTGTATTTCTGACGTTTTCATCTCAAGAACTTCAATCGCACCTTCAATCAGCCTCTGGTAATCATCTTGATTTGGCCTTATTGACCTGCTTAGCACTCAGGAGACGTTTAGAGCAAAAACAAGAAAGCTCGAAGAAAGAATGTCCTGCTTAGAATAACAAGTTAATGACTTGAAGAAAGTGAACAATTTTCTCCTTAGAAAAGTGGCCTCTTTAGGGATGATACCCAAAATAATGGATGACGCTCCTCAATTTTTTTTGGAAGATTAATGAAATCTATAAAGCCTCGAGTTCATCTGAACCGAACAGAGAAACAGTAACAGACAATATCCCTATATGATACCCAGCTTGATGGATGTAACCCCTCAACTGTAACATCACCAAAGCGTTGAGTCCACCTGAACCGTACGGAAAGACACTGATAGAAAGTGAACCATTCTACTCATCTAAAAATGGCTACAAACTGCAAGTGTCTTTTTACCCCAGGGGTAACAAGAGCAACAAGCATGGTTATGTGTCAGTCTTCTTGATGGTCATCATGAAAGGGGACTGTACGACGCCATATTGCCTTGACCTTTCCGTCATAAAGTAGCTTTCACCGTAATTGGCCAGCGAGAAGATCCAGAAAAAAAGAAAGAATATTACCAAGTAATTAATCCCAGACCCCTCACGGCACGCTGAGAGTTGCGCACAACCAACACAAGTTAAAAATCCTCGGTTTGGGTTTTTATGGTTTGAATTTATTGATACTCTTTTCCAACCATCGGCACTTCATTCTTAATGATTCACTCTTTCTTGAAGTGAAGATAATTCCGCCAGTATGAGCAACTAAGGCATTATTGGATTAGCAAAGATTAAAATAGAAACTTATGGTTCCTTTTTAACCTGTGAATATACGCGTATGCGTAATGAACGGGTAATCGGTAACGGTGACAGATATGCAAATGAGTCACTCACTCGCTCACTCATTCCATCAGCTGTAAACTTAGTGACGTAATGCTTTGTTACGAATGCGTTTTGGTGTTTTGGTGCTTATTGCTATTGTAACTCTGCCATAGTGTTAAATAATTGTAGGAAGGTGTATGCTCTATTAATCAATCTGTTGTGTATCACAATTAAATGAAGAAAAGATTGCTGCAACATGTTATGACTGGTATCATTTTGTTGAAGTAATCGTTTGGCGTTTCGCGCGCTTAAAATAAATAAGTGAGTATTTCACTTATTTTACTAGAGTCTTTCAAATTTTGAAAAAATTTAATTTAAGTGCGTGATGTTGTAACAATTCTGAAGCCAGTTATTAGCCTATTTCGTAAAATTCTTCGGAAAGCAATCGAGCGTTCTGTTCGATGCAAATGAAGTTTTTGCTAAAGTTGTGCACGTGCATATGGAACTAAAGTAAAGTAAAGTAACCTTCATTTATGCAGGGTAGCCCATTCAGCTCTAGACTGATATCCATTGGGACCCTGTGTAATTAATATATCATTAAGCTAATTACATTTATAAATTAGTGTAAAAGATGAATATATACAAAAATAACTTATCCTAATTAAACTAATATAACTAGAAAACAATACCCGTGAATAATGAGGACGCTCACTTTTAAACCCGAAATCCGCGGGAAAAAATTGATACATTGGAGGCCCTATTTTATTGCCTTACATGTTTTCAATGTCCTTGAAACTTGCAGGCCATATAAATTGATGATTAATCTCGAGATTGTCAAATTTAAAAAAAAATTATCAAGCGGTTTCCAAATTATCGTCACATTTGTAGGCATAGCCCAAATTACATACAAAAATGGCAACAAGAGCATCTGAACGCACACCAATCAAATATTTCTTTCTCGCAATCGGCCAAAGCAATCCTCCTCACTTTTTCACACACGATCTCAGATGGATTCAAAATACTATGAGATGAAACTGCATTCCCAAAGCGCATCGTATTCTTTAGGTATTAGCCAATTATGTCGATAGTATGTTTTTCACTGTATTTATAATCCCCAAAACTTCATCTTCATCCCGGCTACAGGTTTGGCTAGTGCTTGATGTGAGCCTGATTTTCCAATTTCTTTTGTTTTTAGCACGAGCTGCACGTGCTCTGCTTCAACTTCTTAGCAATTTGCATACGGTGGACATTTGTGTGTGTGTGTGTGTGTGTGTGTGTGTGTGTGTGTGTGTGTGTGTGTGTGTGTGTGTGTGTGTGTGTGTGTATGTGAGGGGGTGTCTGAGTTCAGTATGAGAAAAAGTCGGAGGCTACGCTAAGAATGTTGGTGTACGTAGGATCTGGAGAAGATCTAGTCAGCCAAAAATAGAGATACACAATCAAAGTACAAAGCAAGGCTGATACTACGTGGAACATTTAACGCGACAACGACAATTCTCTTTTGATAAGCATTTTTAAACAAACTCTAAGTAATGACAGTACAACCATTTGCAAAGGAACCACTAATGCTACGAATATACATTCAATTTACCTTAAAATATATTTCATGAGCATTACTAAAAAGCTCTAACATAGCAAAACTACAAGGTGCGGAAACGCCAACTTTCCATTGAAAGTTCCCTGATAAAAGCAAAACTTCTACTGCTAAACATTGATTGAACGAAGTAAACGCTTGCTCAATCAGTTAATTTCATCCGATAAGTTGCTAGAATTTACTGGAAGTTGTCGCGATAAACACCTTCTCATCAGTAAGTAATCATTATGATAGGTCTTCACGAGTCTTCTATCACACTGCGCTACTAAATATAAGGCGAAAAATGTTTATCAAAACAATCGACACGGAGACATTTGTTAATTTTCATATGAGCATTATTCAAAAACTCTAGCATAGCAAAACTACCAGGGGCGGAACCGCCCACTATCCATTGAATCTTCCCGCTCATTACGAAGGTGAACATATACGAGAGGTTTCACTTGCTCTAATTTGGCGTGTTTGCTTAACGTTGCTCTGAAACAGAGATATCAGACAAGCGTAACAGTCTGTCTCTAATCACTTACCGAAGCGCTGGATACTGGAAGTGAGCTTTTTAGTAGGTACAATAGTGAATGATTGTATGTTTTATGGTCAGGAATAGTTCAAGAAGATCTAATTAATTTGTCCAAAGGATATTTTCGTAGTTACCGTTACAAGTTACAAGTTACAAGTTAGTTACAAGTGTAAGAGTGTTTTACAGATCAGACAAAAAAATAGATTCTATAACCATTTCACTGTCCTGTTAAGGCACATCACTGAGATGAACAAACTCTAAAAAATAGCGGATTGTAAAAACCAAAATGAATAAGAGAAACGATGTGTTATTGTAGTACAGTTTGCCGCCGAAGCGTTCTCATCATTTCAATTAAGAACCGATAATAGCATACATTTTGCTGGTGAACATCGATTGAAGGAAGCAAAAGTTTTCTCAATCAGTTCATTTCCTCTAGTAAGTTGCAAGAAATCACTGGAAGTTGTCGTGATGAATACCTTCTCATCAGTAAGTAATCATTATGAAAGATCTTTTCGATGCTTCTACTGTTACTGAGCTACTAAATATAAGGCGAAAAATGTTAATCAAAACAATCGACACTAAGACGATTGATAATGTTTTCATAAGCATTATTCTATCCATTGAAGATTCCCGCTAATTGCGAAGGTGAGCATATACGAGAGGTTTCACTTGCTGTAATTTGGCTTGTGTGCTTAACCTTTCTCTGAAACAGAGGTGTCAGTCAAGCCTAACTGTCTACCTCTAATCACTTATCTGAGCGTTGGAAATAGGAGGTGAGCTATTCAGCAGCTAAAATAATGAATGATTGTATGTTTTATGGTCATGAATAGTTAAAGAAGATCTGATTAATTTGTCAAAGAGTATTTTAATCGTTGGGCAAACGGACTGCCAAATCTAACAGTGTTTACAGATTAGACGAGAAATTGTCCAAATTCATAACCACTTCACTGTCCTGTTAAAGGACTTAGATTAACAAACTCGAGAAAATAGCGGACTGAAAAAAGCAAAATGCATAACAGAAACGATGTGTTATTGTAGTACAGTTTGCCGCCGAAGCGTTCTCGTGATTTCAATTCAAAATCGATAAAAGAATACATTTTGCTGGTGAGCATTGATTGAAGGATGTAAACGTTTTGTAAATCAGTTAATTCCGTCTGGTTAGTTGTTAACATTCAGTGCAAGTTGTCTTTATGAACATCTTCTCATCTGCAATCAATCATGCATGATCCGTTCCAATCTTCTTCTCTGTTACTGTGCTATTAAAAGTGGGACAAAATTTTTTTTTTATCAAAACACACCTTTCTGTCGATCCAAGGAAGACAAATACATGCTAAAAATAAACCAATTTACATTTTATTCCTTAACTGTAAAAACCAAAATGCATAAGAGAAATCATGTGTTATTGTAGTACAGTTTGCCACCGAAGCGTTCTCATGATTTCAATTCAAAACCGATACTAGCATAAATTTTGCTGGTGAACTTTGTTTGAAGGAGGTAAACGTTTTGTAAATAAGTTAATTTCGCCTGGTTAGCTGTTAAGATTCAGTGGAAGTTGTCTTGATGAACATCTTCTCATCCGTAAGCAATCATCATACATGGTCCCTCCTATTCTTCTTCTGTGTAACTGCGCTACTAAAATAAGTGACGCAAAAAAAATTCATCAAAATCTCATTAATTTGTCAAAATAGAATTTTCATCGTTGAGCAACTGGACTGCCAAGTCTAAGAGTCTTTTAAACATTAGACAAAAAATTGTCCGAAGTAAAAAACCTTTTAACTGTCCTGTTAAAGGACTGAGATTAACAAACTCGAAAACATAGCGGACTGTAAAAAGCAAAACGCATAAGAGAAACCATGTGCTACTGTACTACAGTTTGTTGCTGAAAGTTCTGATGATTTCAATTCAAACCCTGATAAAAGCATACATTTTGCTGGGGAACATTGTTTGAAGGATGTACACGTTTTCTAAATCAGTTAATTTTGTCTGGTTAGTTGCTAGAATTCACTGAAAGTTGTCGCGATGAATACCTTCTCATCAGTAAGTAATCATTATGAAAGGTTTTTTCGTGCCTTCTACTGTTACTGCGCTACCAAATAAAAGGCGAAAAATGAGAGAGACAATTGGTAATTTTTTCATAAATATTATTCAAAAACTCTAACAGCAAAAACCGCCCGCTATCCATAGAAGGTTCCCGCTCATTGCGAAGGTGAACATATACGAGAGCTTTCACCTGCTGTAATTTGGCTTGTGTGCTTAACGTTGCTCTGAAATAGAGGTATCAATCGAGCCTAACAGTCTATCTCTATTCACTTATCCAAACGTTGGAAATAGGAGGTGAGCTTTTCAGTAGCTAAAAGAATGAATAATTGTATGTTTTATGGTCATTAATAGTTAAAGAAGATCTGATTAATTTGTCAAAATAGTGTTTTCATCGTTGGGCAACCGGACTGCCAAATCTCAGAGTGTTTAAAGATTAGACGAGAAATTGTCCGAATTCATAACCACTTCACTGTCCTGTTTAATAAAGGACTAAGATTAACAAACTCGAGAAAATAGCGGACTGAAAAAAGCAAGGTGCATAAGAGAAACCATGCGCTACCGTACTACAGTTTAATTTGTTGCCGTAAGTTCTGATGATTTTAATTTCAAGCCTTGATAAAAGCAAAACTTCTACTGGTAAACATTGATTGAACGAAGCAAACGCTTTCTCAATCAGTTAATTTCATCCGCTTAGTTGCTAGAATTCACTGGAAGTTATCGCGATGAATACCTTCTCACCAGTAAGTAATCATTATGATAGGTCTTCACGAGTCTTCTATCGTAATGCGCTACTAAATATAAGGCGAAAAATGTTTATCAAAACAATCGACACGGAGACATTTGTTAATTTTGACATGAGCATTATTCAAAAGCTCTAGCATAGCAAAACTACCAGGGGCGGAACCGCCCACTATCCATTGAATCTTCCCGCTCATTACGAAGGTGAACATATACGAGAGGTTTCACTTCCTGTAATTTGGTGTGTGTGCTTAACGTTGCTCTGAAACAGAAGCATCAGTCAAACCTAACAGTCTGTCTCTAATCACTAATCGAAGCGTTGGAAGTAGAAGGTGAGCTTTTCCGTAGCTGAAATAATTAATGATTGTATGTCTTATGGTCAGGAATAGTTCAAGAAGGTCTCATTAATTTGTCAAATTAGTATTTTTGTAGTTGGGCAACTGGACTGCCAAGTCTAAGAGTGTTTTTCGGATCAGACAAAAAAAATTAGAATCTATAACCATTTCACTGTCCTGTTAAGGCACTGAGATTAGCAAACTCGAAGAAATAGAGACTGTAAAAAGCAAAATGCATGTGAGAAACTGTGTTATTGTGTTACACTTTGTCGCCGAAGCGTTCTCATGATTTAAATTCCAAACCGATAAATCATGCTGGTGAACTTTGTTTGAAGGATGTAAACGTTTTGTAATTCAGTTAATTCCGTCTAGTTTGTTGGTAACATTCACTGGAAGGTGTTTTAATGGACATTTTCTCATCAGTAAGCAATTATCATGGTCCGCTGGAATCTTCTTCTGTGTAACTGCGCTACTAAAAGTGAGGCAAAATTTTTTTATCAAAACATGTCTTTCTGTCGATCCATGAAAAGACAGAAAACAGCTAGAAATAATGAATTTAGATTTTATTCCTTAACAATAATTTAACAATCTTAAAATAACGAATGATTGTATATTTTATGGTCATGAATAGTAAAAGAAGAGTATATTCATCGTTGGGCAACTGGCCATGGACTGCCAGGTCTAAGAGTGTTTTACAGATTAGACAAGAAATTATTCGAATTAATAACCATTTCACTGTCCTGTTAGGCCCGGTTCAAACGTCGAACTTTACATGTGCCGAACCTAATACCTATTTAGGTCGACCCAAACTATTAAGTTCGACTGTTGATTCAGACGGTCGAACTTTACATGTGCCGAACCTAATTCGTGGCGAAAAGAAATATCATTTTAACCGCTTAAAATAGGGAAATAAACCGAAAAAAGTAAAATTCACCAAGCCTGGAAATTCTTGTTTTGATTTTAGTGTGCTTTGTGTTCTGTTATGGCAAGGAGACAGCTGAGGAGATCGTGTCGTGATATTTGGACAAAATAAAGTAACGCCATAAATTTTAAAATACATTACGATTTCTTTATGGATATAAAGAAAAGCAACTTTTTAGAAGACCGATTTAAGCTGTCAAGTTTCAGTCTAAAAATCCACAACGTGAATGCTGGTAACCGTCGTTACGCTTCTGTGAGTTCTGCTGCAAAGGCGCGAAAACCAACTAAATTGCCAATCAGAAGCGCGGTTATATTGAAAAATACGTTAACATAAATTATGCATTAGGTTCGGCACATGTAGCTACATGTGAAGTTCGACGTATGAATCGAAGTCGATCTTTTGCCGTTCTATTCGACAAGCTCAGTCGAATAGAACGGCAGAGTCGACCCAAATACAAAAGTGCCGTTCCTAATTGATTCATACGTCGAACTTTACATGTGCCGAACCTAATTATTAGGTTCGGCACATGTAAAGTTCGACGTTTGAACCGGGCCTTAAAGGACTGAGATTAACAAACTCGAAAACATAGCGGACTGTAAAAAGCAAAATGCAAAAGAGAAACCATGTGTTACTGTACTACAGTTTGTTGCTGAAAGTTCTGATGATTTCAATTCAAACCCTGATAAAAGCATAACTTTTGCTGGTAAACATTGATTGAAGGAAGTAAACGTTTCCTAAATCGGTTTATTTCGTCTAATAAGTTGCTAGAATTCACTGTAAGTTGTCGTGATGAATACCTTCTCATCAGTAAGTAATCATTAAGATAGGTCTTTTCGAGTCTTCTACTGTTACTGCGCTACCAAATAAAAGGCGGAAAATGTTTATCGTAACAATCGACAAGGAGATAATTGTTAATTTTTTCATGAGCATTATTCAAAAACTCTAACATAGCAAAACTACCGGCACCAGGGGCGGAACCGCCCTCTATCCATTGAAGCTTCCCGCTCATTGCGAAGGTGAACATACATAACAGGTTTCACTTGCTCTAATTTATCTTGAGTGCTTAACGTTGCTCCGAAACAGAGGTATCAGTCAAACCTAACAGTCTGTCTCTAATCACTTATCGAAGCGTTGGAAATAAGAGGTGAGCTCTTTAGTAGGTAAATAATGAGTGAATGAATGTTTAGTGGTCAGGAATACTTCAAGAAGATCTGATTAATTTGTCCAAGGAGTATTTTTGTAATTGGGAAACTGGACTGCCAAGCCTGAGAGTGTTTTACGGATCACACAAAAAAATAGTCAGAATCTACAACCACTTCACTGTCCTGCTAAGGCACTGAGATTAACAATCTCGAAAAAATAGAGGACTGTAAAAATCAAAATGCATAAGAGAAACGATGTGTTATTGTAGTACAGTTTGCCGCCGAAGCATTCTCGTGAATACATGGTAACATTGCGTGGAAGTTGTCTTTATGAACATCTTCTCATCTGCAATCAATCATGCATGGTCCGTTCCAATCTTCTTCTCTGTTACTGTGCTATTAAAAGTGGGGCAAAAAAATTTATCAAAACACACCTTTCTGCCGATCCAAGGAAAGACAAATAAAAGCTAAAGATATATGAATTTACAAGAATATTCCTTAACAATATCTATCTCCAATACTAACTTAAAAAATAGTAATTGATCAAATTCGAAGAATTGGGTTGTCATGTTTTAACGATTGTTATTTCTCTCAAAATTTATACAATTATTTACATTTTACCGCGGTAAATAAAATTTATTAGTTACAAATTTGTACTCGCATATAAACTAAAATCATGATTTCTTTGATAAGCATTTTTAGTCAAACTCTATGAATGACAGTCGAACCATCTGCAAAGGAACCACTTATGCTACGAATCATGTTCTGACTGCTGTGCATTCAATTTACCTTCAAATATATTTTATGAGCATTATTCAAAAAGGCTAACATAGCAAAACTGCCAGGGGCGGAACCGCCTACTATCCATTGAAGGTTCCCGCTCATTGCGAAGGTGAACATTTACGGCCATTTACGAGAGGTTTCACTTGCTGGAATTTGGCTTGTGTGCTTAACGTTGCTCTGAAACAGAGGCATCAGTCGAGCTCAACAGTCTATCTCTAATCACTTATCCAAGCGTTGGCAGTAGGAGGTGAGCTTTTCAGTAACTAAAATAATGAATGATTGTGTGTTTTACGGTTATGAATAGTTAAAGAAGAGCTGATTAATTTGTCAAAAGAGTACTTTCATCGTTGGGCAACTGGACTGCCAAGTCTAAGAGCGTTTTACAGATTATACAAGAAATTGTCTCAATTAATAACCATTTCGCTGTCCTGTTAAAGGACTGAGATTAACAAACTCGAAAAAATAGCGGACTGTAAAAAGAAAAATGCATAAGAGAAACCATGTGTTACTGTACTACAGTTTGTTGCTGAAAGTTCTGATGATTTCAATTTAAACCCTTATAAAAGCATAAATTTTGCTGGTGAACATTGATTGAAGGATGTAAACGTTTTGTAAATCATTTAATGTTGTCTAATAATTGGAAGTTATCGTGATGAACACCTCATCAGTTAGCAATCATGTATGCTCCGTCTGAGTCTTCTTCTTTGTTACCACGCAGCTAAAAGTAAGGCGTAAAATAGTTTCAAACATATCAATGCATTCAATTTACCTTAACCCTCGGACGTACACGCAAACGTATACCCCAACCGTGGTACGGGGGGGGGGGGAGGGTTTTGCAACCCCCCCCCCCCTTGGGTTTTTGCGACGTTGCAATATTTCGGAAATATTTTACATCTAATAGATAGCCCGCGATGTGCTCTACAAGATAAGGTAAATATTATGGGTTGGGGCGCTGCTGGGGGTCCGTGACGTCATCCAATGTGGTCGCCATCTTGGATTTTGTTAAAAATTCAAATTTATCAGAAAAATGCGGAAATTGCAAATATTACATGTTAGAGTTGCAAAATAACATTTTTGATGCTTTTGGTAGCATTTTATAAGTTTTTCGCTGAAAAAAGGTGAAAAACACGCTTTTTTCATCGCTAAAAACTTCGTAATTAGTGTGAAACACAAATTTCATGTCTCCGCGCACCTGTATTATTATTATTATCTTCTGTTTATAAAACAATTTACGCGGCAACTAATTATTCCGCTATAATTCACCTGTCTCCTAACCGACAGTCCACTATCCAACTTTTTGCAAACATCAGGTTTTTCGAGAAATACCAACATGCAGAAGCCAAAATTGCCCAAATCTTTAAAGACAGTCTCTCTCAAAGTGGCAAAGTGGCAGTAGCCATTGATATTTAAAATTCATATTCACTCTGGGTGGTTCTGCTGTGTTACTCCGATACTGGTGATTGATTTTATCTTAAAATGTATCCAATTATAGTTGAAGCTCTCATGAGAGACCACCAGGGATTTCGAAAAAGTGGTCGTGAATGCAAATTCGGAATGCAATGAATAACACTCGATGATAATAAGGCGCCACCTTACATACAATTCTCACGAAGGTGAGGAGAATGTTCTTTTATATCCCGTGAAACATGAAATAGCCATTTCATTCGAATTTTTTTCGGGATTTTGTCATCATTGGGTAAGTTATATCCTCATAATTGGTCTGCTCACAAACTGGCATGATTTGCTCAAACGAATAAAGCGTAGTGTCCAGTTATAGCAAAGGTCGTGGGTTAGAACCACAGTCTGATTGTCGCGTTGTTCTTTACTGCATTGTTCAATAACACGCACGTTTTTGCTTTAAAAAGCTCAACTAAGGTTTATGTTTTACGCTGCCTTTAATCAAAATTAATGCGACAGAGATTGGACCACTGAAAACAGAAACTGATAAAATGGATCGAAATCCACCAATCACAAGCCACAAACATTACCTTTGGACCATTTTGCGCAGTTGCATCGTTGTTTCCTGTGAGGCCCGCTCTGCTATTTGCGGCAGTAAAAAACGAAACTGTCGGTTGCGTTTTGAACTTCAGGGTTCGCGTGTTATGAACAGTTACGAAATTCAGATATATTTAGTAGCCACATTTATTTGAGTTCTCTCCCCTTTGAATTGCGGAAAAGCGCAGTAAACAGGAATAAGTATTAAAACAATCTTAAAACACCTAATTAGCTACAGTTTCTTTTCAAGAAAAATAGAATATTCACGAATATCGACTCAATTTATCTCTCTTTTTTCCAGTTTCTTGTTTACAGGTCTGGAGGGATCATCATGTCTTTGCTATTTGCTTTTGTTTTCCTTGTTTGTTTTTGCGCTGGACGTGGCAGCATTTACTCAGAAGGAGGTTAGTTGATCAGTGTTGTTACAGTAATTCTGAAGAGTGGTCAATACGCAAACTCATGTTCGTTAAAGTGCCACTACGACGAAAAGTTGTGTTTTTTTTTCCGCTTTTTTTTTAACGCAAATGTATCTAATAGGTTTAGACAAATGAGAATTGCTATAAATTAGATTGATATATTCTTACACATCCCAGAAATAGCTGGACGAAAACCCACAAAAATCACGTAAAATCCGTCTGCCAAATCCGAGCCTACGTTCTACCGTTTTGCGATCTGGTACACACGTGACTTGATTTGTGACGTCAATGACTCAACACCGTTTCCTACGTAGACTGCGAGCAGGCTCACTTGTTTGCGGTATCGCGCGAGTATCTTGTCGGCGGAGCTTTTTCTCGCTCGTAATTCGCAGCTTCGCCGCTCGCCTAGTACGCGCGCGCAAAACCCAAATAGTAGAGCCTGCTCGCAGGCTATTTCCTCCGGGTCACAGACAACAAAGCCAAAAGGCACGTGTTGAGTCATTGACGTTACAAAATCTTTAGGCCTGACCTCGATCCAACTCTCAGGGTTCTGTCCCGGTCATTTTTTAATAGAGTAATGGCGGTAAGCTGAATTCGAAATGTAATGTTAAAATAATGGAACTTCCCGTGCGAGTTTTGACTTGAATCTTCGCAAGGTAAGTAACAAGTACAGTTACTTTTATTTTTAAAACATGAAGAGAACAGAAAATGTGTATTTTTGATCATAGTGGCAGTCCGTCATCTCGGTAGGTCACGGACGCGTGTAGTTTTTTTTTTTTTTTCTTTCAAAACATGAAATAAAGTCTGTTTCGAGCCAGAGAATGCTACCCAATGAATGGGTCAGCATCACTGACAAAGATTATAGTTATAATTAATGGGCAGATTTCTGGCAAATAATTTTTGATAGAAATGGAGAAGGGTATTATATTAAGAAAAGACTTAAGGTGCCTCCCAAATAAATTTATAGAACTACGCGTTCACAGGAAAATCTACGGTTTTTCCGATATTTGATGACGGCAGCAAAGCAAATAAAAATAGCAAACTCAACCGCGATTTTCTCAAGCGTTTCCTTCGGTAAAAATTGCGTGATGTTGGGAATATCGACTGAACAACCCTATATTTGTTCCTTCCAAAACGTTGACCTTAAAGGCCCATCCGCACTTACCGTGATTCATTGCGGACGTTCTAGAATTTCTGGGGCCACGAAATTCGCAGTTTGTGTTGGCGAAGTTTGATTCCTAAAAACATCGGTTTACATCGTGGAATCTGTATCGTCTATTAACTTCAAGATCATTTCTTTAAAATATTTAGTTCATATTCAAGGCATTACAACTTGTTTTTGTCCGTTTTCTTTTATTTTCCATCGTTACTGATACGTTTTCTAAGCAACGCCGCCGAAGGCTCGAGGCCGCCTGTCAAGAAACGAGAACCTTCAGAAGGTTTGGCTCAGAAATTCGGTCGTCCGTGGAAAGGTAAGGTAAGGTAAAGTCGCACACGAGCCACGATGGCCCACACGGCCGGAGCTTAACCCGGTTTCTGTAGCATGAAGCAATTAGGAATATTGCTACTCCCCCCCTGGATGGGATGCTAGTCCATCGCAGGGTTACCTCCAGCATTTTGTCGCCGGTACCCATTTATACACCTGGGTGGAGAGAGACAGTGTGGAGTAAAGTTTCTTGTCTAAGGAAACAACACGACGGCAGAGACCAGGCACCGAACCACCGACCTTCAGGTTGAAAGTCCGACGTGCTAACCACTAGACCACCGTGCCGTCCGTGGAAAGGAAATAGGTAGATTAGATTGCCAACTAGTTAAGATTTATTTTCAAATATTTTCACTGCAATTTTTTAAGTACATTCGTTTTCCAGATACTGTGAGTTGACATTTGAATCTTTCCATCGATAACCGTGACCGTTCGACCAGCCCACACACCAAACACTTCTAGGCTCGCTGGAGGTTTCGTTTTAAGCGGCATCGACCTTAAACTTTCGGTAAAAATAGCAGAAGGTGTACCGAGTCCCACAACGTGAAAATATTTTCGATGCGAACTTTCGAAGCGGAGGAAACTGCTTCGGCGACTGGAGTTGCATGAAGCTACACCATTAAAGGCTGGTTGAGCGGCCCCAGACAAATTGCGAGACATATTATACGGGCTTTTGATATCTAACAGGACCGCTTTTTGAGACTTATAAATTTTAAAATTAATGTCGAACGAAATACCAAACTTAGTGTTCATTTCTTCCTGGAGATGACAGGCAAAAATTTCACTTTCTCGAGAGATCGCATTTACCTGGGTCCAAATCAAAATAAACAAGAGGCTATACTTAGCCTATACTCATGCGCATGAGACTCTAAGACGCGTTGATTGAAGTTACCAATTTTTTTGTGCTCGCTTTTAATATTTAATTTATTGATCCCGATCAAATCCACACTCGTCTATTACTTTCCAAGTCGTAAATTATTTCTGTTACATTTGAAAAGAATACTTGAAAAAATAGGCAGTCGAGGAGATGCTGTAAAAAGAAAATTGATAATCAATATAAAGACTTAGTTTTCCTGTGTTACTAAATCGCATGCAACCGGTGTAAAATGGGTTATTCCAGAAAACCCCCCCCCCCCCCCCCCCCACGCCGGATGCAATATTTTTTTACCCCTCCCCTGCCCGTATTTCCCGGCCAGGCCGACCAACCCTTTTAACCCAGATGCCCCCTCCTGCCCGGATTGCCATTAGCTTTTTGTAGGCCCTAAATAAAAAGGAAATCACATTCAGGAGACCCGGGATTTTTTTAAAGTTTTCAAATTTTTGATGAGAATTGCTATGAATTGGTCAAACATTTTGTAAATAAACGTTGCGTGACGCATTCACTAAAATCTCTCCGTGATTTAAGACCAAATCGAAATGCCGAAATGTTTCCATAACTTAAAGCTGGTTCTTTAAAAAAATGCTTTGATTTTGCCATCTACAATACGTTTTTGCCAGGCTTCACAGTTTCTTCAAAGTGTTGAAAGTGTCCCAAATACACAATTTTGCTTTATGCAAATTTTTATGTCAAATGTAATTTGATAGCAAGCAGTTTTTATATGACCACTGAATAAAAAAATATATTTTCTATAAAAGGTCGAAACTTTTGAATGAAACTCATATTTCCTTGAATGAAAATGTCTTTCCTTTGATTAAAAGAGTCAAACACCTTTCAGAATTCAGTGATTTTCTGCTTCTGGAAGTCTTGGCGATTTATTGTGTCCTAATTACTGCGTGGAACCGACTAGCGTCTGCGAAAATATAATAAACATCACAAAATAATTCAATTCAGCAACCTATTTTTATTATGCTTTCTAAAATTTCCGACTTTTTCTGTGTAATGGAATGCCAATCTTATCCGGAAAAATGATTCGCGTAATGCTTTCGCTAATAAAAAAAAAACAGTTCTGAATGGTCAAAGGTACAGAAATGAAATTCTGGCGGCGTTTGAATCATGAGTTCGGATAGCTCATGGTCTTCAAACAAACACTTCGATTCACAGCTCGATTTTTCACTAAAACCTTTTTCCAAACCACGAAAACACCTAAAATAATCTTTGAAAACAATGCTTGGCCACATTTGGTGAAAGCTGTGCTTGGTAAAGCAGTAAAAAGAACGAAAAAGCTCCGTTTACCTTTCCCACGGATCCAAAGCGGGCACGTACAAACAGAACTGTGCTGGGGTCTGTGTTGACAATCGAGTCGTCTAATCCGAAGCTATCAGAACTGTCTCATCGTACAGCAATCGGGTGAACTCGCACAACTTCGCGCTTCGAAAGGTGGGACTTACTTACACAGGTGACAACATAGTGGTTACTAGTAACCTAGTAACCACAAAAAGCAATAAAGTCAGTAAAAATCGACATTAACATGACACGCATTCCACAGTCCATAATCCACAGAAGTCCAGTCCCGAAGTCTAAATTTTTAATTAAATCTGATGGGCTGAAGTACGACGCTGGTTTGCCGTGTGTTTCTATTGTTCTTTCTTGAAAAAAGTCTTGAAATTACTCACCACAGGCAGCGAGGACTGCTCCGATCCAGACATTGTAAGGAATCGGCAGTAAAAAGGGAATAAATTGACAATGTGCTTATCAGTGCGAGAGATCGATGTTTGGCATTTTTGCCTCGGAAGAACTCTGATTAAAAATAGCTCTTAGTTTTTTCAGAATCGCGACAAATTCGGCCTCAAGTTGTATGCTGTGTATAAAAGCAACGTTTACCTCGATGGGAGAAATACTTGACTGACTTATACACCAATAAGACCAAATGACGGAAAATGTTTGTCATGCGCATGCGTATCAAGCATTTGTCTTATATTTCAATGTACCATAAGAAAAGAAGCAATTTATATTTTAATAATTTAAACAAGATAAAAAGACGTCCGACATAAAGAAGAGTTACTCCTTTCATTCAGTCATTGTACTGCAAACCACGTTACTATTGAATGTTTTACAAATGAAGGCTGTACCACAATGAAGCCAGTCATTCTTGTGACACTAATATATACCTGACGTGAACATTACTAATGCGAGTAGGGTTGTAGGAGACGCTGTCGTGACACTTCAGTAACGATGTTTTGCCGGAAGTGAGAGTAGCCGGAAGTCACCAAACAGGAAGTGTAAAGCTGTGAACCGGAAATGCACAATTTAAAATATGCGTGAATAAATTTGCATGCAAAATCGTGACACAAAAAAGAAAAACGGAGGGCATTTTATAACTCATGCCGCTACGCGCATGAGTAACAATGCGCGGTGCATCACGGTAAGTGCCGATGGGCCTTTAACCATTTCCGTGAGAGAGCAAAGTTAAAAAAAGTTCACAGAAGGAAACTGGAAATATTAATTACAAACGTCAATTTTTGCACAATGTTTGCCATTCTTTAGATGTCCTGTTGACATGGAAACGACCTATAACATAAAAGTGACAACTGTGACATTATAACTGATTCTGCGTTCTGCATTGTCGTGGGCCTGCACGTCTTTGTTTCCACATGATGTGAATTTGAGGGCATGTTTGGCTGCGATTCTTATGGTGCTGCGGTTTAACGAGGCTTTGGCTGTGGTCTTTGGGGTCCTGTAGTTATGCTTACATCCCATTATTTTCCCTTTATCTTCCATGCAATATGTATCTCCCTATTTCTTTGGTCTTATTGTCCTCGCGGGTTCTGTGTTTCTGCAATCATGCAGTTAAAGACCTGCTGGACTTTGGTCCGGTGGGGTCCTATCATTTTGCAGTCAGTCCCCTATGCACACACTCTCTGGGCCAAACTTGCAAGACAAGAAAAATTGGCTTTATTCTGTAACTCGTGAACGTTAGTGTAGGTGCTTTTGGTAAAACTTTGTGGAGCCACCGTAAGGCGACATAAATATTAGCGAGATGCGGCGATTTAGAGTTACTTTAGGTCCTAGAGTAGGCCTAAAGAAATTATGTAGAATTCAGGCCAGTGAAGTACTCACATCATGCTTTCTTTAAAGTTATCTTTGTTATTTCATTTCTATTTTCCTGTACAGATTACGCTCTCCATTTCCCAAACAAAGGAGTGAGTGATTATGCCACCATCACGGGCATGTCCAATTTGAATCAGTACACTGTATGTTTCTGGATGAAATCAAGCGACTTGCAAGCTACGCCATTCAGCTATGCTGTAAGCACCGCAGCCTATTCTAACGAGCTGCTTATTGAAGCTAAGGCGAGCAATCAATTTCGATTGCATATAAACAACGACCATAGGTGAGTTAGAATTAAAATGAAAATGAAAATGAAACGAACGGTGTTTTGATAGGACAAATTTGAAGATCAATCACGTCAGTCCGTTATTGTGATGAAAAGGAAAGCCAGCTGAGATCCAGCCTAACTGTGTGGACCACGATGTTATTATTTAATAAACGCCCAAAGAAGAAAGAGAAGTGAAAAATTTGTAAAAAGAGTAAACACAGGTAGGATAAACGCGTTGTATTAAAATATATATACTTGTAGTCATAAGAATGCCCTCTGCCTGCAAAAAAAAAAAATATTTTCAATGCCAGGCTACACTGTTATAAATTCAAGAGAAACAGCTATGCAAACATATAAGCAGTTCGGGTTGTGAGACGAAATAGAGCGAATATGTATACTCTGTCTTGTTTTAATGTTCACGGTACATCATGTTTACACCGACAGGGACACGGGGGTATCAGCTACGGACGGCGAATGGCATCACATCTGCACTTCTTGGAGCAGCAGTGATGGTGCGTGGAACATCTACAAAGATGGAGAACTTGGAAACAGTGGAACAGGCTACAAGAAGGGATACACCATTAAGGGCGGCGGAGTCGTGGTGGTGGGACAGGACCAAGACTCAGTGGGAGGCGGTTTCGACAGCAGTCAGTCCTTGAAAGGGTACTTAGCCAACCTGAACGTGTGGTCCCAAGTTCTTTCAGCGGACACAATCAATGAGATGTTCAAGTCGTGTCTCCGGGGAGAAGGGGATGTGTTTAAGTGGTCGGATTTCAAACGGGGTGTTAAAGGAAATACTGAGGTTGTCATTCCATCCCCCTGTGTCTAATTGGTGGGATAAGTAATATGCAATAAGCACACTGTGTTCACATTCATGGCGAGTCCGATCTATGAGTAACCATTGTAACTGGGAGTTAAATGAGGGGACATTACAATAAACTTAAGGGTAATGTAATCGGAAAAAGAACACTGGTGTAATGATCGAAATAAATGAGGTTTCCCGCAAAAACGCGTGTTTTAAGACTTCTAATGTTCCCCACGTGACATCCTACTTCATCAAACGCCCAAACCAGCGAATGTCGAAAACGATATTATTACAGAAAAGGACCTACAAAGAGTTCACCTGCCCCCATCAATGTATAACACATTCGTTACGAGACCTGTTACCCAGCGTGAACTTCAACCTTTCAGAAAAATGTTGGGCAAACAGAAGGGAAATGCGAAACGCTGTTTGAATACTCGTTTGAATACTGTTTGCTCAATATTTTTCCTCATCGGCAAATTTGATATTGGCAAATCATTAATTAAAGTCTGTTTGAACACTGTTTGAATACGGTCTGCTCAATATTATTCACCTCATCGCCAAATTTGATATAGGCGATCAGAATCATTAGCGAAATGCTGTTTCAATGCTGTTTGAATACTGTTTGGTCAATATTATTCCTCATCGCCAAATTTGATATGGGCGAATAATTAGTGAAACGCTGTTTGAATATTGTTTGAATGTGTTTTGGTCAATATTATTCCTAGTTCATATATACCTGGATTTTTGAAAAGGGTATCGCCCTAGGTAACAGTTCGTGAGTGTGCTTGGCCTTGTTTTTTTTGTCGTTCAAAAACTATCTCCAAAACCCACAAATACAAAAACTAAAGAATGTTGCTAGTCTTTTTTTTTCTCTCGCCCTCGCTCCGTTTCCCTCTTTTCTCTCTTCTCTGTGATTTTCGGGTTGATAGGTGTCATAAAAATCATTGTTTAGGCTAGTTGTAGTGAAATCGCTGTAATTTTCCTTGACCACCTTTTCAAAAATTCAGCTATATATACAGGATAAAATTTCGCGTCTCACTTGAGGTATGTCCAGAAATGCACGCTAATGAGATTCATGCTCTTTATGATAGACATCATGAAGTGTCCCCTAGACCTAATTCTCACCTAAACACAAGCAATTCTGTCAAACATGAAGTCATATGGAAATAACAAATAATTGTGTGTAGTACTACGAGTACTACAGGTAATACAGGTAGTACGAGTACAACAGGTACTACAGGTACTACAGGTACTACAGGTACTACAGGTAGTACGAGTACTACAGGTACTACAGGTACTACAGGTACTACAGGTACTACAGGTACTACGAGTACTACAGGTACAACAGGTACTACAAACGAGTACTGCAGGTACTACAGGTACTACGAGTACTACAGGTACTACAGGTACTACAGGCACTACAGGTTCTACAGGTACTACAGGTACTACAGGTACTACAGGTACTACGAGTACTACAGGTTCTACAGGTACAACAAATACTACAGGTACTACAGGTACTACGAGTACTACAGGTACTACAGGTACCACAGCTACTACGAGTACTGCCAGTACTACAGGTACTACAGGTACTACGAGTACTACAGGTACTACAGGTACTACAGGTACTACAGGTACTACAGGTACTACCAATACTAACCTTTCATATGGAAATGAGTTTTATTTTCATTTGAATAAAGGCTCATTTCGATATGAAAGGTTTGGCACCTAGCCTCGCTTTGACAACGAGGCGTAACGTAACTCGGAAATGGCCTATTCCTGTCATATCGTTTCGGCTCAATGCCCTATAAGGTATACCACGATAATTCTAACGGTGATCATTTAAGATTTTAGCACCCTAAGCGGTACCAATCTACAAATTTTGACTCCTAAAAGGTACGACGAGCACCCTCGTCGTTTTTATATGGGAGATATGGGAGTTCCCCCCAGGAGGGAAAGTTAAGTGCTGGATTCTAGAAAAAAACCTTATTTGTAGTGCACAGAAGATTTCGTTGGCCTGATCAAAGTCTTTCGCCTGTCTGTACACAAATGTTTTTGTGAGAATAAACGGTCAGTTTCCTGAGTTATCCCAACACGTGGCCAGACAATCGTCAATTTTGTTCGGTCCAAAGCAAATGACCGGCTTCCTTTAAGAAACAAAACAACATAGAAATTAATTTAAAAAGTAAAGAGGTATTTCTCGGTAAATTTGGATAGAAAGGGAGGTGGGTGGGGCGGGGAGTTTAGCAGCTCTCTCCCCTCTCTTCTGCAGTTAAAAGCGGCTGAGAGCGAGGAAATGTGGCTGTACATAGGCTATTTAAAACAAGTCTTGTGAGACCATGTTTAGTTGAGTAAGTCTTTATCAATCAAGGGTATCTACGCTTACAGCTTCTGAATATAACTAAAAAGTTGGACGGAAAATTACTTTATTTTCCACATGGCTCGGTTTTCTTTGTTCTCGCAGGGGATTATATCGAATATTCCCCGCCAATAATAAACTGTCTGAAAAGCTGGTGGCGGCTTTTGATTGTAACAGGGGAGTGTGGGGCTGAGTTATTCCCCTGCAGTTATTCCCCTCCAGTTATTCCCCTCGACTTATTCCCCTCATAATAGAATAACATAAACGGGAAGACAAAATAGGGCATAACAAGGAAAACACTCTAGCATCAGTCAATATTTTTTGTTTACATAAAAAGACAACTTCGTCAATCTTATTCCTACTTAATTAACTTGCCGGTCGCGACCAAAAAGTGAAATGTTAATGACATTATTCGATGGTATCGTACCTCAATTCAGGTTTCGGGTCTTCAATAATGTATGACGCCTCGTTTTACGCTTGAACCTGAATATATTTCCGCCGATTTCCCTTGGAAAACACACCGCAACCACTCCATTCATACATTTTCTTCTCTCTCTCCCTCCTTCTACTCCTAACGAAGCAACGTGCTCAATGCAAATTTGGCAAAAGCAAAACATGTTTACCGTCTCGCTTCGTAATGTGCCGTGATACCAATGCGGTCTTGCGGAATCATGCGTTTTTACATTTGAATTGAACAGAATGTTATTCTCCGAAAAATTAATAGTTTCTTTGTTTTAGAAAATCTCACCAATGGCCGTTTTAATGCTACAGACGTTAATACCGTCTGAGACGTTAAAGTCGTCTCGAGACGACTTTAACGTCTAGTATAAAAACGGAAAATAAGCCAGACGGTCCAGACGGATTTAACGTCTGATAACTGACTTTAACGTCTTATTTTAAGTGCGTCGTTCAAACGCACTTAAGAGCAGTTCTCTATAAGAATCGAGAAAAGTGGGAAATGAAAATTTTTGACCCCCCTTCATATTTTGCATGCAGATAGGTCTTCAGGGGGGATGTTCAAAAATGACCTTTGTTAAGGTCGTTTCTTCTTTGTTGCCATGGTAACAATGGATGTTTGTTGGTGCCACTAAACCCAATTTTGACTTCAGAAACTTCCTTAAAAAGTGCAAAATGTAAGACATCGTTTCTCCAGTCCATTAATACTGAACAAATCAAGACTTTCACCAGATGTAAAACCTTTATTCTAGTTTACATTTATGTATGTGGCATTTTGTTACATCAACTGCACATGAACTTAACGGTCAAACAACTTGATGGTGTTTCAGCCATTTTAGTTGACGAGTAAAACTAGCAATACCTTTTCTTGAATTTTTCCAAAAGTACGCCGATTCTAGAACTCAAACTACGTGGCTAGTTTAAATAGATACTCTAGTTACTAAATCTATAAAAATCTCTGCGGGGCGGCTTAATTTTGGACTTTGGTTCACCGAGGAAAAACCTTCAAAACTCATTTGTTGTAAACTTTGGTGAAATTAACATTACGTTCATTCGACAGAAATCCTTTAAGAAAACTCAATCGGTCTTCAGGCTTAAAGAATAGCATGCACTCTATCAATGACTGGTCAAATCGGCTGTTAATAGCCGTTATTTTTTTAACAATCTCAATCCAAATAAAGCTTACTTTACTGTTTTCTGCAGTTCTCAACTTGCGAAGAACGAGTCGGTTCTTTCTGCACAGCATACAGTTTCTGCACAAAATTCGGATACCTAAACCATTTCTTGTGGCTGATCGTGCTGTTTGTCTTCATTGGAGGTCCATTAACCCATCACAGTGCAAATAACAACAGCTTTTGTAGTACCCGGAAAGTCACCGAAGCAAGCCATCATCGGAAGCTTTGTTCGTCCACGAACATTTCTAATCTGGATTTACGGTATATTTCTCCGTCACATGTCATCATTCGCTCCAAAAGAAGATAAAACGGTTTTCTGATTAATAGTTTAACGATCAGATACAGTTAGCTAAACATTTTACCGTCTTTCTTTCGCCTTTCTTTCGTAGTTCAGGCCACCAGTTCAGGCAAAAACGTCTCTGGTCAGCGGTATAACTAGAATACGATTTGACTTCATAAAATGCCAACATGCCGTCCGCATCATATTGAGGTGCAAGAAAGTATTGGAATAGGAATGCCAGAACTCTTCTTTTGTAAGATTTTCTTTCTATTTACAGTAGATTACATTTCCCGTACATTTCTTTGCTGATAAAACGAAAACGTGAACAAAAGGTAAACGACTGGATACTTTTTTCCACGCTGGAGATTTTTTGAGCTGATATCGGCCAAACAAATTAAACTCCTTAGGTTTTCAACGGATGTCGCTGAAACTTGGGGAGGTGGCAGATCTTAAAATTTCGAACAACTTGTCCGATGCCGATTTTTCGTTTTTAACGGTTTTTTGGCGGGAAAATGACGTCACACCATTTATTCATTTTTTGGGGAAGGCTTTACAATCTACTTTGGAACAAGAAATGGAAGACAGTTCGTGGACAATTTGAACAGTGAAAAAATTTTTAAGCTACTGCTTTTTGTTTCCATTTTTAAGAAATTTTACGACATTTAATGAGTCATACCTTCTTAATGAAATGCAGCAGCTGCAAACTTTTTTCAGCTTTTATATTACGCTGGTCTAGTGTTTCATTTCTCATTTAAAAATATATCGTAACGCACTAATTCGTTTTTAAATTAATTTTGTGACGTCATTTTCGCGCCAAAAAACGTTAAAAACGAAAAATCTGAATGGGTTAAGTTGTTTGAAATGTTAAGATCTGTTATCTCCCCAAGTTTCTGCGACATCCGATGAAACCCTAAGTAGTTTAATTTATTTGGCCGATTTCAGCTAAAAAAATCCCCAGCGTGTCTGATATTATAACTCTTGCTCTCTTCTGTAGCTGACTTTTGTACAATATTTTCGTTTTTGGTAAATGCCTGTTCTGTGACTCGGTGAGCTGCTTCTTTTATTTATTTTTTTTTCTTTTGCTGCAAAGCAAGGAAAGTACGAGCAGGTTTGCCGTCTCCTTAGGAATACTTCAACTGTAAACAACCGAATTTTGCGTCTTTAACTTTTCTTGGCATTTTCTTTGTTACCGCTTCGATCGCTCGTCCTATCTTAGTTGATTTCTCTCTATGCAAAAACTTGCTTTCAAGAAAGAACTTTTGATTTTCGCTGAATCTACTTTCATCTGTTAATGGCCATCCGACCATCAAAACAATAGCTCGCCTCAAATAGCCCTTGCTAATTGCGGGCAAAACCTTTGTAATCTTAAAATTCAATTTTAAATAAAAACTTGTTGTTGTTGTTGTTAGTTCTAGCGCGCTCGCCGCTCAAAGCTGCAGCTGTTGCGTTCCGTTTGTCTTTCTAACTTGCATATTTTTGCCACAAGTAACTTTGCGTCACTAACGTAAGTGCCGTAGTTACAGTGTTTCTGAAATGCATAGTATCCAACAAAATAAATTTGTACACACTTTCTAGGGGAAGGAGAGTATATATTTGAAGTATTCACTAGGAGATAAGAACAGTAAATCCTCTGTTAAACGCCCCCTCCCCCCAAATACTTAATAGACTAAGAGGGAGAGAGATTGGGAGGGGGAGGGGGAGGGGAGGGGGGGGGGGGGTATTGTAGCGAAACACAAGCAGTTCACCACTCTTTTTATACTCATAAAATTACAATAGGTTCCAACAACTGATTTCTATGATGCGGATGTCACTCAGATCTCATTGTCGGAAAATGGAAAAACTGGAAGAAGAGTACACTCTAGTCTGTTTCTTCCTAGTTTTTTTGCTATACCAAATCGCAACCATCAGAGCGTTTCTCATCATACTCGGATTGGTTCGGTAAAAAATGTATTGGTACCAATAAGATAAACGGGAGACCCATAAAACAGACGAACGTGATGGACTTGATGGGAACTTTTGAACCTCTGAAAAAGTAAACTTTGCTCATGCAGTTAAATGAGGAATATCGTATTTGCAGGTGGTTTTCGCATTTTCTGATTAATGCAAAGCTCAATAGAATACAGTCTGCGGCTATAATTTCGTTTTCTGACGTCATTTGATGATCACTTTTGCCAGGTCTTTTGCGACTGAAATTTTCCTTCTTCCATTGAAAAATAGCTGTCAAAGGACAAACCTTCAAACTGTTTATTATATTTCCCCCAATTTTCTTGCCGGTAGTTACTCTTGAGCTGATTGTCTCCTAATACTTAAGATAGTTTTATGCGTCTCCGTATGTTGTTTTCAGCAGACACGTGATTCCTCGAATTTTAATTGCGTCGACTTCTAAGATATGCGGCTGAAATACTAGCCATTCCCTTCAGCCGATTTCACTGTGTAGACCCGGCCGGGGTTTTTCAGACATGATTCAGCGGCTATGATTCGCTCGTCATGAATCGCTCATCATGATCAGACAGTGGTGAATAAAATTCACCATAAACGGAGTTCACAGAGTAAATACTGACTTCCTGAAATAGTCCATCGCATGGATACCGCCAAAAATAAAACTAAAGGCAATACCCATGCCTATTGTTTGGTATTTTATTTTGTTCACGTGTCTACGTATCAGAAAACAAAAGAATGGGAATATGTACCCTTAGGCTGTTCAACGAAAACAGAATAGAATCGACAGTCAGTGACAATGTAAAAGGATGAGGACGCCACGTTAAACACTTTACGAAGGAACGTTGTATTTTAGATTCTACCGCTGACCAGCAGGGCTTTGCCTGAACTGGTGGCTAGACTTCGAAAGACGTATAAAGAACGGAGAAAAAAAGGGGTAAAATGCCTCGCTTAATGCGATTGACTGTAAAAGATTAATCAGAAAACCGTTTTATCTTCTTTTGGAGCGAATGATGACATGTGACGGAGAAATATGCGGTAAATCCAGAGCAGAATTGTACGTGGACGAACAAAGTTTCCGATGATGGCTTGCTTCGGTTACCTTCCAGGTACTACAAAAGCTGTTGTTATTTGCACTGTGATGGGTTAATGGACCTCCACTGAAGACAAACAGCACGCTCAGCCACAAGAGATAGTTTAGATATCCGAATTTTGTGCCGAAAATGTATGCTGTGCGGAAAGAACCAACTCGTTCTTCGAAAGTTGAGAACTGCAGAAAACAGTAAAGTAAGCTTTATTTGGATTGAGATTGTTGAAAAAATAACGGCTATTAACAGCCGATTTGACCAGACATTGATAGAGTGCATGCTATTCTTTAAGCCTGAAGACCGATTGAGTTTTCTTAAAGGATTTCTGTCGAATGAACGTAATGTTAATTTCACCAGAGTTTACAACAAATGAGTTTTGAAGGTTTTTCCTCAGTGAACCAAAGTCCAAAATTAACCCGCCCCGCAGAGATTTTTATAGATTTAGTAACTAGAGTATCTATTTAAACTAGCCACGTAGTTTGAGTTCTAGAATCGGCGTACTTTTGGAAAAATTCAAGAAAAGGTATTGCTAGTTTTACTCGTCAACTAAAATGGCTGAAACATCATCAAGTTGTTTGACCGTTAAGTTCATGTGCAGTTGATGTAACAAAATGCCACATGCATAAATGTAAACTAGAATAAAGGTTTTACATCTGGTGAAAGTCTTGATTTGTTCAGTATTAATGGACTGGAGAAACGATGTCTTACATTTTGTACTTTTTAAGGAAGTTTCTGAGAGCAAAATTGGGTTTAGTGGCACCAACAAGCATCCAGTGTTACCATGGCAACAAAGAAGAAACGACCTTAACAAAGGTCATTTTTGAACATCCCCCCTGAAGACCTATCTGCATGCAAAATATGAAGGGGGGTCAAAAATTTTCATTTCCCACTTTTCTCGATTCTTACAGAGAACTGCTCTTAACAGACGACTTTGACGTCTCAGAAGTTAAATACGTCTAGTATAAAAACGGGACGGCCCTAACGAGGACGAATTTAGCCCTATTTGTATATTCGTGCTCTTAAAATTTATTTGGGGACGACTTTAGTCGTGTCCACTCACTTCCGAGAATAGTTGTCTTTAGAAAATCTTGTGTTTTTCTCTGTGGTCATCTACTTTAATGCGTCCCGTTTTTATACCAGACGCATTTAACGTCTGAGACGTTAATTGCGTCCAGACGACTTTAACGCCTCTAGCATAAAAACGGTCAATGTGTAAAATAAGCATTTTATCGGCCTTTCACTCGGGGATATCAGATTTATTCACTTCTGGTTCCGCCCCTCGTTATGATATCCCCTCGTTTCAGGCCGATAACCCTTACATATTCTTTTCGTGTTTCAGTTCCTTTAAAAAGAGGGGGAAAAGTGGAAAAAATGGCGAGAACAAAACCACGAACTATTAAAACTGTGTACGTTTTTTCCTAAATATTTTGTATATGCAAACATGTTTTAATTTTCTGGATAATTGCTTCAACGTAGAGAGAAGTTCAAGCACGTAACCGTGGACGACAATTCTGCTGGTATACTTTGGATCAATAGAGATCTGATCGGTTTAACAAGTGAAATAAACTAAAAAAAGCAAGGACCGATACAACGTAGATACAAATTTAAAAGGTGTACTATATTACGGTTCAACGTAGAACCGTAGGCCGAGTCGGCTAAAAATAGGCAATATCACGCAAGCTTGAGTGCAATAATAGTTTTATAATTCAACACATTGATAAAAAGAACAGTTTGAAGGAAACATATCGAGGCCGGTCCGTCATTTTTGCATTCTCTTGTCAAAATGCGAAATTTACCTCTATCGTGGTCTATCGTTGGATATGCGTCATCATGTAGACAGCGTGTTCAATAACGTTTTTACCATATTTGGGCAGTTTATCAATGTGTTGAATTATAATGAGGGTTATACGAAGCAATGACTTAATATATAAAAGATCGGATGGTTCAATTTAGGCCCCGTCCACACGTCCACACGTCCACACGTCCACACGTATGCTTTGACGTTCGTAAACGCATACTTTTTTTTATCTAAAACGCTCCCGTCCATACGAAGCCAGCCATCGTTTACGATTCATTTTCACCTGTCCACACTTAAACTTTAAAGCGATACGTAAACGCTCTGCATTGAGCATGCGTAGATACGTGTCCGCCATATTGGATATCTACTCTATTTTCTTCATTTGTGGACTGGGTCCGAATCTGTGACATCAGCGTTTACGAAAATATCCGTTCACGCTGTCCACATGTGAACGGGTAAACGGCATTTTCGAAAATATCCACTTTGGAGAGCGTTTTCGAAAATATGCGTTTACGGACGTAAACGTATACGTGTGGACAGGGCCTTACACTCGATCCTAATAAGACTCTACTTCGTTGGTCTGCAACTAAAATTTCAGCCGCCATAACTGTGCATTATATTTTATTATTATTATTATTATTATTATTATTATTATTATTATTATTATTATTATTATTATTATTATTATTATTGTTGTTATTATTATTATTATTATATTATTATTATCAGTGGTTTGAGATACAGATAGACTGACGCGATATACAGCAATTTTATTCTGGTGAATTTGCACTGGATGCTAATAAGATGCCACTAAGTTAGTCTGCAAATACAATTTCAGCCGCCATTTTTATAAAAGTAAATAGTCAATAAGTAATATATCAAACACGAGGAACAGTGTTTCATCAGATTTCCAAACACCGAGAAGTGGATTGGAAAAACGAGGCGCAGCCGAGTTTTTTTAAACCACTTCAAGGTGTTTGGAAATCTGATGAAACACTGTTTCGAGTGTTTGATATACAATCGTTATCAAAAACCTTCGACCACTTGACTAAATTTGGATTAATTTTGTAGTGCATTAACCCCCTCCCCCCTTCCCACCCCCTATATCAATGTTGGGTGGTGATTGGAGATACCGGGGGCTTGCCAACCGCATGAAGATTGATTTGGGTTCCAAAGTTTAGATCCAACATTGATATAGGGGGCCCGGGGGAAGCGAACATCAGCAATGCAAACTGAAAATTGTTAAAAAGTCAATTAAAATATAGGGTGGTCGAAGGTATTTTGCAAACGATTGTAGCTTCTCAAACTGATCGTTAAATGCGGAGAAAACGAAGGAATAAAATCGCCAAAATCTATGCAAATTAAGAAACGATTTCAAAACCTCCTTCACGGTTAGTGATTTCCTTTGTGTTCTCGTCATGAATTATTAATGAGTTTGAGAAGGAATTTGGAATATCGTACCCTATGTTAAGTTTTTGTGTAAAAATTATAAGCCATTTTTGCTATGTCAATTTTCAGTAAACACTAGATTTCAATTATTTAAAACGATTGGTCAGTAATAGCCGTTAGGGTATGCAATTCAACATGGTTTGTCAGTTTTTAATAAAGGATTTTAGGTATTAAAACGATTTCTTAGAGGAAATTGACAAGAAGGGGTTCTTTTTCTGTTTTCAATAAAGGATATCTCAGTAAATATCATGAACCACTGTGTGTCTTAGGAAAAATGTCTCTGCATGTATGAGGTTTAGTAGGCTATTTTGTTCGATTTATTTGTCACGTTGGGAATTACAAGTTACAGTAATCAAAACGAATATTTTTGGTAAACATTTAAGGGAAGTGTGTTATTATTTTTGTGTGCAGTATCAATTGCGTAAATTGTCGTCCTTTTCTAATACATTTTACCTGCTTAGGGTTTTCATCAGATTTAACAAGTGACGAATAGAAAGGGCCACTGTTATAACATTTTCGTTTTACTAATTAGTTCCTCTGATATTACTTTTTAACGTTATGAAAACCACTGCAAAAACCGTGTACGATCAAACTTGCGCTACGTTGGATCACAGTAGATCGTGACCAGTCAAAAGATAAGAAAATATAAGAAAATACTGCAAGGACTGGTCAAACAACGTGTAAAGGCGTGATTTCGATATTTCGGCTGGCCAACACCAGCCTTCTTCAGGTTTATTGCGGAAAACGCGAGTTTACATGGTATTTATAGTGGCCGGAAATTACATGAAGTGACTACGTGATGTTCAAAACTATAGAAAAATACTAAGGTAACTAAAACGGAAATAATAATCTTACATATCATCGCGTTTGTTAAGGCCTGCAGGTTCTAAAGGTTTACCTAATTGAATATTGAATATCCTCTGATATTGTTAACTTACTCGCTGCAATTTTCAGTTGTTCGAAGATATGTTGTTTTGAAATATTAAATGTCAAGATAGAGCTTCAACTGAAATATTAGGTAAATTGTCTGGCCTTTCAGAATGATGTCACAGTTAAAGTGCACCTAATCCCAATTTTTTTTTTTTTTTTTGGCTTAATCAACTCTATGTACGTTGAAAAATTGAATAGTTTAATATTTCTAATTAGATGGCGTAAATTCGGGAATATGCGATTATTTCTACGTCAATTAACAATACGCAATATACAACTGAGAAATACCAAATATAATAAACTGTGGATAGTCAATTGATTCGTAAAAAAATATTACTTGGAGGTAAAAACAAGTAGTTGTATAATAAATGATTCCCGAATTTACGTCATCTAATTAGCATTTTGTAAATTTAAATCTCTATAACTCACTAACGCGACATTAAAAACAAGAAATATTTAACTATTCAACTTTTCAACGTACAATCGTACATAGAGTTGATTAACCAAAAAAAAAATTGTGGTTAGGTGCACTTTAAGTAATGCTCCACATAAGAACTGTAGTAAACTTCATTGTTCTGCGGCATTGACTCTTTCTCACATAGAATGTGAATAGAATAGAGGAGGATAGAATAGAGGAGAATAGAGGAGGATCTGAAGGTTCATAATTATATTTCATTATAAAATAAAGTCAATCCTTTTGCGTCACATAAATTTTAGGAAATTTTCGTGCTTAACCAATCAGAATAGCAGAAGACAATAGCTAATAATTATGCTTCTTTGATGAAGTTCCCCAAGTACAATATCTTTTCAAACTTGCATGTTGTGCGATTGGGTCTCAAATTACTTTAAACCTTAAAAAAAATTCGACTTAACCCTATTCGGCCTGGGCTTTTTTTGAGTTCCTGAGCCTGGGGGGGGCACATTGTGCCCCCCCTTCGTAACTTCAAGAGCATTAAGGCTACGACAATGAAACCTAGAGGGTACATAGTACGTCCAAAACTGTCTCCCTTGCGGTCCGCACAATGGAACGATGACGTCATATGACGTAGTTATTAGGTAATTAGTTATATGGCCGTCATCTTGGATCCGCCATCTTGGATTTCTGAATTTTTTTAAAACCTCTTAAAAACCGTCCAAATTGACTCAAAATTAATCAAAACCAATAAATAAACGCTAAATGACGTAAAAATATAAAAGTTATACCAATAAACATTGTTTTTCTTCATTCAAAGGTATAAATATGCAAATTTCAAAAAACATGCCTGTCAAAATCTTGTTGCCATGGAAACATCAAGTCACGTGATCAAAAAATTGTCATGTAAAATTGTTGCCAGATAAATTTTAGGAAAAGTCACAAAGTTTGATGGCGTTTGAATACATATTGAAGAAGTTATGAACGTTCAAAGTTAGCGCGGGCACTTTGTGAAATAAATACAGGCCGAATAGGGTTAATACACCTTGAACCTTAACTTTTTAGCGGTTTTTGAGTCTAGGTCAATGAGATAACTAGTTGAAACAATGAAAAACGTTTACATTCCATCGTGCATTGCCGTTCAGCACTATCCTTCTTATTCGGATCATTACTTAAAGCGTTGTCACAATTTATCATTGTTTGGCCATTTGACTGCAGTAAGGATATAACATACAGGCATCGACAAGGACATTGAAAGCGAAGGTAAAGTTTGGAAAATCAATGCATAATTTTTTTAGTAAGAAATTCACAATTATTTGTGAAGTTCATTTCCCACTTGGTTAAACAGTAAGGCCATTTGTCTGTTTGGCAGTAATTTTTGGCTGCATGCATGTCAGTTTCCGGTAAATGATGAAGTTGAGGTACACTTGTACCATTTAACAGAGAAGACATTCGTAAGTTTTCATACTGAAGAATTTTACATTTTGTTTTTAATTTGAATTATTGTCTCTTGTTAACATGTTTTTAACATTTGACGGTAAAACTGGAACGTCGCTTTGTTTGTTTTCAGTTTAAAGTTCGGTTATTTGTACGTTTCCACTAACCAAGGTTTCTAAGGTTGCGTTTACACGAAATGGTGAATTTAATTTTGACCAATTATAATATTTTTTCAGTACAAATGTCAAAAGTTTGCTACTACTGAATATATGTGAAAAGTACATTCGAGTAGAACGTCATCTACTAGGACAACAACAATATAACATTATAGAGCGTTTTCACTCACGTGACCTTCAGTCCCGTGGGACTCAAATGACAAAAGCCATGGCAGCTATGTTGGTGTTCCTAACAAAAGAAGTTAATTAAAATTCTTTTGTACGGGAACACCAATATGGCGGCCATGACGTCAAGTGAAAACGCTCTATAACATTATAGCCTGCGTCTTGCTTTGCACTTACGTCATATCAATATTCGGAAGCTTTAAAAACAGATCTCGAGTCCAAAGTGTTTATGGAATTGTAAAGAGTTTAAAACTACATATTTGGGCCACATTTTGAAGGGCAGGGGCATTTCATTGAAGAGTTATAAACGGACGAGCATTTGACATCTTTAGTAAAAACTGTATGGAGCGGCCATCTTGGTGTACCACTTCCGCGGTACACCAAAAAAACTTCAGTCTTAATTACGCCAAAAATCTCATCACAAAAGATTGGATTCCCTATACGTTTCATTAAATCGGTTTACATAACCATCGACAATGCAAAAATAACTTTCAACTGGTTCAATTTCATTTATTTTTACGGCTTATCTGAAATTGAGTGTTTTTCACATGACGTCATAAAAATTAAAAAATCTAAAGTATACATCCTACAAAGCTGTTTCTAACATGGTATGTGGATACCAGTGTTATAATCTTTCACAAAAAGTTTCAGGTTTTAACGATGTTTCGTTTTCGATTTATAAAGGCTGTAAATGTGTCACGCAATTCGTCACGCTATTTCAGATGAGCCGTGAAAATAAACAAAATTGAACTAGTTGAAAGTTATTAATGAATTATAGATGCTTATAAGCCGATTTCATGCCTTTTATAGTGAATACAATATTTTGTGATGAGATATTTGGTGTTATTAAGACTTCAAAGTCTTTAAATTTTTGGCCGCCATGTTGGTGTCCCAAAGTGGGACACCAAGATGGCCGCTCCATACATTTCTTACTAAAAATGTCTATACTCATTCGCCTATAATTCTTGAATGAAATGCTCTTGCTCTTCAAAATTTGGCCCAGATGTGTAGTTTTAAACTCTCTACAATTCCATAAACATTTTAGAATCGAAAACTGCTTCTGCATTTTGATATGACGTCAGTGAAAACACTCTATAGGGTGACGAACAGCGTGACACATTTCAAACCTTTAAAAATTGGCAGCAAAAACATCGTCAAAGTCTGAAACTTTTGTAAAAGATCGTAACAGTGGTATTCACATGTCCTGTGCAAAGCAAGAATAGACTTGGTTCAAACAACAACACGATAGACTTGACGAAAGAACGCCATAACAGAGTTCAGTGGTATTTGAACATCACCCGTATACACCTAATTCAATAAAGGTTGCTTTGGCAGTTGGTCATTGGTAATTGGGATTTGGCATTTGGCACACGGAACACAATGCAATGCTTCGCTTGAGTGACCACCAAACAATAGCTTCCCAATGCCCAATTACCAATGACCAAAGCAACCTTTATTGAATTAGGTATATTTAGTAACTTTGTAGCTTGACAGTGTTAAAACTTTCAGGTCAAAAAAGACATTTTCCTCATTTAGGCATTCAAAGAAAAGTCTAAGGTTGAGACAGGGCATAATTACTTTTCCGCCCAGTCCACATTTATCTATATATGTTATTTTTCAATCAGCTAGGCTTTTAAAGTGTATATGAGATATTTTTTTTTTCATTTGCTTGTGAACCTCATTTCAATGTTATATCGCCAAATACCACCAAATATACAACTTAACTGGATAAAATGATTCTATAGTTTAGTTAGTAGTTTGGAGAACTAAGGGCCTGGTCGCACTACAGCGAAAAACAACAATTAGCCCGTGCAAAATGACATAAAAACAAAAACATTCCACAAAAAGTGTGTCCCACCGGAGCGATTTCTTTTGTTTTCCTCGATTTTTGCACGGGCTAATTTTTGTTTTTGACTGTAGTGCGACCAGGCCCTAAGTGGCCAGTTTGTCAAATTTGATGTCGTGACAGGCGGTATAGAAATAAGAATTCAGTGCTATCCTTGTGCAACTTTGACTTTTCAGCCGTCTCTTTAGTTAATATTTATTAGTATTTATTAATATTTAATATTTAATATTAATATTTCTTTGCTTTTACCACTTTTAGCGATTTTTTTCCTATTTCAAGATGACGAAGTAAGCTCCGGGCCATAATCATGAAAACACGGATACATCAGCCGAGACAGTGTCCTTTAAGTTGACAATTTCTTAGCTGTTTTTCAGTAAAGCTCGCAGATCATTTACAAAATTAATGAAGGTTGCTAAGGAAACAAAACAATTTCTCAGTAAACAATGTTCGCCAAGAGCAGTCCGGTGAATTTCGGGTCGGAAAAAAATTAGCCTTTATATTTTGTGGATGAAAAGCATTCGGTGGGCATATATTAAAACCGGTGTATTTTATTAAATTTCTTGCTTTTCTGCCACCCGACGAAACTACTTCAGGCGTCCAAGGGGATATTTTTGGCCGATTCGGAAGTCGAAAATTCCGACTTTTTCGAGCCACGCTGCTTGAACACAGGTCATTTTTGTTCTATGCCAAAACCACCACAGCATTCAGGTACAATTGAAGTTCTTTCCACCGATATGTCGAAATAGTCGGATAAAAATTGGATAAACCAGGCAAAATCAAAGATACCCAACCGCGCCGCTGGTCAAAAGGAAGCGACATTTACCTAAAAGCAAGAGTCAAAATCTCAAAAGTGGCACCTAAACCAGGGCTAAAATGCCCTTAATTAAATAGCAAAGATCTCACCTTATTTTCACAGATTCAGAAGTATCGTTTTGTGTTGGATGCGAGCGAACTCTTTTTAGAGCTCATGTGCGGCAATGTTTACAGCAAAAGTTCAAAGGTCAGGGCTAGGACCGTGTGGAACCCGCTTAAATTAGCTAAATAGTGGAATAAGAATAGTGTTTTAGCAGTCCAGAGTGCCTTTAGTATTCGAAAAACCTCATATTTATCTCTTACGGGCCGTCGACATATTCACAAGTTCCCCGCTTAACGTCCACTGGATTCATTTTGCATATGTAGTACATATGCACGTTATTTCTCGACTGATTAAACCAGTTCTAAACTTTCGCACCCGACTAATCAATTTCAGCTTGGAGAATTCAATTCTTCTGAGTATGAATATGTAAATCTCAGTTTGAAAAGTCAGCAATAGAAAATCTCGGGCCGTCTGGATTAATTGCTCTACTCGTGTTATTTTCACTGACTTAAATTTTTTTTCGCTCTCGCTTGCGGGCTGACAATCGGAGTGTAACGCTATAATTTGCATAGCCTGCGAGCAGGCTCACTTGTTTGGGGTATCGCGCGAGTCAGTCTTGGCGGCGGAGCCGGCGAAGCCGGCGAGAAGAATGGGGCTCGTAATTCGCAGCTTCGCCGCTCGCATAGCACTCGCGCGCGAAACCCAAATAGTAGAGCCTGCTCGCAGGCTATAATTTGCATTGCTGTCACGCGATGGCATATTGTAAATGAAATCTGGTTAACTAGGTAGCCTGGAGTTTAAACTTCAGTTTGTATGAGAGATGTTTTGTCAATATTCTGTGTTCATATCTTTTTAGAATACGAAGAGCTCATCTAAGCCACTCAGCAATTTTCTAGCCTGCGCAGCGGCATTATGGAAAGCGAACTAGGGAGAGGAAGTGGGGGGGGGGGGGGGGGGGGGGGGGGGGGGGGGGGGGGGGGGGGGGGGGGGGGGGGGGGGGGGACTTTGGAGAGCCTGAATTTTTTACGCATGAGCTACCACGAAAGCACAAAAAGAAGCAACAGCAACAGCAATTACTATCAACTCCACATTCATCGATTTTATTTTACTTTTTAACCTTTTGAAAATTGAAGTTGAAAATAAGTCAAGTTAGGTACCTAGTTAGACCACGACACTTTACATTGCCCATCAGGTAACTTGTGCATTGGGTGAAGGGGTATGAGGTAAGGTGACATGAGCAAACCGCGGGGGGGGGCACATTGTGCCCGCCCTACGTAACTTCAAGAACATTAAGGCTACGACAATGAAACTTAGAGGGTACATAGTACGTCCGAAACTGTCTCCTTTGCGGTCCGCACAATGGAACGATGACGTCATATGACGTAGTTATTAGGTAATTAGTTATACGGCCGCCATCTTGGATCCGCCATCTTGGATTTCTGAAATTTTTCAAAACCTCTTAAAAACCGTCCAAATTGACTCAAAATTAATCAAAACCAATAAATAAACACTAAATGACGTAAAAATATAAAAGTTATACCAATAAACATTGTTTTTCTTCATTGAAAGGTACAAATATGCAAATTTAAAAAAAACATGGCTGTCAAAATCTTGTTGCCATGGAAACATCAAGTCACGTGATCAAAAATTGTCATACAAAATTGTTGCCAGATAAATTTTAGGAAAAGTCACAAAGTTTGATGGCGTTTGAATACATATTAAAGAAGTTATGAACGTTCAAAGTTAGCGCGGGCACTTTGTGCCCCCCCCCCCCCCCCCCCCCAGGCCGAATAGGGTTAAGTATGTAATAAGTTTTCATTGTCAACTGAAGACAAAAGTAAGCAACCCGGGGCTGCTGTGCATTTCTAGCAGGCTACTGTTAGAGCACAATCCATCAAATATGAGTATAGACAATTATTATTTATCTCAGGAATCATCAAAGAAGTATATTTAATATACTGATTAAATCATTGATGCATTTTGTCTATACAAGTTTATAATTTTATTTATATAATAACATCGTATTGATAATTATCTGCTAAAATATGAAACAACGGACCATATGGGGGGATTTACTCAATGAAAATAATTCACAGTTCTCAACCCAATTGTGGGTCCCAAAAGCTTTGGATTTTTGCTAAGAGCAGGGCTTTACAAGACATGATAATGTCTGACCAAAACCCTCACTGTCATGCCTCAAGCCCCAATATTTTGGGCCAAGGAATAAAAACGTAATTCTTGTTTGGCTGCTATTTTCAGGAAAAAGAGCAGACTGAAGGGCTCCACATTTTGCTGCTGAACCTAGAAAAAGAATAGACTTCATTAGAAAGCCATTCCATGAAAAGAAAACAATAACAAACATATAAGCCTTTAGTTATTAAGGTTATAAAAGATCATATATATAATTGCAATGTTCAAATCTCATGATTAGAGTGTAGATTGCACAATAATATGAACCAAATATCATGTTTTTCCTCGGAAGACAAAAACTTTGATCTCAAAAGATCGAAGCAACCTTAGAAATTACTGCTTACGCAGGGCGACCCTATGACCCGGAATGGCGGAATGGCGAACAGCGGAAAATCACCCCAAATCCTAAAAGATGGAATGGCGGGAAATCACCTCAAATCCTAAAAGACGGAATGGCGGAAAATCACCCCAAATCCTTAAAGACGGAATGGCGAAAAATCACCTCAAATCCTAAAAGACGGAATGACAGAAATTATCACCCCAAATCCTAAAAGACCGTTAGGCGGACAATCACCCCAAATCCGAAAAGATGGAACTATAAATATAAATAAATAAATAAATAAATATATAAATATATAAATCTTAATAAAAAATAATAAAAATAAAACATAAACATAAGTGCTGGTGTTAGAGAGGTAAGAAAATACCGAAGAAAATGGTTAGGTATCATGCGTCGACGATTTAGAAGCTTTCATGGAAGATTTTCCAACGAATTGACCTTTTTACCAAATTTTCATGTGTGCCACACATATGAGACTAAAATGACCTTGAATGAGAGTACGATCACACCAGGTCTAATCTTTTTTTTTTTTTTTTTTTTTTTTTTTTTTTTTTTTTGGCGTTGTTTGGTTTTATGATGATTGGTCATTAAGGTTTCCTCAAAAATATTACTTCCACGGAAATTTACGTATGAAGCGGAACGCCGGAGTTAGTTCTCATCCATTGCCACAGAAATAAACCACACTAGCGAAATATATTGACACTTATTGGCGTATTTACATATGCTTGGTTTACACCTATAGACATGCATGCTTTTCAATTGAACGGCACTTCCTGAAACCGCAAAAAATATTACTTCAAAAATGCAAGAAGAATAAGCAGGCTTAATGCCCAAGGACACATACTGATCAGCAGCAGGTCTTGTACTGCAGTGTGAAAAGATAATAAGCATCACATTACAAAAAATAGTATAACACTTCTCATGATGATCTTCTTTTATTTACTTGTTCATTTCAAATGATTTTTTTGGCACTCGGTGGCTGTTATTCAGTGTAAACTAGCTGGTGTGTGTATTTTACACATACCTACCTAACCATTTTGTACGGTATTTTCTACCATCTCTAACGCAAGCACTTATTTATATTTTATTTATATTATTTTTAATTTAGATTAATATTTTTATATTTTTTTATATTTATTTATTTATCAGATATCAGAAGCTCATAACAGAAGCTTCTGTTTATATTTATAATTCCGTCTTTAAGGAATTGGGGTGATTTTCCGCCATTCCGTCCTTTAGGATTTAGGGTGATTTTCTGCCATTCCGCCGTTCCGCCATTCCACGATTACGGCTTTTAGGGTCGCCCGCCTACGCACAACTGTGGTAACCTACGAAAATGACCGAACTTTAATCGCAAATAACGGAAAATTGGTGAGAGGTACGATGTGGTACGACGTCCTAAATTAAAAGAATAACT
>JAJGOT010000434.1:152500-212500 GCA_022457155.1 Cladopsammia gracilis | reverse complement strand
TGTCGCAATAAAACGATGATTACTCCTGAAGTCTGAACTCTCATGAAGTTATAGTCAATGCTCCTCTATAGTTGAGCGCGCTCTACTCAAGAATTTGTTTACATTATATATATATAACATGTAGTTATATATATATATATATATATATGGTATAGTAAAGAGATGCAGTGTTTTTGAAAGTATATGTAAGGGGTACCATGTTCCATGGAAGGCATATGAAAGGGTTACCTTTTCTTTCAAAGGAGGCACATAAAAGGGTAAGGGTTTGGACCTTGGTGCGGAACATCCCGTACAAAACGTTGTTGAGTATTCCCCCTCCCCCGCGGGTATCGGGTTTCCACTTTTGGAAGCCACAACGGCAATCAGCAAAGGAAAAGATCACTTGAAAAAAAAGAATTCGCGTTCTTTTAAACGGCTATTCAATTAGCTCCGATTTGTTTAATTTGTCTAATGCGACTGAATTCGTCGGGACGGCTTTAAAGTTGAAATCCCGTTTTAGTGAGGGGGGGGGGGGGGGGCACTCCCATATAAGCACGAGGAGGGTGTTAATTGTTACTTTTAGGGGTGGTCAAAATTTTAGATTAGTACCGCTTAGGGCTAAAATCTAAAATGACCACTGTTAGATTTATCGCGTTACCTTGTCAGAAAATTACATGTGTTGTTTCAAAATTGCAATTGGTACCTCTTAGGGGAAAATAATCTTTGAGCCATCCTCATCAACCGAGATTTTGGCCCGGGAGGGACTCACATATAAAAATTACAGGGGTGCTCGCCGTAAATTTTCGTAAAACACCCTAAAAGGTGCCAGTTTGATGGGCGTGGCTCAAAATAAGATACTGCGATAATTCTAAAGGTTCAAACAAAGTAAGCAAAGCTGACTTAGAACATTTAAGGCGACAACGACATGATAGAGCCCAAACTAAAAGCCAAAATGCATCCGTGGACAGCGTTTTCGGTATTACTATTTTTGGCTGATCAGACCTTCTATAGATCCTATCTACTCCAGCAGCATTTTCGTTCGCTGTCCTTTGCTATTCTAACGGTGGTCATTTTATATTTTATATTTTATATTTTGACCCCTAAAAGGTACCACGAGCACCCCCGTCATTTTTAATTGGGAGTCCTCCCCCCCCCCAGGGATTTTGGCACCTTTCAGGGTGTTTTTTCGAAAATTTCCGATAAACATCATTGTGTTCCGTCTGTGTTCACGTTCTCCACGAAACCTATCATTGTAACATTTGACGTTGTTGTTTTGCAAGAAAGGGAAAAGAAATGTACCAACATGTAATACGCACGTGCAGAGTCATTGTTTTCGTTCATTAAAAAAATATATATTATTGTTTTGTGCCGTTCTCGCTTTCGTCGCCTCATTGTTGCTAGGGGGAAGTTGGCTTAATGAAGAGGGGTATGGGAGACACACCCGTGATAACACAGTACAGTTTAGCCTTAACATCTTAAAGGACAAGTCCAACAACTATGATATTTACTTGTGGTCCACTTTTCGTTGGCTATTTAATCGCGATCGGCTCCCTGCAAATCGTGCAATGAGGGCAATCGAAAGCGATTCCGTGCAGTTCTATTTCCGGTCACCGCCAGCTCTGACAGCGTCGGGACACTTCCGGTGATCAGGTTGTGTTTGGCAGATTTACAAGGTGCAGTTTAACTTCCTATCGGTTACACACGCGTCTCAGCAAAACATATGACAACTGTGTCTCTTAATTTCACTTTGACTTCAAAATGAACGCTTCGGTTATTTTAGCAGCGACTGGCCTTACACTGGCAGCTTGCTTCGCCATATCGCAAGGTAAAACACTCAACTTGTTTATTGCTTCTACAAATACTGATACGGTAGGTTACAAAGGCGAGATCACTGATCGACACTGAACCGATTTTTTATGGTACGTTTTGGAATTATACAAAGCTAACCTGTGTGATATTTTGCCAACGTGAGATCCTTTGCGTATTAAATAGTTTGACGTAACTGATATAAAAAAACCCATAATGGTAAGATACGTGCGACTAATTTGATAGCTCACAGCACAGTGGTAGAAGATAAAGGATGCTCCGTTCAAGTGAAATTTTAACTTCTGAAACCCCTAAGCAGGGGTTGTTAACGGGAGACGAGAGACATATGAAAGGATATGAGAACATCTGATTATAAACGAACAATCAGACACAGGGAAACGCGCCCTGGAGACAGGCAGTGGATATTCGGATTAATAGCGGCGAGACGTGCGATGCAGTTCACGTTTTCGGGGGTGTGGAAATCGAAATTTTTTGTTTTTCCTCTGTTTTGTCTTCTTTGCGGCCTTCCCTTGAGCAAAGTTTTGGCTGAATAGCCACGAATACAAGCGCCGAAGAAGTGATGTAAATTCTCTGGGCTGCCGGGGCTGACACCCATATAAAAATGACGGGGGGGGGGGGGGGGGTGGGGATAGGTCGTCGCAACTTCGAGGCAAAGTTTGTAGATTGGTACCACTTAGGGTACAAAAATTCAGAATATGACATGTGTTGTTTTAGAATTGTTTTTTTAAAAATTTCCGAAGATTCCCCCCCCCCCCCCCCCCGTCATTTTTGTATGTGATTCCTTCTTACATTTCCCCAGGAGTAAATAGAAAGGAGATAAGTTTCCCTTTAATACGGCTATATGATGAGCGCGGCTGAGGTTACCCTCTGACGAACAATACCTTCAGGCCATATTGTGGGGATTTGAAACATATTTTTTTCAAAGGTAGGAGTTTCGATGAAAATTCAACTTTTGTAAATAAAGTTTTCTGTTGTCAGTATCAACCACAATTCCGGCTAATTTTGCCAAGTAAATTATTGTTGTAGGAGTAAAATCATAAACATGATGTCGCGGGAAGCGTCATTCGATCTGAGGACGGGTTTTTTACCACATAAGACGCGTTGATCTACACTCCCTTATTTGCCCTAAACGGGGTCATGCCGCTGAATTATATGGATATGGGTCGGTTTATAATTTCAGTATTTCATAAAAACGCGTGGAATATCGTTTTGGAATTTTGGAATCTTATAAGGACACAATTAATAACCGCTCGGGGTGGGGGACTCCCTTATAAAAATGACGGGGGTGCTCGTCGTACTTCAGAGGTCGAAATTTGCAGATTGGTACCGCTCTTAGAATTATCACGGTATCTTGTAGGATATTGAGCCGAAAAATCGTACCTCTTAGGGTTATTTGAGCCACGTACAATAAACTACAGGGCTGAAAAAGATTTTGAGCCACGCCTATCCAACGAGATTCTGATACCTTTCAGGGTGTTTTGAAAATTTCCCACGAGCACCCCCTCATACCCCCTTCATTTTTATATAGGAATCCCCTCCCCCCCCCCCCCCCCCCCCCCCGCGAGTTAATAACAAAGACATATTATCTTTGCAAAACCATACGTACTGTTAGTCGATAGCATCAAAAGTTAACGTACATATACATTTCTCCATAATTGACTCTGGCAAAATTGCAAATTAACTTCAGTATCATACCTTCCTTTGAGTGGGGGGACAGGAGTCTGTCAGTTTTATTACAAATTGTCAACAAAGATTTGCGTATTGAACAGGATCGTGAACTACCCTACCCAAGCTTCCGTCGATAACGAATAAAATAAAATAATAGTGGAACGTATTATATTCCACTTTTATTTTACTTTATTTGCTTTGCTCCTGCTTCTGTTTTTCTGCCGAAAGGATCAGTTTGCCGTTTCTTTTGTTTCACTTCAAGTATTAATACTGATCTAGGTCTGGAAACCAGATCCGGCCATTCTCAACAGTTTGTTGCAGTGATCGTGCATTCTATGTTTCTTCCGTCAATAACCCATCAACCCCCTCTTCCCTCCCCTCCATACAAAGCTGTACACAATAGTTTCATTATTTTTACAGTGATGTAAGCCCTTTTAGGGCTTTTAACGCGACGAAATGGCCTGATATAACCGCAGCAATTAAGTTTCTTACATTGCAAATATAATCTTTGCAGCAGGGTCAGAGCGTCATAAGACACGAGATTAAATGCAAGCCTTTCCAGCTTGAGAAAAGATAACGCTAGCCAAGATAACCACAGAGGTTATCTTACATTTCGGCAAATTCTCTCCATTTAAAGTTCCTGAAAGTAAAGATAAAGAGAATTGTATCCGTACTATTAGTGATATAAGGTATTGGACGATCGCATAAGACTCTCACGATAACCTTTCTTTGTTAACAATTCGGGAATTTTGCCCAAAAAAATTCTACACAAAAACAAATGATACCGGAAAAGGAAGCCGTAATTCATTTGTCCAGCCGTTCTGGTTATAGTGTTAATTTCATGACGTATTTACAATATGCCACCCAGTCGGTTTGGGATGGAACTGCTCGTGTCCGTAGCCAACAGTTCCCCGGGATAAAGTCGAGTGCTAGGGAAAAACACGTGCGCGAAAATCGCCTACCGCGCGTGCAGAAGCTCCACACACGCGTGTGCAACAACAAGCATAAAATACATGAACATAGCCAGAGCAATTGATTTTTTGCATAACTAACGACCTTTATTTAACACCTTTTCAAATATTTTCTTTTCTCGGGAACAGCGATGAGTCTTTCGCAAGAGTTCACTGTTTACGCCAATCAAAATTTGACGTTGTCATGCCAACCAAGGGATAGTCCCTCGCGCTTCGTTTCATGGTACAAGACTAACAGGACCCACAAGGATGTCGAATATTACCTCTCCACTGGACCCTCTTACACTATCACCAAGGCAACAGTGAATCACACGACGATTTATGTTTGTTCTGCAGAAGAGTGGGGAGTTTGGGATATAAAAACTTACATTCTGGTTAACGTCATAGGTGAGTTACTCCAAAGATGGCCATCATACTTGTCCAATACTCTGACAAATTTATGCACAGCATTGTATTGTAGATACTGTAATACATTGTGCTGTATTGTGCCGTTCTAAAATGTATTGTTAAACTATTGTTATGGTCACATAGTACAATACAATGCTCTGCATAAATTTATCAGAGTATTGGTCGGGACAACCCTCTCTCACAGGGCAGGGCAGGATACCGTGGGGGACTTCCATATGAAAGATGTGGGGATGCTTGTCGGAGATTTTGAAATATTCCCGTTAAGGAGACCAATCTGTCCGTAGTTCAAGCTTTATTTGACCCCTACAATATACCATTTAACAAATACAGACAAAGTTATAGTGACTTTAACGACGATAAAGACTTCGTTATGCATAGAATGCTTTCATCTATTAACAGATTTTAAAAGCACTGTCGTATATCTTTAGTTATTCTTCGCGTGCATAAACGATGCCTTGATGGCTAAAAATATCGGCGTTCCTAACTAAACACCCTAAGAGACACCAAAATCCTTAATCTACACCCCTAAACGAGACGACGAGCATCCCTGTACATTAATTCATATGAGAACCTCCCTAACAGAAGTGCCTGTTAGAGCGATTTTCATGAGACCTTGAAAAACGGTTTCCCTCGTTCGCTATTTGTTTCATTTGCTTGTTTTCTCGCTAAAAATATTCCTAATATGGAAAGAGGCTTGTTCGATTGAGCTATCTGAATGCTGAAAAGCAAGTGTACAGGGGCGGATCCAGGGGGGGGGGGTGAAATGGGTGAATTTTCACCCCCCCCCCCCTTTTTTTTCTGAGACCCTTTCTTTCTTTTTTCTAAAGTATTTCTCAAACAAATAATATTTTGGTTCTATTGCATTTAAAATTTCACCCCCCATTTCAAAATCCTGGATCCGCCCCTGGTGTAGCATGACATTTTTGGGAGTTTTAATTTTTGCGGATTTTGCGGATTGCCCTCGATCCGCAAAAAAAAGTTCCCTCAAAGAATAATACTCCGCAAAAATTTACTCCGTTTAGTCAAATAAAGAAATCTGCTTTTTAATGTAAACTTGCGTTACCTGGGACGATATCGAACGTTTTTTTCTTAATGTCAGGGGGCAGGGGTAGGCTTTTTGTTCAATGATTTCGTTGTTACACAAAATTTGATTGGTCCAGCACCTCATTTACATTGCAAGTTGTCGTTAAAAATCGTCTCGTGTAACATCGCCTTTAGATGGGGCAGTACTGTGTCACCTACGAAGATTTAACCCTTTAACTCCCAAGAGTGTCACACGCCAAAATACAAGAAAAATCCCAAATTTCATTTTGTAAAATATTGAAAAACAAATGGTATCATGCAAAAGTACTGCTGAAGAGGTTTCATTTGAATGGTCACACCATAGGATTTAATCCACAGAATGAAAAGTTACAACTACACTACATGTCTCCATAATTGACTCTGGGAGTAAAAGGGTTAATAGAATTCAGTAAAATGTCTTTAAGTATTGAGCGTACCGTAACTCAACAAGTAATAAAAGTTGAAAATATCAAGTTTCCTTCCTTATTACTGTTCTGTGGCTTGAACAGGAAACTGCAAAAAATTAGTTTCCAGCAGAATTTTTAGTCATCTCGATCCGCAAAAACTTGTTTCTGCAAAACACAAAAAATCGCCAATCCGCAAAATAAAACTCCCGCAAAAATTTCATGCTACACGGCAGATAATTTTTGCTCAACCAATCAAATTGCTTCCTGCCAGTTCGTTTGTTGTTTTGGTTGTGTTAATGCATAATTATTATTTTTTTTCTAATAATTATATTAACACTCCTGGCAGTTATCAAATCAATTTATTTCGCTACAGTGCCCGGAGAGCCATCTTGCACGCATGGATGGAGCCTTCACAAGAGCGCCTGCTACATGTATTCTGCACCTAGGGTAAGCGAAAATTGGCACGAAGCCGAGGCTTATTGCAACGAATCTGAAGCACAGTTGGCACAAGTTCTTGATAGTCGTGATGATTTACGTTTCATACGGGACCTTGTCAAGCACAGAAGCGAGTCCAGATTTTGGATTGCCCCGCCACGAGTCGCCGATGGGCGGAATTTTTACCAGGCTCCTGGCCGAGGAAGACAAGCATCACAATGTGTCCAATTTGACAAAAGGAACAAGACTTGGAAAAATTCAGATTGTACAGAAGAACTTCCATTTATATGCCAACGAGGTTAGACACTCACGCTCCGAAATAGCTTTTAACTGAAAGCTGACAAGCTCACATCATTAATTTAACTATCAGCTCAAAAAAGACCCTTTGGCTTCTAACGATTATTAAGTTAACAACTAGGAAAATGCTTTAATTTTCGTTTTGTAAAATCTTGAAATCTAAGTGCACCTTCTCCTTTTTTAGCTATCATTTGAGCCACACTATAAGATTTCATCCACAAACCCAAAAGTTAGAACCACCTTCCGACAGCATAAAAAAACAGTGGTTACATGTTAGGATTTCATGCAGAGACTCAAAAGTTAGAACCACCTTGTACAGCATAATAAACAGCACCACAGGAAAGTACTACCAGCTCAAAAAAGACCCTTTGGCTTCTAACGATTATTAAAATAACAACTAGGAAAATGCTTTAATTTTCGTTTTGTAAAATCTTGAAATCTAAGTGCACCTTCTCCTTTTTTAGCTATCATTTGAGCCACACTATAAGATTTCATCCACAAACCCAAAAGTTAGAACCACCTTCCGACAGCATAAAAAAACAGTGGTTACATGTTAGGATTTCATGCAGAGACTCAAAAGTTAGAACCACCTTGTACAGCATAATAAACAGCACCACAAGAAAGTACTACCAGAAATCCATAAGTGGGTTGGAACGTGTAATGCGAATTCACAGCTTCCGAATATTCATTTTTTGCTTAGTACCATATTTGGAATCCCCTCGGTCCCTCGAGATTGGAAGCAAGTTGTTTTAGCAAATTGATTGGTTAATATTTTTATCTTGATTTTCCAAATATGGCTGTAACAACCTCTTGGCAAATTGAATAATCGGAAGCTTTTTTGAAGCGTACAAGAGACAGTTGCACGTTTCAACCCACTTATGGGTTTCTGGTACTGCTCAGTAGCTTTCATTTGAATGGTCACACTTTAGGATTTCATCCACAGACTCAAAAGTTAGAACCACCTTGTACAACATAATAAACAGAACCGCAGAAAAGTACTGCTCATGTAGCTTTCGAATTTATTTAATTGGTTACACTGTAGGATTTTACCCACCGACGCAAAAACGTTAAGGATCTAGCTTGTACAGAACCATAAACAGCACGATAGAAAATCACTGCTCAAACACTTTCATGACATGAAAGTATGCTCAATAGATTTCATTTGAATGGTCACACTTTAGTATTTCATTGGCAGGCTCAAAAGAATAGACTATTTTGCTAATGTTGTGTTCCAAGTGCATCTTGGGTAGTTCCAGTCCTTTGTGGGGGCAAACGACCAGTTTGGCAGGTAATTTGAAATTTTAATTGTGGCCGTTTGCCCCCACAAAGGACTAGAACTACCCAAAATGCACTGGGAACACAACATTAGCAAAATAGTCTATTAGAACCACCTCGTCCAGCATAATAAACAGCTGCACATTAACAGTACTGCTCCGTAGTTTCTTATTTAAACAGTCATGCTTTAGGATTTCATCCACACATCGACTTTAAAGTTAAGAACGTAGCTTGTGCAGCGTTAAATGAAATAAAAGTACTGCTCAATAATTATTTTGTAGAAATGATCACACTTGTGGATTCGATCCTCAGAATCAGTCTCTGTATTTCACGCAGACAGTCCTTAAAATTCCACCTAACCATCCCCCCCCCCCCCCCCCCCCCCCCCCATCAAACCCATCCATGTTCTAACAATAAACGGTCCCTTATAAAATTGTACCATTACACACATCAGATGAAACAAGCTTTGACTTAGGAATAAACTGAAGAGTTTAATTCAAGCTTTCGACAAATAATTTAATATTTCAGAAGCATCTTTTCGTTGGAGTTTGTTTGGAAGGGCTTAATCATCTTAATACAATTCGCAATTTATTAAATTAAAATTTAGAGGCCTTTTGTTTTCGAAGGGATAAAAATGCCGTTTTGGGTAAAGAATAAGGTCAGCTAGTAAATATAACTATGGCATTGCAAAACTAGGCTACAGCATGAACATCGCCGCTCTGCAGAGAATCCACATCATCTCAGCTGCCCTACTCCTATATTAGAACACTTTAATCTACCAGGACACTCTACTAAGGATATGCAACTTATACCACTGGAATTAACACGTAATAGCAAAGACTGTACGAAAAGCGCGTGAAGCATTCACATAGACAAAGCAAAGACGTTAGAACCACTTGGAATCAACAGACGCGACGAACATTATTAACTTTCTCATCTTTAGTCAGTTTAGTTTATCGCCCGTCAAACCCTTCACCAATCATATTCATTGTTTTTGTCATAGTTTTTTCAAAACCACTTGTATAACGTTTTTACAGTTGAAATCATTTATAGTGCTAACCCCTGAAGAAGCTCTGTTTTTGCAAAGCGAAATATTGGGCACTATTATATTCCACCTCTATTTTATTTTATTTGCTTCTGCTTCTGTTCTTCTGCGTTAAGGATCAGTTTGCCGTTTCTTTTGTTACTCTATAGCATACACTGTTGATCTGTTCCGCATTCACTTAGTCTGTTGTCACACGTTGACATTTATTCGTTATATCGGGGTAGATTTTACGTTTGGGGGCTGCCGTATTGCGTTCGTTATAACGAGGATTTCGTTATATCGAGGTTCTGTTCCATACCGATTTTACTTGTTATTTTGCCGGGCTGAAGAATATCGTTTATTATACCGAGGACTTCGTTATATAGAGATTTGTTAAATCGAGGTTTCACTGAAGTATTTTAGCATCTTTAGCATGATCTTACTGAGCAGTTATGGGAATATTGTCTATTTTGGAAGTCATAGTATGGTACATTCCCTTATAAAAATAACTTGAGACCGCGATTGAGTCTCCGCTTAAGAAGGTAACTGCTTAGGGAAGGTGCCTGTTAGATCATGTCTGCCAAGGTTTGATTGTAATTTGTTTATCTATTATTGACAGTTTTACCAGAAGTTCCGAAGGATGTTAGCATTGAACACCTTACCTCTTCCTCAGTCCAAGTTGGGTGGACTGTGGCTGCATCAAGCTCTAGCAACACACCACAGATATACCACGTAGAACTCACGACATCATCTGGAAGGTTTGTTTCACGAATATCCACAAAGGAGCTGACTCTGTTATTTACCGACCTTCGATCAAACACACGCTATCGATTACGCGTTCAAGCTGAGAATAACGCGGGAAATGGGTCGAGCTCGCCTTATACGTCATTTAGGACGAAAGGAAGTAAGTAAGAATATTTAACATTAAGTAACAATCCGTGTAAGAAGTAGGCAACCCAAATGCACGGAATGCAGAAAGGTGTGAATTGTGTTATTGTTGAAACCGTCCACCTCATTGGCTAAAACATGAAAATCTACCATAACTTCATCAGGTAGCGCATTTATTAATTTAATTTAATTTAATTTAATTTACTAGTTTACTAATTGATTCCCTTTTAGTGAAAACTATTGTGATTTATAATGCAACAAAAATTCTATGTGGGGAACATGGAAAATTAGACGTCTTTCTTGGCCATTGTTTTGGAGTCTCACGATTGGATTAAATCTTGTAACACAAAAGAAACATCGCTTTAAAATAAAGGTTCAGTGAATTTTATTTCAAAACCATGTTGTTCTCAGTACGAAAATCTAAACATTCTTATGTGGGGAAAGAGAAATGCAGCGGAACAATAGAGAATTGCCTACTTCTTACACGGATTGTTACTTAAAGAGACACTATCCCACTGAAATGAGAAAATTTTAGTTATCTTATTTCCATGTTAAATCGCCAAATGCCACCAAATAAACACCTTAATTGGATAAAACGATTCTATAGAGCAAAACAGAAGTAGTTGTGTAGTTTGGAAAAGAAAAGTGTAGGATTGCAAGGATGCAAGTGGATTACAGTTCATCAAATTTGATTTCGTGATAGTCGGTCCAGAAATCAAATTGTCATAATGCGGAATAGGCCACTTCGAAAAGTACCATAACACTCTTTAAAGTGTAGGTTTTGGTGGTGCTTGATGTAAGCCTGATTTTTCCAATTTCTTTTGTTTTCAGCACGAACTGCACGTGCTATGCCTTAACTTCTTGGCAATGTGCATACGGTGCACATTTGTATACGAACACACAATGCTACGTCCAAGCGTTCCTACATGTACTCCGAATTCCATTGAGCCATTCTAACAATGGAGAATTGAATAATTACACCCCGGTGAGGCTGGGTTGTGCCTAAATCATACCTTCCAGGACGTCGGACACTTTGTTGAGACTTATATAACGTAATGTCGACAATTTTATTTTCAATGAATTTTTAAGTGTAAAAAAGAAAATCTAAAATCCCTACTCAGGATTGGACCTATGACCTCAGCTAGGCTTAGGCTTACATAGCCTACCGTACCACTGTACCACCTAGCTTCTCGGGTTGCTTAGTCCTAAATTTAACTATATAAACTGCTAACCAGTTACTCCGTTGTATAAGTCTCAATAAGGTGTCCGACGTCTTTTTGGACGGTATGATTTCGGTTTGACCGTGAGGCTGAGCTTGTACATAAAAGATTATTATGGTATCTTTCGAAGTGGCCCACTGTGAATATATTAGTCATTATTTTGTCTCTAATTATGTTTCTTTGCTTTCATCATGTTTTGGCGATTTCTTTTTCCTATTTCATGATAACAAACAAAATTAAAGCAAGTGTCTGGACATATCCACGATACATCAGTCGGGACACTGTTCCTTTAAGGTTACAGTGTACCTTCAGATCGAAAATTTATCGAAATTTTTTTTTTGGTGTCAAAATAAAGTTTACAGAATGAACTTTTATTCCAAAAAAAATTATCGAAAAATACTGAAAATTGACGGAGAAATGACAGTATAACTTTTGTGGGCGGAGTTTGTTTATGAAGCGATATGTTTTTTTAAGCGCTGTTTTCTCAAAGTTAATTTTTCGCTTGTTGGAGACACTTTAAAGAGCTACAACTCAAAGGAAATTTGTTCGATTTTCCTCAAATTTAGACAGAAGCTAAGCTAACATATAATCAACAAAAACTTGTCGGCGAATTTCTTATTTCCGAAAACTTTTTCGTCAAGAGCCATTTCCGTGCGATCATTCCAATTTTTTTTCTCCCTTTTTTAAAAATATTCTGTAACTTTTCACTGCAATTGAATATGGGAAATCGCCGACACGTTTTTTTAGCGCTTCGTGTTCGGAAACCCGAGAACAAATCAAATTAGCAAAATACAATAATCGCTTTGAGTTATAGCGTTTTAAAGCTGATTCGGACGTTCGAATTTAGACGTCGTAAAAAATTCGACAATTCACTTTATTACCAAATGGTTTCCATATTTAGATAGCCAGCTCTATAAGCTTTAATTTGATATCTGGGTTTAGGTATGTTAAGTGTAATCTTAAGACACTAGAGCTGTTATACTGGAGACACCCCCGAAGGTACACTGTAACCTTAAAGTGCCTATCACCCCTAGAAACTTATTTTCAGAATCAACTCTATGTACATTGAATAGTTGAATGGTAAAATATTTCTTGTTTTGAACGTCGTGCTGGTCAACCTCGTTCCCAGGGTCTCTCTTCTTCCCGCCCCGCTCCAGGGAGCGGGAAGAAGAGAGACCCTGGGAACGAGGTTGCGTGTTAGTGAGTTATGGAGATTTGAATTTACAAAATGCTAATTAGATAACGTCAACCCGGGAATCATTTATTATACAACTACTTGTTTTCACCTCCAAATAATACGGATCAATTGACTATTCACAGTTTATTTTTAGTATTTATGAAATTAATTATCCTCAAGCTGTAAACTCTGCATTGTAAATTGGCGTAGAAATAATGGCAAATTCCAGGGTTGACGTCATCTAATTAGCATTTTGTAAATTCAAATCTCTATAACTCACAAACGCGACGTTCAAAACAAGAAATATTTTACTAAAAATGTGGTTGTTGTTCATTGTGGTGTGTAAGATAGGGAAACGCTTTTTTCGTTTATCTCACGATGGAGTCACTTTAAGATGTTGATCGCGACGTTTCGACTGCTATTACTGCTAGTCTTCATCAGGCGATGAGGTCGATTGGTTACGTGTCGCTTAAGTAGCACGTTGGCTTGTTGCTATTGATGCATTTCGATCCTCATTATTATTCCGAAAAGACGTTGTTCCCTCTCCGGTCCGATTTGATATCGGTCGGCTGTTATGCTTCTTGATTGTAGGCATCCACGCTTCGGGAATTTCAATTCCACTATCTCTGTTGATGTTATTAGGATGAAGTCTTATGTGGATGGCCTCTTTAACTCTACGGGTGTACCAGTGTGGGTCACGGTCAATAAACTTAACCTCGTCCCAAATAGGAAAATGCCCGGCCTTGTTAGCGTGTTCTGAAACCGCGGAGGTTTGAGTACGAGCAAGCCGTATGTCTCTATCGTGTTCTTTTATCCTTTCACGCATAGACCTCCCTGTTTCTCCGATATACACTTTGCCGCATTCGCAAGGAATCTTGTAGACAGCACCGTCCTGTTTATTAGAGTCGAGGACGTCCTTAGGTCGTACTAAGTGTGACCTGAGAGTTGTGTCAGTGCGTACGCATTGTTGTTGTAGGCAGCGGCGAAGAACCACTATTCAATGTACATAGAGTTGATTCTGCAAATACTTTTTTAGGGGTGATAGGCACTTTAAGTCTGTAATTAGGTCCTCTAGTAAAGAATGGAGCAAAAAGAAAAAGCCGAGTAACAAAGCGTCCTTTCCGTCTTATTTCGTGCTAATCTCGTACCAAGATCTCTCACGGTCAGGCACAAGCACAAGCACAAGCACGAGTGAGATCTGGGTACGAGATTAATTTCGTGCTGACTCTAGTAGGGAATATACCGTAAATCCTCTATTAAGCCCCGTCCTTTTTGGAGCAAGAGATAATAAAGCTGAACCTTTGCACAATGAATGCACGTCTCTTTTAAGACGGTCTGTGTAAAGTCGTTTACTTAAGCCAAACCTACAAACTGGAACAAAAATAACATTAAGAAACGTGGAATCGTTTGTTCGTGTTTGTTCGTATTTAGCACCTTCATTTCCGTTTTGAAGTATTTTTCAGTAACAAAAGCACTTCTCAAGTGTCCGTTGACGGTTTCAAAGTGCCCGTTGTCCGTCTTATAGAGGTGTCCGTCTGAAAGAGAGTTTAGTTACAGTAAAATGACTGAAAAACGGTAGGGACCAACACCAGGTGTGCGTCTTATAGAGGTGTCCGTTAAGAGAGAGTTGACTGTTTGTTATTACTGCTGTTCTTTTTAGGTCCCCCTGTCATTGTTCCTTCTGCGCCGAATGCCAGGGTAGTTGCAGGTCACTCAATAACGTTGCGGTGTGGTCATTCCAACCGAAAAATATTTTGGTATAAAGAAGGAAGTGACATGCACTTTAAGAGCGGACATACATTAGTCATCCAGGATGCTTCTTCAAAAGATGAAGGAATCTACCACTGTGCCGTGAGAAATGGACCTAAAGGCTCGCTAAAAGTCCTTGTAATCGGTAGGTGTTTTCATATTCGGCCTTCATCCTGTCAAACAAAATGCTCGATTCTTAGTGCCTCTCCGAGCGAAAATAATTATGCCAACCTCGTCTCCAGGGCCCGGCGGGGCTGACGTAGAAATCCCTCAGATCGCCAGAAAACAAACACGACTGCCAATCGCTGGAAATAACTTCTGAAAACGCAATTTCATTGTTAGTCACGTGACAAAATACTCCGCGACCCTTGGTCTAGCCCAAATCATACCGTCCAGTAGGACGTCGGACACCTTATTGAGACTTATATAACGGAGTAACTTGTTAGCTTTCAATTGAGGTTGGGGGGTAGCAGTTTATATAGTTAAATTTAGGACTAAGCAACCCGAGAAGCTAGGTGGTACTCTGGTACGGTAGGCTATGTAAGCCTAAGCCTAGCTGAGGTCACAGGTTCAATCCTGAGAGGGGATTTTAGATTTTCTTTTTTACACTTAAAAGTTTATTGAAAATAAAATTCTAAGTGTCGACATTACGTTATATAAGTCTCAATAAGGTGTCCGACGTCCTCAATCGCGATTCTTGTAGTATTTTGGCAGTTTTGTCCAGAATTTGTACGCCCTCGCCACTGTTTTAAAAGGGATAAGGCGCTGGGTACGAGGGTGTTAAATTGTAGCGGAGCTCTTGCCGGGCCGAAGGCCTGGCTGCGCAGCACCATACTCATAGAACCAGAGAACCATAGAACCCATGGCCGTCATTTTTCAAGGTCATGGCTAGCGGAATGTTTCGCGGGCGCGTTGTGTGCCCGCCGCCGCCGGCGCCGCCGCCGCCGCCGCCGTGGCTTAGGGCTAACTCGCGGGCGCGTAGACCGTCGCAAAACATGCGCGTATGACGCCACACAACATCCGGGATCTTTGCAATTTTCACGTGAAATGGGAAAACACTTTTGACGTTTTGTTGTGTTTAGCGGAGAAAACCGATTCAAATTAAAGTCGTTATTCTCCTGAATTTTTTCGCGGTTTGCTACTCAAGACAGGGATACTAATTAAGGGATACTCAGAAGCCGCTATTAGTGGAAATAGAAGAGCTTTCAGAGATAAAATCTTGCTTCGAGGATGGGAGCAATGCGGGAAGATGTTTGTCACTTCGGGTTTCAGAACTGAAGAAGCGGAGATTTAAACAATTTCCAAGCAGTGGAGGGACTTAAAGGTAAAACAAAATACATTTTTCGATGGGAATTTATGTTGATATCAATCTGTGATTGACCTTTTTGTCTTCTCGCTAGTTTTCGGGAGAATTGTTTATAACGCGCTCAATTAAATTCAGTTGTTTTGATTTCTTTCATTGGAGACATCTCGGCCTCGATGAGCTCTTAATGGTTTGCGTTCTGCTTTTAAAAATAAACGTTTGGAGATTTGAATAAAATTTTTCAAAAGAAGATTATGTTGTCCATTTTTATGCGTTTGTTCATTCATTACATAGGTTGAAAAGCGATTTTATGTAAACAAAACAAAACAAGACTTGGATTTTATAATTGTAAACTTCACTAGCTCGCGTGGTCTTATGCAAATATGTTTGTGTATTTTTTGCAATTTTGATTTCCAAATCAGTTTCTCGGACAATTTTTATAAGCAGCAGGTGTATTTTATTTGGAAATTAGTCGTACTAATTATTCTAGACGGAGAAAAAGTTGTTTTGTGAACTTTTGTACGGTCTAAATGTACTGTGCAAACGGTCGCGTAAGTCTGTTTTTGAGAATTGCTAAAATTAAAAGATAGGCCCGGTCGTCAATTTTATTCTTGTGCTTCCGACCTTTCACCTCAGTTAAGTTTATCATCGGCTTTCTGTTCAAAGAGCGACGCTGTTAGGCTCAGGCTATCTATATATATTACTGCTAATGACTATTATTAAAACACTCTCAATTATGATTAGCCTTTTTCCTAATCGCATTTTTTTTGTATTTACCAGAGCCACCAGTAATTACTAATTTGAAGGGAGTTCTCCTAAAACATCAACAGAAGAAACAAGAAAAAATGGAAGAAAAATGGGACGTTTTCATACTTTGCGAAACGGCAAATAGACACCCGCTGGAGTACGTATGGAAAAAAGATGGAGAGCCGCTGACCGGTAAAGGAGGCTCGCTGATTATTTCATTGGAAGAAAATGCAGCTCCTGGAGAGTATGAATGTCACGTGACAAATCTGGCTGGCACTGCATCAAAATCTCTTGTCATCGCTCCTATACTAACAACAGGTTAGGTTTTTATTATTTAGCCAAGACAGATATATCTGTGGGGATATTTAACAAGTATTCACCGAAGTGGGGGCGAATTGTGGTGGATATGGCTCGGCAAATATCTACCACTCTTCACCAACACTGAGGCGAATATGATTGGTTTAGTACATAACAAACCAGTAGATAGCCAACCAAAAATAGTTACTTCTTTCTCACAATTGGAGAAAAAAACTCACACGCGAAATAAAAAGAATTCCTGGAGGTAAATAGCAAAATACTGTTCGAGTTTGAGTAGCCAATCAGACAGCGCGAAAAACACTTTCCACTGGTTAGTAATAAAGAAACCCCAGGGGAAGGGTCTGAATGACGTTCGTTTATTCACATGAAAGCAACTGAGTACTGCACATTCCTGTGGAACTGTTTGGTATACTTAGCATGAATGGAACAGGAAAGTGTGATGGACTTTATTTCTCTTTACAATTGTTATGCTGTACAAGGTGGTAGTTTTAATTTCTGAGTTTGTCGGTGAAATTCTTACGTGTGACCGTTCAAATGAAATGTATTGGGCAATACCCCTCACAAGGTTGTAATGAAAAATGTTTTAATAGTTTAATCTTTCTTTTTTTCTTTTCAATAGCTGATACAAAAGATCTCGCAGCCCATCGCAACAGTTCCATGTTGATATACCCCATCTTCATCACCGTTTTGTCGGTTCTTCTCGTAATCTGCTGCTTTGTCGGTGTTGCCTTCAGGAACAGAATTATGTGTTTTAACAAGAAAAACACCAGAAAGCTAACAACTCAAAGTTCCTCTACGGAGATGACGGCTATCGAGCTCGCTGTGAGCGGGGATGAAGTCGTGTCACGCTCTCCGGTGGACGTCACGCAATTACACGATGACGTTTTCCCGTATGAAGTGGTCCCAGCAGGAGCAGATTCAAGAGGGGTTTATAAGAGTTTGCGTCGCACTGAGGACAATGGTGAAAATGTCACGCAAGTCACGAGACCAGACTACTTAAACATTTCGCCAAGCAACCGAAACGACAGTGCTGCTAACTGCATGTATGCTCCACTAAAGTATATACCAGGTGGCAATGGGAAGAAAAATCGCCCCTATGCTAACATCGATGCATCTGGAGCTTGTAATATGTAGGCTGGGGATGCTTAAGCGGCTTATGTAGCTGTTTTTCTAGTGTGATCGTCCAAGTAAGATTAGTCCTTACACAAGGACTATTGTTGGTGACTGACGCCATTATCACGACCTGAGCGGGTCATTTTAATATCAAGTCAAGTTACTGATGAATTGAAGATTTTTCACCTAAATTGTTAACGGCTCAGTTATCCTAATGGTTAGTTGTAGTCAGTGTCTGTCCGTTCTATTTGTTAATTTCGTTTTATCGGTAGATCGGTTTTGCTGAGGTCGTAAAACCGGGGTCGTGAGTAAGTCTTTTGTGAGGTAAAGGTCGTCACTTTTGCTTAGGACTGCATGCAAGTACTTCATATTTGACAGACTTATGTGTCATATGAAAGAATTATGTATGTTATGGTGAACTTTTATAGAAGAGTACACTTTGTAATTCCTATCATGGAGTAGCGTGCAATCCTGGACATTACTCAAGTTCGTTATTAGAATCGGTTTACAGATATTAGTTGTAAATGCGGATTCAATATTTTTATTCCAGTTAAGCAATAACTAAACAGAATACACTGAATACACGAAGTGTCAATTCCCAATTCTTTATATTTCTAGCAAGCCAAAACTTTCCCAAAAGAGTGATTCTGCCTAATACGAGAAAAGCGTATTTAGACGATTCTATACATGCTGCTATCGAGAAAAGAAAAAACGCTATAAACCAGAATAAGACCCTAGACGCTTGCCGTCTTTTGTAAATACAGTCGAACCACTCTACAATGGTCATCCACGAACTGTATTGTCTGGTCCTTTGTAACGCGATGCTCATCATGGGCGACGCTTCAATAGGTGCGGTTACACACACCGCGGTAAATGACATTTCCCTTGGTAGATCATGCCGCGGGGCAGTAGCAGTACTCAGTATTGCTGAGTTTATATTGCTGAGTATTGAAAGTATTAATACTGAGTATTGCTGAGTATTGCTGAGAAAGCAATAGATCACAAACAACACAACAATGGACCCTAGCCTTAAAAACAATAGAGCTGCGTGATATCCAGGTCCAATGAAATTAGAGGTTGTAAAGAGCTGCGTGGTATCTGCATCCCGCGGTGCATCACACTTCGGTTTAGTATACCGCGTTAACCAGCGGTTACACGTGATTTGTGATTTCCCAAAGTAAAAAAAAAAAAGTCACGCAATAGGCCATTTGCACGATGGCGTCATTTGACTACAACTACCAGAATTCATTTCGATTTTCTTTTCTTATTTACACATGTAAATTTTGTAATCCCAGTGCGGTTTAAATAACAATAGCCCTAATTTGCACTTCAAAACAAAAAACTGAAGGATTCTGGTAGTTGTAGTCTTATGACGTCATCGTGCAAATGGCCTTTTCAGTGAATCACTTTTTCTTTGCGGTTACATGTTGATGTCAAACGGAGCATCGTGATTGGCTCTTGTACTTTGGGCATCAAAACGCCATTGCAACTTACCACGTTAAATGTCATGGGCGCTTAATGTGATCTTTTATATGTATCCATGGATATTTACCACGGGAAATTTATCTCGTAAAATGTCGGTGCAGTTTCTAAATGCAGTTTCCCGTGGTGAAAGGGTCATTTACCATGGTAAAAGTACACCGTGTAACCGCACCTAATAAGAGAATTTGATTGAATTAATTCGCAGATGAAGAGAAAACATGGTTGAGGTGGGGGTCGTTGGGGTCTCTCGTTAGTGGAGAGTCAACTGTATTACTTACGTTCGAACAGAACTTACTGGGCGTGGCCATTATCGATATCGAGGTTATGAGGTTATCTGAATTCTACGCGCATTTTGTTTAGTCATAGAGTAAATGAATTAGAAGTAGGGACAAGGAAACATGGCCTATGTAGAGAAGTGTATTCTGAAATGATTCAAAAGAACGCGCCCTAGGTTAGTGTACCATCTCATGTATATACTAGTTACTGTGCCGTTTGGAGTACGTTTGGCAGAGTCCCAGATCATGTTATTTGTGTATGTATACATTGTTACTGTAAAGCTAAAGTAGTAAACACACTTTTCGACAGCCATTGCGGCATGCAGACCACGAGATTAACTTTTGCACTTACTAGCCTAGTGGCTAAACGACAAGTCAGATTTTACCACGCCATACATTAGTCCACCATTCCCCCAGGCTTTGGTACTTAGTCCAGCACTTGTCCAAACGATGTCTGTGATTCGCTAAGAAAACAATAGATTTGTCCCGCTGGGATAGGGATTGGGGCCCAGGAATAGGCGCATTGTTTAAGTGATATATCAATTTTTTTTTTTTTTTTTTTTTTTGCTTAATCAACTCTATGTACGTTGAAAAGTTGAATAGTTAAATATTTCTTGTTTTTAACGTCGCGTTAGTGAGTTAAAGAGATTTGAATTTACAAAATGCTAATTAGATGACGTAAATTCTGCTAATTGATTTGTTTTAGAGTTTGGTCACAAAAGGAATGAAAGGTTTAACACCAACAACACCTACTCACTAATAATGACCAGTAACACACCAATGATGATCAATAATGCTCACCAATAATGACCAATAATTCTCACCAATAATAACCAAATCAATATTACTCATTAATAATGACCAATATTACTCGCCAATAATGATCAATAATGCCCAACAATAGTGATCAATAGTACTCACCAATAATGACCAAACCATGCTTTGCACGCGTCAGAGCCACGTTCATTTGACGCTCATCAATAAGGAAGCCCAGATGGCTCGCTAACCACTGTTGGTTGTCTGGGCCACTTACAATCTGATCCAAAGGCATACTGCGAACTGTAGACAGCACTACAAAGTCTCTCTCAGCACCTAGCGATTGTAATGTCATCAACAGCCTTTCACTCCCAGAATCACTTATGGGTAGGTCTGTCGACGAAATCCTATGGTGTGACCATTCAAATGAAACCTCTTCAGCAGTACTTTTGCATGGTACCGTTTGTTCTAACTTTTGAGTCTGAGGATGAAATTCTATGGCGTGGCCATTCAAATGAAACCTCCTCAGTAGTACTTTTGCATGGTACTATTTATTTTTAATAGTTTACAAAGTATTTTTATTATTTTTTATTTTGCAATCTTGGGAGTTTCAGGCTGGTTAACTCTATTCGTAGAAAAGTACAGACTCTTCAGCAATACTTTCCTGTGGTGCTGTTTATTATGCTGTACAAGGTGGTTCTAACTTTTGAGTCTGTGGATGAATCCTAACGTGTGGCCATTCAGTACGTTTCTGTGAAGCTGTTAAGTTAAGGTTACAGTGTACCTTCGAGGGTGTCTCCAGTATAACAGCTCTAGTGTCTTAAGATTACACTTAACATACCTAAACCCAGATATCAAATTAAAGCTTATAGAGCTGGCTATCTAAATATGGAAACCATTTGGTAATAAAGTGAATTGTCGAATTTTTTACGACGTCTAAATTCGAACGTCCGAATCAGCTTTAAAACGCTATAACTCAAAGCGATTATTGTATTTTGCTAATTTGATTTGTTCTCGGGTTTCCGAACACGAAGCGCTAAAAAAACGTGTCGGCGATTTCCCATATTCAATTGCAGTGAAAAGTTACAGAATATTTTCGAAAAAGGGAGAAAAAGAATTGGAATGATCGCACGGAAATGGCTCTTGACGAAAAAGTTTTCGGAAATAAGAAATTCGCCGACACGTGTTTGTTGATTATATGTTAGCCTAGCTTCTGTCCAAATTTGAGGAAAATCAAACAAATTTCCTTTGAGTTGTAGCTCTTTAAAGTGTCCCCAACAAGCGAAAAATTAACTTTGAGAAAACAGCGCGTAAAAAAAACATATCGCTTCATAAACAAACTCCGCCCACAAAAGTTATCCTGTCATTTCTCCGTCAATTTTCACTATATTTCGATAATTTTTTTTGGATGAAATTTCATTCTGTAAACTTTATTTTGACGCCAAAAAAAAAATTTCGATAAATTTTCGATCTGAAGGTACACTGTAACCTTAATAGAGTGTTTTCACCAGACGTCATAAAAATTAAAAAATCTAAAGTACATCCTACAAAGCTGTTTCTAACATGGTATGTGAATACCAGTGTTATAATCTTTCACAAAAAGTTTCAGATTTTAACGATGTTTCGTTTTCGATTTATAAAGGTTGTAAGTGTGTCACGCAATTCACACGCTATTTCAGATAAGCCGTGAAAATAAACAAAATTGAACTAGTTGAAAGTTATTAATGAATTATAGATGCTTATAAGCCGATTTCATGCCTCTTATAGTGAATACAATATTTTGTCATGAGATTTTTGGTGTTATTAAGACTTTAAAGTCTTTTAATTTTTGGCCGCCATGTTGGTGTCCCTTTGTGGGACACCAAGATGGCCGCTCCATACATTTCTTACTAAAAATGTCTATACTCATTCGCCTATAACTCTTGAATGAAATGCTCTTGCACTTCAAAACTTGGCCCAGTTGTGTAGTTTTAAACTCTCTACAATGCCATAAACATTTTGGTATCGAAAACTGCTTCTGAATTTTGATATGACGTCAGTGAAAACACTCTATACCGTAAACACGAAGGGGCGTGTTTCGTCAGGATTTCCAACAACGAGAAAAAGGCTGAAAAACGTGTATTGAAGTTCTTTTGTATGGAATAAGAGGTGTTGGAAATCCTGACCAAACATTTCCTCGAGTGTTTGATAACGCTTCTCGACTTAATCATTAAATACAGAAAAATAGAAGGAACAAAATCACCAAGATCCATACTTATTAAGGTTACAGTGTACCTTCGGGGGTGTCTCCAGTATAACAGCTCTAGCGTCTTAAGATTACACTTTTTTTTTTTACTTTTTTTTTTTAAGATTACACTAAAAATACCTAAACCCAGATATCAAATTAAAGCTTATAGAGCTGGCTATCTAAATATGAAAACCGTTTGGTAGTAAAATGAATTGTCGAATTTTTTACGACGTCTAAATTCGAACGTCCGAATCAGCTTTCAAACGCTATAACTCAAAGCGATTATTATATTTTGCTAATTTGATTTGTTCTCGGAGTTCCGGACACGAAGCGCTAAATAAACTTGTCGGCGATTTCCCATATTCAATTGCAGTGAAAAGTTACAGAATATTTTCGAAAAGGGGAGAAAAAAAAAATGGAATGATCGCACGGAAATGGCTCTTGACGAAAAAGTTTTCGGAATTAAGAAATTCGCCGACACGTTTTTGTTGATTATATGTTAGCCTAGCTTCTGTCCAAATTTAAGGAAAATCGAACAAATTCCCTTTGAGTTGTAGCTCTTTAAAGTGTCCCCAACAAGTCATTTCTCCGTCAATTTTCACTATTTTTCGATAACTTTTTCTTTGGATGAAAGTTCATTCTGTAAACTTTATTTTTACGCCAAAAAAATGTTCAATAAATTTTTCGATCTGAAGGTACACTGTAACCTTATATATCCGCCCCTCTCCCCCCTCCTCGTTTTTTCTTCGCTCGCTGCGACATTTTTCGCTGGCCCCCACCTGAGAGCCTGGGGGAACTAAACGTGTACAGGCTAAACTGCGAAGAGATTCATATGCAAGCTCAAAAATATTCCAGATCTGTCGCGTGAAATGATACGAAGCGAAGCGGGTCAGCTGTTACACGTGCAGTCATTTACGAAGTTGTGATGTCAATTTGCAGTAATTTACAAGCTGAATAGAAACTCTGATTCAATGGTACTTATGCTGTTCTGTTTAAAACTTCTGTTGCTTTTGAGTCCTGCTCTAGATCTTCTAGGTAAGTTTATTACTGGGTTTGTCTTCGCTAAACGTTTTTCAATTGCCTTGAATTTTAAAGATATTTTTGTTGTTTCCCTGGTAAATCTTTGTGCCATTTCAAGGTTCGACCTTCGCTGTGTTTGATTATTCTTTTTGATCGCTAGGTGTCGCTGTTAAAGCATTCACAGTGACCACAAGCAAAGACAAAGTTCAAGTGAACGTACGACAAAACGCCACACTGCAATGGAATTACGAAATTGCGGCCGGGGAACGTTATGATATTTTATGGGGAACGAGCAGTGGCGGCACAAATGTCAAAGAACTTTTGTTCAGGAGAAGCGAAGGACAATCACAGGCTCAGCCTTCATCGAATATGCCTTCAAAGTTTGCTGGCAGGGTGAAAATTATTAAGCAAGCGACTCTCTTTATCCAGCGCGTGGATCTGTCAGACGATGGTTTTTATATGTGTCAGATAAATGGCCAGTTTGTTACACTCAGGAAGCCGATCCAACTTATCGTAATAGGTGGGTGCTAAATTTTAATTTTCGCGTGCAAAGCTGAGAGTTTTTCGCAACTGTGATATTTGCGCATTTAGAGTTTTTAATGACGTCCTTCAGAGCACTTTTGCAGCTTTTAGTAAATTATCGTCCTATCTGAATTTTATGTTCAAACAAAGTAATTAACCGAGAAGATTTTCGGTGCGGTTAATTCGGTTTGGAAAGGAAAGCTATCTTGACCAAGTTAGACTAGGAGATCAGATAAAGATAACACTGATCCTGCAGAAAATTTGTTCCTGCGATAAGCGAATTCCTTAAAAAACCACCATTTCGTTGTTACAATTTCCTTTGGCATGTTCACTTTCTCGGTATAGGAAGTGCGGGGTCCGTTCCGTGCACAGTACAGCTGTATTTTAAATTTAGGTAAGACTTATACATCTATGTACTCGACATTTGGCGCATTTCCGCATGTCAACAGATTATTTTCCCTGCGGATTTGTAATCGCACAAATTTCATCTGTTGGCTTACTGTAGATTACTAGCTTATACATTGCATAACAGTTTTAAACTTTTAGATTTGTTTGAAAAATCGCATGAAAACAAAAATAATCAGACAAGCGGATATTGCCAGTGCCAAACAAGGATAAAAGATTGGACTCGCTATATATTTTAAAAGTAAATTTCATGAAATTGACAAGAGGAGTGAGTTGAGCTTGTTTTGTTTACATTCATATCATATTGTTTAGATTTATCGTCGCGTCACGGGAGAAATGTAAATGTATTGCTGTCTGCTGCTGTAAGAACTAGCGGGTAATTTGTCTCTAACTTTAGTAATATTTGGTGTAATCTATCTTGTTCATCCGGTGTATTATTCTAATATGAGATTGTTTTATGTGGTACTCGCGAATAACACAAACCATTGTGAAGAACGGATTGTTTTTCTTTGGATACCTGGAGCCCCACAGATTTTTCCTGATCTTGAACATGTTTGGAACCGGGGCCCTGAAAAAGCCGTGGAGTCCTAAAACCCTTTGGGATGATGACTTTGATGACTTTGATGACTTAAAAATGAAGTCTAATTTTATTGTGTTGCAATGAAATACAGATGTATTTTGGCACACAAGATTAACGAGTTTAGGATGCCAACATATTTGTGCTTGTTTATCAGTAGAACTTTTTGGCAACAGAGCATATAAAGAATGGCAAACTAGTGTGCAAAAATGGACCTTAAAAATTCTGTAATATTTCAAGTCTCCTTTTGTGAATTTTTTAAACTTTGATATCTTATGGAAATTGTATTTAAAAGACAGCATTTCTTGGACGGGTAGAAATAGTAATTCAGACAGTGTTGCTAATGTCAGTAAAAAGAATATGTATCTCACAATTGGGAGAGTAAGTAACCTTTATTTAAACATGATGGGTGCAGATAAAGCTAAAAAGCTTGTGGGGTCGTGCACTATATTACATTATAAACTACATCGGCGTACGGGAAAAATTTTGTTGGGGGGGGGGTGGGGCTGAAATTAATTTGCCGAATGAAACGATGACGTCATGTTTATTCATCATGATGATATGATTCTAGCACTCGCTGACATTTTACTTTTCTACCGCTGTGAACGATGCAAGAACGATCTTCTACATCTCGCATTCTTCGCACTTCACACGGTACCGATAAGATATTTTATGAGACTTCCACGAAGACATACTTTGAACGACCAGATACCAACCACACATACCGTCCCTGAAAAAGCAAGATGGTGGCCAAATGTTATACTTAGTTTCAGTCCCTGCACGGTCTACAATATCATTCCAACCCTTGGCAGACCATTGGCCTTTATCACGCCCCGCCATTTTGTATAAAAACCCTGAAACGATTTACGCCACCCAGCCTCGCAGTGAAAAAGTTGAAAACGAGGTTGAGGGCAAAAAACAAAAACAAAAACAAAGTATTTTATTCTCTGGGGAGTCAACATGGCCGCCGCGTGATAAAGGCCTATAACGCAAATTTGTCGTTCTATCGCCCTATTTACATGAAAAGAGGATCGTCCTAGTGCTAGGATGATCCTAGAAAGTTCATTTGGTTTACATGTGTAAATGCGACATCCAGGATCAACTTTTCATTTGGTTTATGTGAAAAGTTCGGCAGGATGGTCCCATAACCTTTGAGTTCAGCGCGGTTGCAAAGCAAGACGGCGGGCGACAATAACAAAAGTGAAGATAACCCTGGGGCTCCCGAGGCCGTTTACATGTTGCTCGGATGATCCTAGTGCTAGGATCAACCTAGCGCTAGAATGATCTTAGCTAGCGCTAGGGCCAAATGCAACCCTTCGCATGTATCTTGTTGAAACCTACACCTGAGCAAAAACATGACATACAGCAAACTCTGAGGGCTCTGCAGGAGAGTGAAAATGCATATAGACAGGAGGAGATCTCAATTTGAGTGAAGGCCTTACAACTAAAGAAAGTAGTAATAGAAGTCAAGCGCATAGCAGCACTAACAAATGGATGACACTAACAAATTCATTTATTAATCAGGATAAAAGATTCGGAGTAGCCACCTCTTTTTTTAAACAATTTTTTTCCTGTACTGCTGTTGCTTGTCACACTCAAGCTATAAATGGAAGTATTGTTGCTATAATCACAATCATATTCATATGTCTGCATGTTTACATTTAATAAACCGATATTTCATATTCCGGATGGCTTTTCTAATGTCCTGTCTCTTTATGAATCTTCTACTCTAATTGCTCTCCTTGGTTCTTTTCTTGTGCTTCTTAATCTACCTGCAAGAGTTTTGATTAAAAAAATTAAAACTCATGTCACACATACCCAAACTCAAAACCCTTATTGGCTTTACACCTGACTCCTCCCTCCCCCACCAAACACTAAAGCCCCAAGCCACCACCCAGCCTCCACCCACCCACCATCCAAAACAAAATGTAAGCAGTGTTGCTACTCGGGGGGGGGGGGGGGGGGAGCAACTTCCCATACATTCTCTTAAGTGAAATCCAAACGATGTTCTCACAACTTGCAGAGCAATCATGGAGGCATCAGTCAGTGGATTCCTGTTCTACGCACAAGCAGAGTTTGTCAATCCCGAAGTGCAAACAAAACAAAAAACATGGCGGCCGATGCGAGTGCAATTTCGGTGGCTTCTCTTTAGTTTATTCAACGATTTTTTTTTTTTAGAACCCCTTCAATTTGGAAAATTTACTTCTTCACGGACGTCGCTTTTAAGGTGATTCCTCAGAAATAAAAGTTGTCGAACGATTTTTTTTAAATTTTCCCTAACAGCTCCCTACCATAAGTTGTTTCGAAAAATTCAATAAAAAAGATAGGTCACCATGCTCGGTAAAGAGATATGATGGACCAATGTTGCCCTGTTTATGCCTATAGCAATACCGATCACGCACGTCATTATTTGATCGGTTCATGTTTCTTTTCCCGGTAACCCGTGAAAGCAAAGTTTGCAATTCTTCAAAAAAACTTGATAGGTTAAAGTCTCCACCATATGGGAACACTTTAAAATAAAATTTATGAAAAAGTCACACAACTTCAAATGACACGGACTCAAAACGTTCCTCGCGTCCATGTTTTCAAGGTCAACAATTTGCTCCCACGAGTAACTGATTTGAGAACGTTTTTAGCGATATCTTTTTTTCCTGTCGAGGAATTTTTTTTAACTTTGTTAACTTAAAAAGCATTAATTTAACATCAAAATGATGCAATAAAAAATATAGGTCACCATGCTCGTTAGAGAGAAAAAGACAGTTGTATTTTCTAACGAGCTTGCGGGCCTTTGATAAAAAACATTCCATCCTCCGAAATGTGCGTGCGCTCATTTTGCTCAACTGCCCACCCTCATTGCTTTTAATTATGGTAATTCTCCTTTTGAAAAATACTCGTAAGAAAATTAAATTTCCAGCTGCATGTTTTAAAAACCGTTCACTAAAAAGAGTGTTGTTATCAACTGGCTGCCATGAAAGGACTATTACGTGTGTTATGCGCAGTACAGGATGCGCAGTGCAATACTGAGGAATCACCTTAATGCACAGTCTGTAGTTTCTCCAAAATCAAGCTAAGGCAACATTTTTTATGTTAATTGTATATTTGTTTGCATTAAAAAAGCCTTTATAGCTAGTAAGCTTATTAGCTTTGTGGTAAAACAGGGTGATGAGCATACAGTAATTATCCCCCTGTGAAAACTCGCAATTTTTCACGTTCCACTAATTTTTTTTTGTCGTGTAAAATGTCAATCGTGCATTCGATTTATGGTATTTGTAGTAGAAACAGTCACTCAGAGATAGACATTCACTTGTACTATTTCACATTACTATGTAGTTTTTTTTTTCAGCCAGCTATTATTACTGTCTTTTTATGAGCTTGATTGGAGTGAAATTCAGGTCTTTCCATTTCATTACAACATTTCTCTTCTGGAAGCCTATAAAAATAAATACTTTTGCGAAAACACAATTTTGTGAAAACTTGCTTTCGTCAGTGTTTACTGCGAGGCATTTAAAATTGTATTGTGCTGCCTACCAGTCCCGCCACTCGCTTGAGGAAGAGTTCTTTCGCTTGTTTGTTTTGTTGATGAATAAACGAATTATCGAACTGGCTATGCGTTCAACTCGTATCTGTAATTTCTGTGAGTTGTGATTTGTGCCTCGACAGGAAGCTTCAGAGCCATTAGGGAACGAGTCATCATCTCTGAACGTTTTCTCAACTTCACTTCGCAATAATAGCAACAACAAAAAGGCCAACAAACACACAGATTTAACAGAGATTGCCATATTTTTAACTTTCAAAAACACCTAAACACAGGCCGTCTGTCAAATTTACTGTGCAAAAGAGCACCCGCTCGAAAAGACGCCGCTGACCAGGAAGAGTGCTTTGCAAGTGGTGAGAACATTCTCAGTCCCAGGCCTTTTTTCTATCCCCCCTCCCTGATTGCTACTAAATTAAATTTATTCGCATCTCTGTAGGCACAATAAATTAAACAGTATTTCATGCATGCTCAAAATTTTTCTTTTCTTACTGTATATGTCATAAACCCCCATCCAAAATTCATCCATCCATCACCCAACCCCCATCTAAAATTTCCCCAACCCCTCTAACCCTGCCTACTCCTTAGCTTAGACTGTCGTAAAAAAAAAAATGCTTCTTAATCAATGGTTCCTTTCATATGCCTCTTATATACCTATGAATTCTCTGAACAAAAGAAACATAAAACTCATTCAGTTTATACACATACAAAACCTCATAACCCTCATTGTCCTTCAATGCCCTTAACCCCCAAACCGCCACTCGACCCTGATTTGGATCCTGTAAGATTCTTCCAAGATCCTATTAGGATCCTGTAAGATTCTACTAAGATCCTATTAGGATCCTGTAAGATTCTTCCAAGATCCTATTAGGATCCTGTAAGATTCTACCAAGATCCTATTAGGGTCCTGTAAGATTCTATCAAGATCCTATTAGGATCCTGTAAGATTCTACTATGATCCTCTTAGGATCCTGTAAGATTCTTCCAAGATCCTATTAGGATCCTGCTAGATTCCTCCAAGATCCTATTAGGATCCTGTAAGATCCTACCAAGATCCTGTTAGGATCCTGTAAGATTCTACCAAGATCCTGTTAGGATCCTGTAGGATTCTACCAAGATCCTGTTAGGATCCTGTAAGATTATACCAAGATCCTGTTAGAATCCTTTAAGATTCTTCCATGATCCTATTAGGTTTAATTCAGTAAGATTCTATCAAGATGACCCAACAGGATCCTGTAAGATTCTACCAAGATTCTTTGGAGATCCTGTTAGGATCCTGTTAAAATCCTATCAACATTCCTTTTAGGATCCTATTAAAATGATACTAATAAGTATGTTAAAGATGGGATCCCATATAGGTTCGACCTGCAAGTTCGATTTCTATCAAGACCCCTTTAAAGTCCAGCAAGATCCTGTCAACCTCCTGTTAGATCCTGTAAGATTCTACCAAGATCCTGTTAGGATCCTGTAAGATTCTACCAAGATCCTATTAGGATCCTGTAAGATTCTTCCAAGAAGATTCTACCAAGATCTTATTAGGATCCTGTAAGATTCTACCAAGATCCTGTTAGGATCCTGTAAGATTCTACGAAGATCCTGTTAGGATCCTGTAGGATTCTACCAAGATCCTGTTAGGATATTGTAAGATTATACCAAGATCTTGTTAGAATCCTTTAAGATTTTTCCAAGATCCTATTAGGATTAATTCAGTAAGATTCTTTCAAGATGACCCAATAGATCATCCTTTAAGATTCTACCAAGATTCTTTGGAGATCCTGTTAGAATCCTGTTAAAATGCTATCAACATTCCTCTTAGGATCCTATTAAAATACTTATAATAAGTATGTTAAAGATGGGATCCCATATAGGATTGACCTGCAAGTTCGATTTCTATCAAGACCCCTTTAAAGTCCAGCAAGATCCTGTCAACCTCCTGTTGGATCCCGTAAGATTCTTCCAAGATCCTATTAGGATCCTGTAAGATTCTACCAAGATCCTATTTGGATCCTGTAAGATTCTACCAAGATCCTATTAGGATCCTGTAAGACTCTACCAAGATTCTATTAGGATCCTGTAAGATTCTACCAAGATCCTATTAAGATCATGTAAGATTCTACCAAGATCCTATTAGGATCCTGTAAGATTCTTCCAAGATCCTATTAGGATCCTGTAAGATTCTACCAAGATCCTATTAGGATCCTGTAAGATTCTTCCAAGATCCTATTAGGATCCTGTATGATTCTACCAAGATCCTATTAGGATCCTGTAAGATTCTTCCTAGATCCTATTTGGATCCTGTAAGATTCTTCCAAGATCCTATTAGGATCCTGTAAGATTCTACCAAGATCCTATTAGGATCCTGTAAGATTCTTCCAAGATCCTATTAGTATCCTGTAAGATTCCTCCAAGATCCTATTAGGATCCTGTAAGATTCTACCAAGATCCTGTTAGGATCCTGTAAGATTCTACCAAGATCCTGTTAGGATCCTGTAATATTCTACCAAGATTCTGTTAGGATCCTGTAAGATTATACCAAGATCATGCTACGATCTTGTAAGATTATACCAAGATCCTGTTAGAATCCTTTAAGATTCTTCCATGATCCTATTAGGTTTAATTCAGTAAGATTCTATCAAGATGACCCAACAGGATCCTGTAAGATTCTACCAAGATTCTTTGGAGATCCTGTTAGGATCCTGTTAAAATCCTATCAACATTCCTTTTAGGATCCTATTAAAATGATACTAATAAGTATGTTAAAGGTGGGATCCCATATAGGATCGACCTGCAAGTTCGATGTCTATCAAGACCCCTTTAAAGTCCAGCAAGATCCTGTCAACCTCCTGTTAGAATCCTGCCCCCCCCCCCCCCCCCACGTGATTAACATGTTTTTAATGAAAACCTGTCAGTATTATTCCTTTATGATTCTAAATAGGATCTTCAGGACTGTCAGTAATAGTATGACATAAATATATTAATTTAAATGACATTTTGGTAAAGATCCCAAATTTCCTATTAAAGATCCTATAGGATCCTGAGTAGGATCCTATTCCTATTTAGGATCTTGACTAGGTTCCTATTCCTATTTAGGATCCTGCCTAGGATCCTTATCTTATTCAGGATCCTATAGGATCCTGCAGGATCTTACAGGATCCTTCAAAATCCTACAGGATAGTACATAGGATTTCTACCAGGGAGGTTCTTGAAAAAATCACCAAAGAACGTAAGAAAATCTGCAGTTATTACCAGTATATTTTTTGCTTTGCTGACAACATAAAATATATTTTGTTGAAACTCACACCTGAGCAAAAACGTGACATACAGCAAGCTCTTAGGGCTCTGCAGGAGAGTGAAAATGCACATAGGCAGGAGTAGATCTCAATTTGAGTGAAGGCCTTACAACTAAAGAAAGTAGTAATAGAAGCCAAGTGCATAGCAGCACAGATGCAACTAATGTATGGCACTAACAAATTCATGTATTAATCAGGATAAAAGATTCAGAGTATCCACCTCTTTTGTAAACAATTGTTTTTCCTGCACTGCTGTTGCTTGTTACACTCAAGCTATAAATGTAATTATTGTTGCTTATCACAATCATGTTCATATGTCTGTTTACATTTAATAAACCGATATTTCATATTCGGCATGGCCTTTTTAATATCCTGTCTCTTTATGAATCTTCTACTCTAATTGCTCTCCTTGGTTCTTTTCTTGTGCTTCTTAATCTACCTGCAAGAGTTTTGATAAAAAAAATTAAAACTCATGTCACACATACCCAAACTCAAAACCCTTATTGGCTTTACACCTGACTCCTCCCTCCCCCACCAAACACTAAACCCCAAAAGCCCCCACCCAGCCCCCACCCACATGCACCATCCAAAACAAAATGTAAGCAGTATTGCTACTAATTTATTCGCATCTCTGTAGGCACCCTAAATAAAACGGTATTTCATGCATGTTCAAAATTGTTCTTTTCGTACTGTATATGTCATAATTCATCATAACCCCCCAAATCCATTACCCAACCCCCATCTAAAATTTCCCCAACCCCTCTAACCCTGCCTACTCCTACAGTGTATGATTAGACTGTCGTAAATTTGCTTTGGTTCCTTTCATATTCCCCTTATCTTCCTATGAATTATCTGAACAAAAGAAAAATGCAACTCATTCAGTTTATACACATACAAAACCTCATAACCCTCATTGTCCTTCAATGCCCTTAACCCCCAAACTGCCACTCGACCCCAATAAAAAATGAAATCGCTAAATTTACTGCTATTTAAATAGCTGTTTAAATAGCTGTTTTTTGACCCGTAGGAAACTTCTATGAGACCTCCCCCCCCCCCCCCCCCTTTTACATGTTGGCTGATAGGTCAAGATAAACCTTTAAAATGCCATCTATAAAAAACTACTAAATTCAAATTAAATCCTACAATAAGAGTATTATAAAACTATTATAATAATAATTGTAAAAATTAAAATCTACACCAGAAAAGTTAATTTCTTCTCTACTCTATAAATGAATAGCTGTGGGGTGCTCACACTAGACTAAGTATCATTTTCAAGACACAATATTTATAGAGTTTTTTAGCTTTTTAACTTAATCAAATGCTTGAAGGAAAGACCAATCTGTTACACCTCCATGGATTGCATCCTCTTTTCCTTGTCACAATGAATACTTTTCAAGAGGCTACATCTGATTTCTGCAGTGTTTCATTAACAAATAAGATTTTTAATGAGTTGTGGAGAAGTATTCCCAATGGAGATATTGCTACATGTATTAATGGTGTAATATATATAGATAGGCTTACCCTAACAGTGGAGCTCTCTGAACAGAAACGATGATAAGCTTACCTTAGGTGAAAGGTCGGAAGCACAAGAAAAATTAGAATTAAGATTGACGACCAGGCTATTTTTCAATTTTAGCAATTCTCAAAAACAGTAAGCTTATTATGCGACCGTCTGCACAGCACACACCCTTCCACAGGTTCAAATTTATTCTATCTTGGAAAGGCATGGTAACCAGTTATCCGGTTCCACATTTGCAGTACCATTGCTAAACCAGACACCCAAGATTTGCATTCTTGACACCCACGTCAGGCCATAAGGAGTGTCCGGACGTGAGCACCAAGCTCCTAACCTTCTTTTTTTTTTTTTGCCACATTTAATTTAGTTCCTGTACCTGTCTCATATTTGTGAAGTAAGGTAAACAATTTGTCTAGAAAAAATGTCCTTTACAAAACATGTGGAGTGAACTGCATATTGGCGAATTTTAAAGCGCTTTCCTCAGGCTCCTGGAAGGAGAAAACCTTCAATAGTATCATCCTTTTTTATACTGGTAGGCAAATCTTCAGCGCATAAAATGTACAAAAGTGGAGACAGGGGATCTCCCTGCCTCACCCCCCACTCGAGTGGAATTTCCTTGGTCAAAAAAACATTAACTATAATTTTCATGAGGATGCTTTTCTAAAATATTTCTTTTTTCGCTGGTAGATCCTCCACGAATTTTACCACTGTTGCAGCAGACATATGTTTGGAATGAAGGTAACAATACAGAGCTTGCTTGTCATACAGATGGAAAACCAAAGCCGAGAGTAACTTGGAAGAAAGGCAATGTTGTTCTCAAACAAGAACGAAGAGTAGCAAAGCTCAATTTTCCATCTGTTAGCTACAAGGATGCCGGCTCGTACACCTGCATAGCGGAAAATGCGGGAGGCAGAAAACGGACACAAGTTGAAATCTATGTCCTTTGTAAGTACATTATTCTTTTTGCAGACCCCTAATAGTGGCTTATTTTCACATTACATTATGTAGAATATTTAAAAAAATAGCAGCACCACATACAGGGAAGTACTACTCAACATCTTTCAATTGAATAGTCACACTCAAGGATTTCATCCATAGACTCAAAAGTTAGAACCACCTTGTACAGCATAATAAACAGCACCGTAAGAAAGTATTGCTCGATAGCTTTCATTTGAATGGTCACACTTCAGGATTTGATCCACAGACTCAAAAGTTAGAACCACCTTGTACGGCATAATAAACAGTACCACAGTAAAGTACTGCTCAATAGCTTTCATTTGAATGGCCACACTTTAGGGTTTCATCCATAGACTCAAAAGTTAGAACCACCTTGTACAGCATAACAAACAGCACCACAGGAAAGTACTGCTCAGTAGCTTTCATTTGAATGGCAACACTTTAGGGTTTCATCCACAGACTCAAAAGTTAGAACCACATTGTACCCAGTACCACAGGAAATCTGCTCAAAATCATTCCTTTGAATGGTCACATTTTAGGATTTCATTCACACATTTAAAAGTAAGTGTTAATTAAAATCGTTTTACACAACTCAAAGGTTGTTAACTCTAGGATAGAAAGAGTTAATCCATTCCCTGCTATACGGTCAATCTTAATGGTTGTAACCTTTTTGTCAAACGTTTGAGATTGCATCATTTGCATGTTGATGAAAATTAAATAATAAAGAGGATTTGTGTCTTATTCAATAGAAACATAAATGTTATCATTTTATCTGCAGATGCACCTAAAGACACGAACATTACAACGGATGCACCATACGACACGGTTCGTGATGGATCTTCCATAACCATCATGTGTAAGGCCCATGGAAATCCTCCCCCAGAATACAAATTTTACATTGGAGGTAAACGTATAAGAGATAGGCGTTCGGAGAGGTCGGGGGTGTTAAGTCTTACGGCACTCAGCTTTGCTCAAAGTGGGTCAATCTACAGCTGTCAACCTGAAAATGACAAGGGAAAAGGCCCAAGGAAGGAGGTCATGATTTATGTCAGATGTAAGTAGACTTTGCCTTTATATGTGCATGCATGAGGTATGTGCATGCATGAGGCATTTGGCTGCATGAGTGAGGTGCATGCATGAGGCATGTGCATACATTTCATGCAATGTATGCGTAGAATTCATATTTCTTTACACTGCATTAATTTGAATTTTTTTTATGATAATATGCCTACATGTATCTGGTAAAGGTGTTACTGTTAGTAGTTTCTTAGCAAACTGCAGCACTACTTTACAGTGTATATGGGAAAGTGAAATACTGAAGTTTAATATTCTGAGCCAAGCTGCCACCAGTCATGTCCAGGATTGCAGATAATTAGATGCATGACAAATTTAATAAGCGTCACAAAGTGTCCTCTTGCTCTTCTACTCAACTTCTGAATCAACATCACTTGTTTTCAAAAATTCAGACAATAAACGTTCGAAGTGTCCCCTAAATTCTGCTCTTTAAGAAAAGATAAACAGGTGCGTTTACCCTAACCTAAAAACAACACTAACACTAATGCTTACGTTACATTTCAAAAAAGATAGTTAACACTTAGACTTAATGGGACACTTTGTGTTGGATATCATCTAGTCGTGCATCTAATTATATGCAATCCTGGACATAAATGGCTGACACAAAAGTAAAAGTAACAACCCCTTGAAAGTAATGACCCCCAAAAGAAGCGAGCCCCGAAGGCTGCTTATTCCAAAATTAACAAGGGTAACCATTGTTACTTTCAGAACTTTGCGGTTATTATATACATGTATAATATAAATGTCATGTTTCTTAATTCCTTCCTTCATGCCTGCAGATTCTCCAGAAATAACTCTATTTCCTCAAGATACAGCCGTCAATGAATATCAACAAATCAGTGTACGGTGTGAAGCTAAAGGTTTCCCACCACCGAAAATAAAATGGGTCAAACTTCTTGGTAACAGAAAGATCCATGAAGGAACTTCCTTGTTCATTCAAAGTGTTCAAAGATCAGACGAAGGACGTTACAGATGTGTAGCAACTAATGGTTTTGGCGACCCTGACACTGCAGATTTTGAAATAAATGTTTATTGTGAGTAATATTGTTCTTAGAATACCACAAGTCTGAATAAGTAGTTCCTTGACCCCAGGTCTCAGCTGTGAGCTTGATGGACTTGCAGTGAAAGTAGCAATGGAAATTAATTTTGGAGCACTCGCTAGGGGGCAAGTTAATTTAAAAATGCATTTATTCGCCCAGGTTAGGTTTTACACATCTAAAAATAAATTCTTCTTCAGCCCCACTTTTAAAACAATAATCTCTCTACAGAACTAACAGTGAACTAAGAATAACAACTGGTAGAAAGTGGGGTATTTATACATGAAAGCAAGGGTAACCCTGTGATGGACTAGCATCCCATCCAGAGTTAGTAGTAATACTCCTATAGTCACTTCATAATTGGTGCCCGCACAGGGCAGCCATCCTAATTCTGTTTTGATACTCGACCTTGCAATTACTGACGGAAAGATGGAAAGGTAGGTGGATGTTTGTTAGCAGTACCCAGTCCCCTCCGCGTGAATGTAATTCGTAGAGGGTGGTATTTCTATTGTCGATGTACCCGTCCGTCTGCGTGAATGTAAGCACGATGTTGTGCGGCCGTCCTGGATTATCGAGTAATGGAAAGAGAAAGTCCTTTAAGATATTTTTTATGCCTTTAAAGAGGTGGTAAGAGAGCTGGCAGTGATTGCAAAATACCTGGCCTACTTGCAACGGCATAAATCTACTGCTACCGAAGTGGTTGGATGTGAATTTAGGCAAGTACTAGAATGAACTGCTACCGCGGTCCGCGGTCCCTAAGTGGCTGACTGTGAATTTAGGCAAGTACTAAAATGAACTGCTACTGCAGTCCGCGGTCCCGAAGTGTTTGACTGTGGATTTAGGCAAGTACCAAAATAAACTGCTACCGCGGTCCGTGGTCCCGAAGTGTTTGACTATGAATGTAGTTTCATTGAGAATGTATGTTTTTAAAACGATGAATGCTCACCGTTTTATATTTTTCCACCGTTTTATGTTTTTCGCTTGACATGCTTAAAGAACGAGAAATACACACAATGCTTTTGTTTCGTTGTGGAGGTCAGTTACAGTTGTTATGAAAATAATGGACTGCGGACCGCGGTAGCAGTCTGATTTATGTCGCTGAAAATGGGCCGGGTATTTTGCAATTGGACAATTTCCTCGATGCGATAACTTATAACGTGTTTTGTTTTTGAGAGTAATCTAATAGATATTTGAATAAAAGTTTAAACTGAGAGAATTTGCTGTCCTTTTTCCTGTGTTTGTTATTTTAAGAATTGGTGTGGATTTGCATTTCGCAGCTCTAATTCCCCTCGCATTGCAAAATCCAAATTCATATTTTGACTTTCAAGTTAGTTTTCATATAGAATATTCATGCGACATCACGTCTGCTGTACACGTTCGACGTACTATATTAACGTACCATCTACTTACATCAATAAGTTGCCGCGTATCCAGCGTGGTGACCCGATGGTGTAGTGGATATCACGCCCGACTAGTGTACGGGGAGACGTGGGTTCGAATCCTGCTCGGGACACGAATTTTTTCTTTGGTTAATATAGTACGTCGAACGTGTACAGCAGACGTGTGTCGCATGAATATTCTATATGATGTTCAAACACGTTCTTGGCTTCGACATTATGTAGAATATTTAAAAAAATAGCAGCACCACATACAGGGAAGTAGTACTCAACATCTTTCAATTGAATAGTCACACTCAAGGATTTCATCCATAGACTCAAAAGTTAGAACCACCTTGTACAGCATAATAAACAGCACCGTAAGAAAGTATTGCTCAATAGCTTTCATTTGAATGGTCACACTTCAGGATTTGATCCACAGACTCAAAAGTTAGAACCACCTTGTACGGCATAATAAACAGTACCACAGTAAAGTACTGCTCAATAGCTTTCATTTGAATGGCCACACTTTAGGGTTTCATCCATAGACTCAAAAGTTAGAACCACCTTGTACAGCATAACAAACAGCACCACAGGAAAGTACTGCTCAGTAGCTTTCATTTGAATGGCAACACTTTAGGGTTTCATCCACAGACTCAAAAGTTAGAACCACATTGTACCCAGTACCACAGGAAATCTGCTCAAAATCATTCCTTTGAATGGTCACATTTTAGGATTTCATTCACACATTTAAAAGTAAGTATTAATTAAAATCGTTTTACACAACTCAAAGGTTGTTAACTCTAGGATAGAAAGAGTTAATCCATTCCCTGCTATACGGTCAATCTTAATGGTTGTAACCTTTTTGTCAAACGTTTGAGATTGCATCATTTGCATGTTGATGAAAATTAAATAATAAAGAGGATTTGTGTCTTATTCAATAGAAACATAAATGTTATCATTTTATCTGCAGATGCACCTAAAGACACGAACATTACAACGAATGCACCATACGACACAGTTCGTGATGGATCTTCCATAACCATCATGTGTAAGGCCCATGGAAATCCTCCCCCAGAATACAAATTTTACATTGGAGGTAAACGTATAAGAGATAGGCGTTCTGAGAGGTCGGGGGTGTTAAGTCTTACCGCACTCAGCTTTGCTCAAAGTGGATCAATCTACAGCTGTCAACCTGAAAATGACAAGGGAAAAGGCCCAAGGAAGGAGGTCATGATTTATGTCAGATGTAAGTAGACTTTGCCTTTATATGTGCATGCATGAGGTATGTGCATGCATGAGGCATTTGGCTGCATGAGTGAGGTGCATGCATGAGGTATGTGCATACATTTCATGCAATGTATGCGTAGAATTCATATTTCTTTACACTGCATTAATTTGAATTTTTTTTATGATAATATACCTACATTTATCTGGTAAAGGTGTTACTGTTAGTAGTTTCTTAGCAAACTGCAGCACTACTTTACAGTGTATATGGGAAAGTGAAATACTGAAGTTTAATATTCTGAGCCAAGCTGCCACCAGTCATGTCCAGGATTGCAGATAATTAGATGCATGACAAATTTAATAAGCATCACAAAGTGTCCTCTTGCTCTTCTACTCAACTTCTGAATCAACATCACTTGTTTTCAATAATTCAGACAATAAACGTTCGAAGTGTCCCCTAAATTCTGCTCTTTAAGAAAAGATAAACAGGTGCGTTTACCCTAACCTAAAAACAACACTAACACTAATGCTTACGTTACATTTCAAAAAAGATAGTTAACACTTAGACTTAATGGGACACTTTGTGTTGGATATCATCTAGTCGTGCATCTAATTATATGCAATCCTGGACATAAATGGCTGACACAAAAGTAAAAGTAACAACCCCTTGAAAGTAATGACCCCCAAAAGAAGCGAGCCCCGAAGGCTGCTTATTCCAAAATTAACAAGGGTAACCATTGTTACTTTCAGAACTTTGCGGTTATTATATACATGTATAATATTAATGTCATGTTTCTTAATTACTTCCTTCATGCCTGCAGATTCTCCAGAAATAACTCTATTTCCTCAAGATACAGCCGTCAATGAATATCAACAAATCAGTGTACGGTGTGAAGCTAAAGGTTTCCCACCACCGAAAATAAAATGGGTCAAACTTCTTGGTAACAGAAAGATCCATGAAGGAACTTCCTTGTTCATTCAAAGTGTTCAAAGATCAGACGAAGGACGTTACAGATGTGTAGCAACTAATGGTTTTGGCGACCCTGACACTGCAGATTTTGAAATAAATGTTTATTGTGAGTAATATTGTTCTTAGAATACCACAAGTCTGAATAAGTAGTTCCTTGACCCCAGGTCTCAGCTGTGAGCTTGATGGACTTGCAGTGAAAGTAGCAATGGAAATTAATTTTGGAGCACTCGCTAGGGGGCAAGTTAATTTAAAAATGCATTTATTCGCCCAGGTTAGGTTTTACACATCTAAAAATAAATTCTTCTTCAGCCCCACTTTTAAAACAATAATCTCTCTACAGAACTAACAGTGAACTAAGAATAACAACTGGTAGAAAGTGGGGTATTTATACATGAAAGCAAGGGTAACCCTGTGATGGACTAGCATCCCATCCAGAGTTAGTAGTAATACTCCTATAGTCACTTCATAATTGGTGCCCGCACAGGGCAGCCATCCTAATTCTGTTTTGATACTCGACCTTGCAATTACTGACGGAAAGATGGAAAGGTAGGTGGATGTTTGTTAGCAGTACCCAGTCCCCTCCGCGTGAATGTAATTCGTAGAGGGTGGTATTTCTATTGTCGATGTACCCGTCCGTCTGCGTGAATGTAAGCACGATGTTGTGCGGCTGTCCTGGATTACCGAGTAATGGAAAGAGAAAGTCCTTTAAGATATTTTTTATGCCTTTAAAGAGGTGGTAAGAGAGCTGGCAGTGATTGCAAAATACCTGGCCTACTTGCAACGGCATAAATCTACTGCTACCGAAGTGGTTGGATGTGAATTTAGGCAAGTACTAGAATGAACTGCTACCGCGGTCCGCGGTCCCTAAGTGGCTGACTGTGAATTTAGGCAAGTACTAAAATGAACTGCTACTGCAGTCCGCGGTCCCGAAGTGTTTGACTGTGGATTTAGGCAAGTACCAAAATAAACTGCTACCGCGGTCCGTGGTCCCGAAGTGTTTGACTATGAATGTAGTTTCATTGAGAATGTATGTTTTTAAAACGATGAATGCTCACTGTTTTATATTTTTCCACCGTTTTATGTTTTTCGCTTGACATGCTTAAAGAACGAGAAATACACACAATGCTTTTGTTTCGTTGTGGAGGTCAGTTACAGTTGTTATGAAAATAATGGACTGCGGACCGCGGTAGCAGTCTGATTTATGTCGCTGAAAATGGGCCGGGTATTTTGCAATTGGACAATTTCCTCGATGCGATAACTTATAACGTGTTTTGTTTTTGAGAGTAATCTAATAGATATTTGAATAAAAGTTTAAACTGAGAGAATTCGCTGTCCTTTTTCCTGTGTTTGTTATTTTAAGAATTGGTGTGGATTTGCATTTCGCAGCTCTAATTTCCCTCGCATTGCAAAATCCAAATTCATATTTTGACTTTCAAGTTAGTTTTCATATAGAATATTCATGCGACATCACGTCTGCTGTACACGTTCGACGTACTATATTAACGTACTATCTACTTATATCAATAAGTTGCCGCGTATCCAGCGTGGTGACCCGATGGTGTAGTGGATATCACGCCCGACTAGTGTACGGGGAGACGTGGGTTCGAATCCTTCTCGGGACACGAATTTTTTCTTTGGTTAATATAGTACGTCGAACGTGTACAGCAGACGTGTGTCGCATGAATATTCTATATGATGTTCTAACACGTTCTTGGTTTCGACACATAGGATTATTCAGACAAGTTAGTTTTTCAGGCTTTTTTTTAGGCTATTTTTCATACGCAATTGATATTCGAAAATCGTTCACACTAATTATTGCGTCGACTAAGGAGACGCTTCCTAATCTTGTCGGCTAGGCGGAACGAATCGAGAAAAGTGTCGGTACCAAATCTGCGCCATCTTGAAACGTCACAATAGTATCCAGCATTCCCAGCGCGTGGAAATCAGGCATCATGCATCCTCGGGAGCTGGGGTTCTGAAATTTTACATGTGAATAATCTATTTGTCTTGATTTAGTTTCGGATATTTTCCCGATTTTGGAATCGTACGGCTCAATATTTCAATGCTTACTAAAAGTACGCAGTGGAAAAATTGGACGAAGGTTCTTCTCCGGACCAAGTAAGTTGTTGGGTCTCTGGAATCAAGCAAGAAGTTATCGGATATTCCTCGCTACCGTTCTGGTATGTTTTGAATGTTCTATCTTGATCTTGCTGTAGTTCTCTGCCTGATTTGGAAAGCTTTCACCTAAATACCGACGTTGTTCTTCGCGATGTTATACGGTACGGTGCAATTCGCTGTATGTCTTGTAGCAATAATTCACTGACCGGCCGCGCTAGACGAACGCAGATTAACTTTACAGTGCTCGAAATTGCGCCAGTATCGACCAGTATCAGGCGCATTTTCGACTAAATATTTTGCAGTTTTGTGTCTAAAATTTGTCTAGCTAATAAAGGAATTATATTCAACAGTCTTGTGTCTTACTTGGAACTACTGGTAGTTGTAATTTTATCCGAAAAATCCCGCGAAATTCACGTTGAATGTTGCGTGACTAAATCGTCGATTTCATGCTCCATTAACGCGGTGTCCAAGAAGTTTATCACTGGAGCACTTTTTCAGGCTTTCTCAGAAATTTTTCATTTCCGGTTCCGGTATTAGTACATGTACTGAGGAGTATAATTTCAGAATCGGAGAAATAACTGAAATGAAATCAAGACAAATATACTATTTATATGTCGTAAAAATCTGAGACCTTTCGGAGTACACAGCACGGCAGGATTTTGCCCGATCTCACGGCGATAGCGTGAATTTGTTTGATGTCGGCCGACGTTTTTGCCTGCGTGACATATCTCGCGACATAGCCCTTTTAAACAGTAGTGCCTCAGTTTCATGAATTAATTCAGCCAGGTCAAGACGAGGTGCCACGGGATAAGGAGACGCACTATAATCTATGATTACTACTAGTTCTAGACTGGAGAGATGTTGTTTTTTCAAGTCTCTGTTCGCTCTTATTCTTGTGCGCATTGCCAGGTTTATTCCCGGGTTTATTATCGTTCCTCGATTCGCGTTGATTTGTTTAAAAACTGAGAAATCGCGCAGGAGTGAATGGGTTAATTAAGGCTTCCAAATGTGGCAGCACTTCACTTCCAATATGGAACCACTAGTTTATTATATAAACCAGGTCACCCTGTGATGGACTAGCATCACATCCAGGGGAAGTAGTTATACTCCTAGTTACTTCATAGCATATAAACCAGGCCACCCTGTGATTGACTACATGTAGTATCCCATCCAGAGGGAGTTATTAGTTGTACTCCTAGTCACTTCATAGTATATAATCCCTGTGATGAACTACATGCATATTCCATCCAGAGGGAGTTATTAGTTATACTCCTAGTCACTTTATAGTATATAACCCAAGTTACCTTGTGATGGACTAGCATCCCATCCAGGGGAGATTAGTAATACAATATACACCTAGTCACTTCATAGTATATAAACCAGGTCACCCTGTAATGGACTAGCATCACATCCAGGCGGAGTACACTCCTAGTTACTTCATAGTATATCAACCAGGTCACCCTGTGATGGACTAACATCCCAACCAGTGGGGAGTGGTAATACTCCTAGTCACTTCATAGTATATAAACCAGGTCACCCTGTGATGAACTAGCATCCCATCCAGGGGGAGTAGTAATACTCCTAGTTGCTTTTTGTTACAGAAACCTAAAAAGACATCAACCCTTTACCTTTCCCCAAGGGTAATCAGGAAAATATTGGAATAACTGACAAGAGAGACAGAGTTGTGAAATGATTTTAAAAGTTGTTTTTTATTTATCCCACAAGATGCTCCAAAAATCAACAGGACAGCATCAAGCCAAAATTTACGTGCATGGACAGGTGCTACAAAAAACTTGTCGTGTGTTGCCGATGGTAATCCCGCACCACGTTACATCTGGACTAACAGCTCTGGCATAGTCGCTACTTCAGAAGCGAGTGGATTACTGCAGGTGACACCTCAGGGTGTAGATGGCTTTGGCCCATACACGTGTACAGTAAGCAATAGAGTGGGCAATGACCAGCTGGCTATAAGCCTGGTGAAAGTTGGTAAGTTTGAAAGATATGTTTTAAGAAAGTTTAAATGGACTTAAGGTGGCTCGACTGGGTTTTTGAGTGACGATACCGTTTAGTTTTGAGAAACTTGTGTACCACCACAAACGATCCAACGGAAAATCGATTGCTACAGCTGTACTAGAGAAAGATTAAAGTTTCAGATGAGGTAAGTTTTATGGAAATCGGAGTTGCCAAAGCAACGTTATGACATCACTTCCTGTTTTACATAATACCGAATTACTTGTCATCAAGAGATAATTTTGGAAAACGCTCTTTGGATCTTCGACCTGACGTACTTGTCCTAAGGTCTACAAAATTTTACAAATTTCTTTGGAAGCGTTTTCGAGAAAATTTCGAGTGAAGTTTTAAGGTGTTAAAATACAACTAAAACAAAACAATTTTGAAATGTTATTAAAACTTATGTCTACAAGAATTGATGAAATAACATTTTGGTCTTAAATGAATTTTATACCATCCAAATACCTTAGGTGAAAATCTCAAGGAAATCGCTCCATTTGAATTTCAGAAATATTGGCTTGAATATGAACTGGTCTGGAGTGTTATTTCGCGTTTTTATCAAAAATTGACCCTACACTTATTAAAATGGTCACGAATTTAAAAGCGATAGGTGAATTTTGTTAAAACTTAGTCCTCATAAAGATTAATTAATATTTAATACAACTGCCAAGTTTCAAATTCGTTGAAACGTTCTAAGGCTGTCAATTTACAACCTCAACTTAGGAAAATATTGAACTGATTTTCACGAAAGTGGTTTGTTGCTCTCATTATGCGTCTCCATTGTCTCGAATCGCCATGCAATTGTAAATTTCAGTACATAATTAATTCATAAACACTTCATTGCTTTGTTTTAAGTGTTACATGAATTTCATTCAAGGAAATGCGAGTTTCATTAAAAAGTTTTGACCTTTAGAAAAAATATTTTGGATTCATGATCATGAAAAAACAGCGCGCGATCGAATTACATTTCACACAAAATTTGCATAAAACAAAATTGTGCATTTGCGACAACACTTTGAAGAAACTGTGAAGCCTGGAAAAAAACTAATACATGGCAAAATCATATGTACTACGTACGCCATGACCTCGAGCCAAATATTTTCCCATCCGGCCCGACCTAGCTTAGTCAATAAGAATTTTATTGCTGCGGAACGAGCGCAGCGAGTGAGCAGCAACATAATCAGGATTTAAGAGAAATATATGAGAAAAAGATATAAGCTAGGAAAAATCTCGAATTGATCGCTTTTTACCAGAATTCACTGCGCCACGAACACATTTTAGGCCAAAATGCACTGCGCCACGAACAAGCTGTTGGCTGCGAAATTTGTAATATTTTGGTCAGCTGTTTTGGTCCAACATCGGAACTGAAGTGTCGAAGACTACCGCGAGTTGAGCGGGGACTGTGAGGCATGGTGATAGGACCGTTGGATAGCAAAGATTTTCGAAGATTGTACGGAATAAAAGACAACTTTATTTTGAAATCACTCCGACAGCGGTCGATGAGACTGAACTGAGCTGAGCGCGTGGGGACGCGAAACCTGAGCTGAGCGCGTGGAGACGCGAACACGATACGGCTAGCTAGTAACGCAACATATTCATTATCAATAATTAACTTAAATTTTCACACCTTCCTCGTGGTGAACGTGTCCTTTGCTCAACAATATTCTACAGACATTGCAAGAACTTAATTAGCCTTATCAGCTGGAGTTTTCGTCGATTCATCCTGGTTACATTTGCTTTGCTTCCCCTCAAAAAACGAAAGAGAAAATTCTGTAATACCAGCGAGACGATAAAACAGCATTATTACAACAAATTTACCGCAGCAATTACTATCTTTTGGATACACTAGTCATATGACCAATTTGGAGACAAAATTACTTGAAATTTTAGCGCGCGAGGCCGTCCGCTTTTGTAGTAGGGCCGTACGGCTTTTTCCGGCCCTCATACAGGACTTTCATCAATGGTTTTGCAAAGAAAAGGCTCGCAGGGCCGTACGGGTCATATGATAAAAGCAGTTATTTATAAGGAACTAGCTTTATAAAAAAAATTCATTTTGACTTGGTGTTGAAATCACGACGGGGGGGGGGGGGGGGGGGAGGGGTTATGATGCTTCACGCAATATTTACGAGGGGGGGGGGGGGGGGAGATAACCCAATGTAATCACGGTTTCGGAAGTATTAGACTAGTGTGGGTTTGATCGGGAATCAATAAATTAAATATTCAAACCGAGTACAGAAAAATTGGTAGCTTCAATCAACGCGTCTTAGAGTCTCATGCGCATGAGTATATTAGGCCACGTTTAGCCTCTTGTTTATTTTGCTTTTGCCCCACCCCCATCAAGTTTCTAATGGTCCATCCCTTACAATTATATCATTAATTTTGTTACAATTCACTGCTATTTTATAGCATCAGTGATTCAACCGTAAATATAACGTGAAAATAAGTGTAAGGTTACAGTGTACCTTCAGATCGAAAATTTATTGAAAATTTTTTTTGGCGTTAAAATAAAGTTTACAGAATGAACTTTCATCCAAAAAAAAAGTATCGAAAAATAGTGAAAATTGACGGAGAAATGACGGTATAACTTTTGTGGGCGGAGTTTGTTTATTAAGCGATACGTTTTTTTTAAGCGCCGTTTTCTCAAAGTTAATTTTTCGCTTGTTGGGGACACTTTAAAGAGCTACAACTCAAAGGGAATTTGTTCGATTTTCCTTAAATTTGGACAGAAGCTAGGCTAACATATAATCAACAAAAACGTGTCGGCGAATTTCTTAATTCCGAAAACGTTTTCGTCAAGAGGCATTTCCGTGCGATCATTCCAATTTTTTTTCTCCCCTTTTCGAAAATATTCTGTAACTTTTCAATGCAATTGAATATGGAAAATCGCCGACACGTTTTTTTTAGCGCTTCGTGTCCGGAAACCCGAGAACAAATCAAATTAGCAAAATATAATAATCGCTTTGAGTTATAGCGTTTTAAAGCTGATTCGGACGTTCGAATTTAGACGTCGTAAAAAATTCGACAATTCATTTTATTACCAAATGGTTTCCATATTTAGATAGCCAGCTCTATAAGCTTTAATTTGACATCTGGGTTTAGGTATATTAAGTGTAATCTTAAGACGCTAGAGCTGTTATAGTGGAGACACCCCCGAAGGTACTCTGTAACCTTAAGTTTATTTGTGTAAGATGTACATCAAGTTCAGATGTAAGTAATTCTGTTATAGTTAATATTGTATAACTCGTTCTGTTCCCGTTCTGTTACACTTCATTGATAATCAGTGAAACTAAACACAGTTTGTTTGTCTTAATAAAACATTAATTTTGAATTATTCAACCGTGTCTGCTTGTCCTTTACGTTTTTTCTGCTACACGTATACCCATTTCTACACTTGCATACATAGAAAATTATTTGAACTTGATACTCGTCTTTCTATTCTGCAACAAACACCAAACCAAAAACTCCATAATGCCGTTCGAAAAGATTTTGGACTGGGGCAACCAGGGTACTATACTCTTCATTTTTTCCAAATGCAGAAATATCAACCAATGTTTATCTCCAAATGCAAACATAAAACACTTTAAAAAGTACCATTCCTATTAACTATAAAGAAACAAGACGCTGTGGGAGCGGATACTTGGGCGTCGTTGTATTAGGCGTATTGGAATGTATATATCTTGGAAAATCTGCATGCACGTCAGTTTAAGGTTTGATGATAGGGAATGCACTGAGTATTGGGATAGTCTTGTATGTCGTTGACTGTTGGTGCACATTTGTAAAGTGGAGCACGTGAAGACTTACGTGAAGTGCTGGTGCAAGGATTATACTTAACGCCTTTAGAATTTGGAAAAGGTTAATTGTATTTTGGCGAGCGAAACTGCAAGGAAAACATATTATTCGTGGAAGCGCATAGACTGTATTCATGTTTCAAATTACCCTTTTTACATATGCAAATTCGGTGCACTTTTTCCTGACAACTACAACAAACTTAAAAGGGCTAAATTTGTTTTCTGTCTTTTCTGCTACATACCTTTCCCCGCTGTTTGACATCGATTATTATATTTTAGTTTCATTCAAGATTATCTTCACAATTGGTAAACATTAAGTTCAGAAAGAATTTTACACATGGGCCCCTTGTCTACATAAAGTGACCTATTTTGGTTTTGTTCGCTTTCTGACTGAAAGCTCACTCCATCCGTTCACTGCAAGCCGTTCAAAATAGTTATTTAGGCGTTCAAATGAAATTCGATCTGTTAGAAGATATCGTTGCCTAGCACGTGATCAAAATATGCCGTGAAGAAATTGTTCTTTCTTGTTGCATCTTTTTTCGATGTAGTGCGAAAGTTATTTTATTGGTTTTTTTTTTAGAAAAACTAGTCGTTTGAAAGTGTATTTTCGTAATGGACGATTTTATATAAGTGACGATTTGTCCGCCTGTTTTAGCGCACGAATGAGAAATTGTCATAAATCGGACCGTTCCATTCTAAAGAGTCTAAAGATGTACATGTACCTTTGAGAATTTATAACTCGAATAGTATTCCATCGATTCAATTGAATTAAAGACTGAATTACGGCAAAAGAGTAAGCGATCAGGATTTCAAAATTTATTTGCTACTAGAATTTAATTTAAGCCGGCAAGCCTCTCAAGAAAGCGTTGAAGCTAGCCGAGTCGCCAGCTGATTCTTGTCGTTTCGCTTGACTGAGTTTGATGGATTACGCACGCGCATTAGAGCCCGATTGCAAATTTGTGCACTACCAAACAGCATTTTATAACTTGGGCTCCTCCGCCCAAGTAATTAATTCAAAATGCTATCATAACATAACTGCTGCAAGCACTAAATACAATTACAACACCACATAATAGATAGCCTTCATCATAGACGAACTAATATATATACATAGCCCAAGCCTAACAGCGTCGCACTTTGAACAAGCTTAATTAAGGTGAAACTTAACGAAGGTGAAACTTAACTAAGGTGAAAGGTTGGAAGCACAAGAATTAAGATTGATGAACGGGCTATTTTCAATTTTAGCAATTCTCAAAAACAGTATTATGCGACCGTCTGCACAGTACATTTTTATAGACCGTACAAAAGTTCACAAAAACAACTTTTCTCTGTCTAGAATAACTAGTACCACTAGTTTCCGAATAAAATACAGTTTATGTTTGTCAAAAATTGCCCGAGAAACTGATTTGAAAATCAAAAATTGCAAAAATACAAACATATTTGCATAAGGCGATGCGAGTGAAGATAGAACTGTACTATAAAATCAAAGTCTTGTTTTGTTTACATAAAATCGCTTTTCAATCGATCTAATGAATGGAAAAACACATAAAAATGGACAACACAATCTTCTTTCGAAAAAATTTATTCAAATCTCCATTAGTTTACGTTTAAAAGCAAAACGCGTACCATTTAATTATAGCTCATCGAGTTCAAGCTTTCTTCGATGAAATTCAAGAGATCGATACAACTGAATTTAGGCACGTTTTAAAATCAATTCTCCAAAACTAACAATAACACTAATAAAAAGTCACTCACAGATTGATATCAACATAAATTCTCATCGAAAACTGTAATCTGTTTTACCTTTAAGTCCCTCGCTTGCTTGGAAATTCAAATCTCCGCTTCTGGTTCTGAAATCCGTAGAAAACAAACATCTCCCGCATTGATAAAAACGTAATACATGAAGTTCCTCGAAGCAAGATTTTATCCCTGAGAGCTCGTCTTTTTCCACTAAAGCAGCTTCTGAGTATCCCTTAATTAGTATCCTTGTCTCGAGTAGCAAACCGCGAAATATTCAGGGAAATAACGCCTTTAATTTAAACGGTTTTCTCCGCTTAGTAAATTCACAGCAAAACATCTAGCTGACGTGACATTCGGCCGTGTAACCGCGCGAAAAACAAAGCCTCGCGTCGCACGCGCATGTTTTGCGACGTCATACGCGCCCGCGCGCAAGTCCTGCGCGAAGGCAAGCTAGTCCTGCGCGACGGCGGAGGGCGGCGGGCGGCGGGCGGCGGGCACACGCGCGCCCGCGAAACATTCCGCTAGCCATGACCATGAAAAATGACGGGCACAGGTTCTATGGTATGGGGCTGCGCAGCCAGGCCTTCGGCCTGGCAAGTGCTCCGCTAAAAACGTAAGACATGAAGTTCCTCGAAGCAAGATTTTATCCCTGAAGGCTCGTCTTTTTCCACTAAAGCGGCTTCTGAGTATACCTTAATTAGTATCCCTGTCTTGAGTAGCAAACCGCGAAAAAATGCAGGAAAATAACGACTTTAATTCTCCGCTAGACGCAACAAAACAACTAAAGTGTTTACCGAGCTCACGGCTGTGTGGCCGCGCGAAAAACAAAGCCTTGCTTTCAAGATCCCGGATGTTGTTCCAACACGGCGGGCGGGCACACACGCGCCCGCGAAACATTCCGCTAGCCATGACCATGAAAAATCACGGCATAGGTTCTATGAGTATTGAGCTGCGCAGCCAGGCCTTCGGCCTGGCAAGTGCTCCGCTAAAAATCCTTCACAGGATAAAATTTTGCTCTCACTTAATCTGTTTTCAAGTTTGTTCAAAAATTCGGTTTGGACTGTTAAATTACCCGGTTCTTGCAAGTACAAATTACGGTAAAAATCGAAATGAGCCGGAGTCTTGTGAAAAGACTTCAACACCGGCGGAATTATAAATAGATTGAACAGTATTTTTCTGAGCACGTGTTGCTTTGAGCGTAAAAAAGAATTTTGTAGGTTTTTCACCTTCTTCAAGCCATTTGACTCTGCTACGAATTTGGCTTCCTCTCATTTGGGATAAATTAATGGCCCGAATTTCTCTTTCAAACTTTTGTATAGTGGTTTTCGCTGAGTTATCGCCTTCAATAAGAGCCCGTTTAGCTTCGATCAAACAATTTATAGTTGCGTGGCCTTTCAATATCGCGATTTAACTTAACCCTATCCAGACCGGGGGGGGCTTTTGGAGCCCGCTCGAACTTTGAAGTTGTGTCGTTTCAAAACGGTCGATGCAATGACCACCAAATTTGGTGACTTTTCCTAAAATTTATCTGGAAACATTTTTCCGTTAGCGTCCTTTGTCCACCGACATTGACGTTTCCATAGCAACCGCTTTTTGACACCTATGTTTTACAAAATTAGCATTTTTCGCTTTAATCAAGATTATTTCAAAGTTTTCTTATTGAATTAATATTTTCCACTTAATTTAGCGATAATTGATCAAGTTATGTATAATTGTTTATTAATTAAGGTTAATTAACGGTAATTTTAGGAAAATGTGGAATATGAAATGTCAAAATCCAGGATGGCGGATCGAAGTTTTACTAAAGGTCTTTTCTCTCTATAATTTTATTATTGGTTCATATTTTGGATTGTAAAACATTTGCCCACAATAAACTAAGCTTTAGCAGTCCATTTGCTTTATTTTTCGGTGTTTTTACCGAAATAAACACGTTTGGACTAATTCAAGGTGGCGGATCCAAGATGGCGGATCCAAGATGGCGGACAATAAAATGGGAAATTTATTTACCTGTCTGTGTAATTCCATTATCTCTAAATATTTATTGTCAAAATATCATAAAAATGTCCTTTTCACTTGAGAAAGCTTTTTTGAATTCATTAGGTACATGAAAAGCCATAATTTGCAGAGTTATCTGTTCCAGTTTTTAAGAAAATGTACACATCACTTCTATGACGTCACATGCTGTTACCATGGCAACAAAGTGTATGAATTCATTAACTTTTACTCCTGCATCAATATGTGAAAGTTTGGTATGAACACTACCGTTTGTTTCAGAGATATGCCTTATAGAACGTTTCAGTTGGTTATTTCATTGTATATGACGTCGTAATGACGTCACTGTCATTGTTAACAACGAAAACAGTGTTAGTAAACATAAGTCTTTTATCAAATAGGTAGCTGTTAAAGTATTGTTATATGTTCAAAATTGAGAAAATATTGATGAAAGACTGTTTTAGCCAATAAAATCGACTATAGGACGTCATAATGACGTCACGTTACGTCATTATGACACCAAAGTATCTGTAGTTACTAGAGGTAAGAGGTAAGAGGTGAGAGGTAAGCGGTTTCAAAGTTACATGGGGGGGGGGGGGCTTCTGGAGGGGGTTACATAAGGGGTCCCAGACGGTCAAAAAAAGCCCGGTCTGGATTGGGTTAATATGCGTTGTTTACTTCGACCAAAATCTATAGCAACTAATTTTATAGATTCTTTAAGAAAATCCCACCAAGCTTGAATGGAAGTAAATGCTTTCCGGTACAATACAAGTTTCTTAATAATTTCTGAGATCATATATATCATATATATGCAAATACGGTAGCCTGCAAAATAACGCCTGTTCTGCAGGCCAGCTCCACGGGAAAATGCATTATGCAAATTGGGGCTTAAATTCGGAGAAAATACAAGGCAAAATTTCACATTTTAAAAAGGAATTATACAAGTCCTGAGCAATAAAAAAATTATCCAAACGTGTACCGATAGTTTTATCCGCATTAAACCATGTGCATTGTATTTTTCAGTCGGCCGTGCTTTTTTGCGCCAGATAGCAATAAGCGACGAACACTGTGCAGATCTTTGAAATCCATGGAAATTGTAGGATTTCCTCCAAACTAATCAGAAACGTTTTCAATGCAGTTAAAATCGCCAGCAATAATTTTAAAAAGAGTTCGGAAAAAATATTCAAGAATTGTGTCATAAAAGTAAGCTTAAACTTACGTTCACTTGGATTCGTGGGTGCATAAGTATAAAACCAAATTAATTTTCGTGTCGTCGAGTTCAGTTAAAACACTAACAATTCTGACTACCAGAAGAATCTTTTTTCCATTGTAAACATTTGAAATCAGTATTTCAGCGACAAGAATGGCAACGCCGCCTTGTTTACCAAGAGCGGACGACCAGAAACTTTTACCGCGCCATTTAGCTGTCAGAGAATTTATCCCATTTTGTCTTGTCGCTAAAGTTTCTTGTAAACAAATAAAATCAGAACGGGAATTTTTTGCAAAATCAAAAACAGAGCGTTGTTTGGCTTCACTGCCAAAACCACGGATATTCAAAGTTTTAAAATTTAGCTCTGAATGCAAACACTTGGAGAAAATTCTTCTGGTAAAATTACATAACTTAAGCTAAAGTCTTAACTAAACAATTTTTGCAAATCACATCTAAGACATTTACTTGCTTTTCTGTTTATGTTTGTTTGTCCGATGTCCAGTGTTTCTCCTCTTCGGCAAAGGTTGTTCGCCGTTATATTCAGAACGTTCCAGAGTTTTAGTGTCTGTTTTCTCCGCTCCTTTGGTACTGGAATCCGTAATAAAATCAAACATCTCCCCGCACTGAAAAATGTATGAAGTTCCCCGAAGCAAGATTTTATCTTTTTCCACTGAAGCGGCTTCTCGGTATCCCTTAAGGTGGTTCGATACAGTTTTCTGGAGACCATACCAACATTTTTCAATCGGCTTTTAAGCGGCCTTCTCTAAGTCAAATCAACGTGAAATTTTCACCACTAACTGGTTTTGAATTGAAGTTTGGCAAGATATACTTTCTGGTAAAATCGATTTTACCATGACGACGATAAACAAGAAACTTAGAAATCAGAAAAAGTGAAATTTAGCGCATTTAAGATTTCGCATTGAAAATCCCACATAGGCGTCTTAAAATATGGTATATGGCATATATATTTTGCAAGAATAAAAAAATTCTGTATGTTTGAATTAAAATAAATCGCAATAACATTTCAAACCTTACTATTTGTGTACTGGTATTAAATTGATCGAGAGATTAACACTGGTTTTGTGAAATTACTTAATGATAATGTCAAAAAGTAGCTTGATGTTAAATATGTTTGTAAACTTTGAAAGTTTTGTTTACTTTCTCTTTTGCGATCTTGAGAACTACCTTTTTTCCTACCATCGCTTCATGTGCAATTTTTGGGTAATTTTCGATTTTAATGGCTTTTGCAAAAATCTGAGAAACGGCTCGATGGATTTTTTTAAAACAATCACTGTACATGCTTACCGATGTGCAAAATATTATCTGAAAGTTTCATTGGCATTGATTCACTGGAACGCCTTTAAATTTAAAGATGAAGACGACGTACAAACCGGCCGAAAAAATGGCGTTACAAATTTACTTTTTTAAGTTATGCTTAATAATGATTTCAAATCAATGCGCACTGCAATCCTCCGTGATTTATACTTTCGTTGTGATCTGCTGTGCATCTATTATTATTATCTATATTCGGGCATGATTGTACCTTATTACTCTCCTTGCTACTTTCCAGATTCCATTAAGTCTCTTTTTAAGATTATTTTGAGCAATAAATGCCCTTTTGCGTTTTGAAAACGTTTTTACAGCAGGCGTTTGGAACGCAAAAGAAAGCAGATGCAAATACATTTAAATCAACGAGCGTACATTGCAATGTTTCAATCACGGAAGAATGTAGTGCGCATTGATTTGAAATCATTACTGAGAATAACTTAAAAAGTAAATTTGTAACGCCATTTTTTCGGCCGATTCGTACGTCGTCTTCATCTTTAAATTTAAAGGCGTTCCAGTGAATCAGTGCCAATGAAACTTTCAGATAATATTTTGCACATCGGTAAGCATGCACAGTGAATGTTTTGAAAAAATCCATAGAACGGTTTCTCAGATTTTTGCAAAAGCCATTAAAATCGAAAATTACCCAAAAATTCAAATGATGTGATGTTAGGAAAAAAGGTAGTTCTCAAGATCGCAAAAGAGAAAGTAAACAAAACTTTCAAGGTTTACAAACATAACATCAAGCTACTTTTTGACATTATCATTAAGTAATTTCACAAAACCAGTGTTAATCTCTCGATCAATTTAATACCAGTACACAAATAGTAAGGTTTGAAATGTTATTGCGATTTATTTTAATTCAATTTATTCTTGCAAAATATATATGCCATATACAATATTTTAAGATGCCTATGTGGGATTTTCAATGCGAAATCTTAAACGCGCTAAATTTCACTTTTACTGATTTCTAAGTTTCTTGTTTATCGTCGTCATGGTAATATCGATTTTACCAAAAAAATATATTTTGCCAAACTTCAATTCAAAACCAGTTGGTGGTGAAAATTTCACGTTGATCTGACTTGGAGAAGGCCGCTTAAAAGCCGATTGAAAAATGTTGGTATGGTCTCCTGAAAACTGTATAGTATCCCTGTCTTGAGTAGCAAACCGCGAAAACATGCAGGAAAATGACGACTTTACTCAGTCTTCGCTAAACGCCGAGCTAACGGCTGTGTAACCGCGCGAAAAACAAAGCCTCCAAGATCCCGGATGTTGCGTGACGTCATACGCGCATGTTTGAAGACGACATACGCGCCCGCGAGCTAGCCATGACCAACGGCGTGACACGGACAGACCGACGCGCCCGCGAAACATTCTTGCTAGCCATGACCATGAAAAATGACGGGCGTGGGTTCTATGAGTGTGGGGCTGCGCAGCCGGGCCTTCGGCCCGGCAAGTGCTCCGCTATAAAACAGTGGAACAATTCGCCCGCCATGTTGGCTACAGCTCCAAACATTAACTCTTTTAAGAGTGGGGTTGGTCAGCTGACACATTAAAAACTTTAAGTACTTGACCGCGACCAGAGCACATAAGCCACGAAGAGAGGGACTGCTCTCATTTTGGTAAATGTAAATGTAAAATTTCAGTCCAGACTGAAATTTGCCATGAATTGTTAACATTTTATTTGAAACAGAAAACAGATCTGTTCATAATTTTGAACACAAACACATGGCAGTTTTTAATCACGGTTAGTTACTGTTTTGACCTGTCAATCATGTGGAAACAGCCAGCAAGTTATCTGGTCCTGCAGAAATAACATTCTGCCAAAATAGTGTAAAAATAATGTTTCAGTCTTAAGGTAATAGCTAATTTTACAGTTGTGTGCTTTGTGACCTTTCCTTTGAATGGAAGCGAGGCTGGAGGTGACTTTGTTTTTATAAAACCTTCCTGCTTCTCATGTTAATGTTTTTCTCAAGCTAACTAGCTAAATTTACATATGAAAAATTCAAAGGTCTGTATCACAACAAGGTCACCTCCAGCTTTGCTTCTACTCAAAGGCCAGGACACTAAGCAGACAACTGTAAAATGGTCTATTTGGGATATTTATTACAACGTTCTCCACTGCGGAATCATGATTTAATATTGAATGCTAAAGCTTGCTGATTTGGAAGCTAACAGCCATTCAGAGCGCATAAGGCCTTCCATTTGGGTTTGGCAATGGAAACCTCTGTCACGTGCTACCATGATAGGCAAACTGCAGGAGAATTTTGTAGAGCTCTAGTGCTTCTTCCCAATCATATGGTTGCCCAAGGTCACAAATACCTGAAACATACTTAAAGTATTCTTGATAATCATTGCCTGAATCACATTCAATAACATGTAAGCGAGCATAATTCATTTTTGCTTCATAAATGGATGACAAGAACTGTTCACTAATCCCGTATTAGTTCCGGAAGATCGAAGAGTGAATCTGGCCTGCCACTCACAGTGTCATGTCGAGACCTTCGAATTCGGTGAGTGTTCCAGTGCTCTTTGACTTCATCTAACATTTTCTGCAGTAGTCTGGAAAAGCAAAACCACAGGCACTCCATTTCAAGTTCCGAAATGAGATCAACTACTCTTCCCTCCACCATATCTTTGAACATTATCCACCAAGTAGCATTTGATTTCTTAAAGGAGCCCCACCAAGCTTCTATGCGTTGATTTCTAGGTGACGGTACATATCTATGACTATCTGGATCATCTCTGAAGAAAGATTGTATAGCCGCCATGATCCCATTTTCTGTACCCAGATCGGTAACTAGATCAACCGGACACCCACCATACTCTTGAACAGCATCGAGAAAATAGGCTGCCACATTGTTTGGCTGGTTATTGGATCGCGTTACATATAACCACATGATCTTCCTACTCCAACCATCAATGCAGCCATGGATCGGAAAACCAAAAGGTTTCAGTTTATCATAACCGCCACAATGCCATAAGTGATTTGGACCAGGGTTGTGATAAGTTATGCCCCTTTCTTAATTCCGTGTCTTCGGGGTCCATTTCTCGAAGAAGTTCCTTTTTTTTAACAGTTTGACACATTTATTATCAAAACATTTACAATAATAACATTAACTACAATTACAACATAACACTACTAGCTACTACTCAAAGTACTGACAAAACACTTGTGATGCTACATAATTGCATACAGTATTTAATGAAATAATTAATAAATTTTAATATAACTAATTAAGCGCAAAAAAGAAAAAGAAAAGAGATCTTCATTATCTCTAACATTGAACCAAAACTTGACTTAGTACACTTAATTTATCATGTTATCTGTTATCAAGCTCAATATTTTGTAGAAAGTTCCACTTTTTTGTATATCTATCTTTTTTTACCTGATTTAATTGCAATGTATTTTTCTAAGAGTGTCTTGTCGCGAACTAGAGATATTCATTAAACTGGAATTTACTTACAACCCGAGCTTTAACGTATAAATAGTATTTTCCTATAATAATTAAATGGTTTAGGGCTAAGCAGCTGCGAAAAGAGCCATGAAAAATATCGTATACAACGTCTAAATTCGAGAGGCAGAGTTTTTCCCCCGCTGTGATTGCTGTACCAATTTTGAAATTCAACCCAGAAAAGATTAGCTTGCGTACATTCAACAAGTAAATGCCAAATGGTATGAATTTCAGAAGAGCAAGAAGGACAATTTGGGGAATCGGCTATCTTCATTTTACGTAATAAGCTATTGGTGGGTAGAATGCGATGAATGATCTTACTATACAGCTGAAACAGCATCAATTTAGTTTCTTTTGCAACATTAAAGGGTAAATGGTAAACCTTACTGAAGTTGATCTTTTCTACACCGTATTCTATGAGTTTCTTTTCTGCTGTAGGTGGAGGTGATTTTTCCAGTGATAAAGGCTTTTTATACAAAGCTTTACATGTCAGTGGGTCGCTAATGGACACAGGAGAGGCAGCATGCGGTAGTTCATTAGAATTAAGTAGACTTTTTAAGGAGGAAGGGATAGCGGAAATCATGCTGTCATACTGCAGAAAATTTAGCTTTGTATTAAATATTTCGCAGAAAGAATTAAAAGATAAAAAGCAGTTCTTTTCAGTATCAAACAAGTCTGAAATATGAATGATATTGATATGATATTGATATGATATACCTTTCCAAGGTATATCAGATACAAATTCTCTTTTCGTGGAGAATAGTCAGAAATCCATGAAAAATTTCTTAAATAGAATTATTAAGAAAATAGAATCAGAATCTAAGGTACATCAGATGAAGCTTGTTCAACTAAACATCAAGCTTAATTTTTATTCTAAATTCACAAATGACACAGGAAGTTCTAGTAACTGTTATGACGTAATAAAAAATATGAAACACAGACGAACACTGGCTAAGTTTCGAACAGGAAATCATTGCCTACGTGTTGAAATGGGTAGAGATGCAAAACCAAAAATTCCAAGAGATTTGAGGTACTGCGAATGCTGCTTATCAAATGACGTTGAAGACGAAATTCATTTCGTTTTCGACTTTGTTTCATATTCTGACCTAAGAAATTCACTATTCAATGAAATTAGCAAACATTGTAAAAGTTTTTTGAACCTACAAAATACAGATAGAATTAATTTCTTTTTTAATAATGTTGACCCCTTCATATGTAAACAGGTGAGTCACTTTATATATGAAGCTTCAGAGAGACGAAACACTCTGTTAGCTAGGACTGCAATCACTGTATTCTAGTTTAATCTGTTAAGTGTAATAGGCAATACCATGTATGTATATGGGAATGCTAATAAACTTTTAATTTGATTTGATTTATAAAAAACTGGGGAGGTGTTTGCTTAAGTTAAGAAAGTTGCAGTCATAATTACACTGAAATAAAAACGCGCCACCGACGTTCGCAAGTACAGAGATTGGAATATATCTGTATGGTGCGTCAAGGTCTAAGGTTACGCGTTTTACCCAGTTTAATTTTACCGCCTTGTCGAAAATGACGAAGCCTTTCATTTCCAAGCCACCTTCCTTTTTGGATTTAATCAAAGTTGACTTTTTGACTTTTGGAGGTTTATGACTCCAAACGAAGTCAAAAACCATCTTGTTTACTTCTTCAGCGAAAGAAGGTGGCGCTTTCATAGAACTACAGACAAAAATAATTTTTGAGAGTGCCAAAGTTTTGACAATATTTATCCTTCCATAGACCGACATGTCCCTTTGGGACCAGCAGTTTAAAGTTTTCTGTAACTTTGCCAATTTATTAAAGAAGTTTCTCTGTCCCGATAATTTGTCGTCATACGAGAAATGCGTACCCAAAGCATTATACCGGTTCATCGCGTACTTGGATTTTTTTTACCCTTTTTTTTATTATGATTATGTATTTTTTACTCATGCGCAAAGCGGCATGAGGTAAGGTTTCGGCGCCGTTTTTCTTGTTATTATTTTTATTTTTTGTGTCACGATTTTGCATGCAAATGTATGCATGCATATTTTAAATTGCGCACTTCCGGTTCATGTCTTTGCCATTTACACTTCCTGTTTAGTGACTTCCGGCTACTCTCACTTCCGGTAAAAGAGTGTTACTTAAGAGTGTTACTTAAAAGAGTGTTACTTGTAGGTTACTCCTACAACCCTACGCACATTACTATGTTCACGTTTGGTATATATAAGTCTTAGAAGAATCACTGGCTTCATTGTG
>JAJGOT010000434.1:17500-150000 GCA_022457155.1 Cladopsammia gracilis | reverse complement strand
ATCATGATTTCCTTGTTATTCCAAAAAATGAATTCACTTCTATAGACATCAGGGTGACCTGTACGCAGTTCCTTAAAATAATCCAACATTTCACTATAAAAGAGAGGAGGTTGTTTGTCTAAGAATTTAGAATCATAATTACACTTCAGTAGAAAAGGTAACCCTCCATATCTGTTAAAGGAGTCATTTGGGATTGCTTGCCATGATTCATTTTTACGGTTTAAAAACCTGCCCAGCCAGCTCAAGTGTAAAGATTTAACAACTGTGCGAAAGGTAGGGAAGTTAAGTCCATCGCTTGACAGATATTGATATATAACAGATCTTTTTATTTTATCATTTTTTTTTTCACAAAAATTTTGTTATTTTTTCTTGTACCCTTTTAATAACCATTTCAGGAACACGCAGCAAAGAGGCTGCATAAACTAATTTAGATAAGCCCAGGGTCTTAACCAACATTGTGCGTCCAAATAAAGTTAGGTCTCTTGTTTGCCATATATTCAGCTTGGTGTCCATTTTATAAATTTTAATTAAGAAATTTAAATTATCGTTGTTTTCAGGTTTGTACGATAGATTTATTCCTAAAGATTTAATCGGTTCTTTATAAGATTCAAAACCTGGAGGTTTAGTTTCATTATTTTTTAGCTGAACGAATTCACATTGCTTTCGTTTTTTTCTTATTTAATTTAAGACCTGATATGGCACGAAAGTTATTTATAACATTCATGTTTTCTTTGAGCGCGTTACTAGTAATATCACTACAGATGAGAGTAGTATCATCTGCAAACTGACTTATTTTGGCTTTCGTTGATTGCGGTAATTTGATTCCTCGGCATTCCGGGGACTTGCCTTACTTTTTGAGCCATTACCTCTACACCTAAAACAAATAGTAAAGGGCTTAAGGGGCATCCTTGTCGAACGCCTCTAGAGACTTTGAAGTAATTAGTCGAAAAGCCTCCATTTATGACCGCACTTTCTACATCACTGTATAATACAGAGATCCATTTCCTAATACCTTGACAAAAATTAAAACTTTTAAGTACATTCTGTATAAAGCGCCATTCTATAGTATCAAATGCCTTTTCGAAATCGATAAATAATAGGATCCCTGGTATTTTTTTTGACATCCGTATATTCCAATGTATCCTCTGGTATTCTTACATTTTGTAGAATGTATCTTCCTTTAAAAAATCCTGTTTGATCGGAATGAATCAATCGTTTTTATACTAGAGACGCATTATCCGTCCAGACGAATAATGCGTATGTCATGTTATGCGTCTAGTGTAAAGACGGGACGAACAACTAGAGACGACGCATTATCCGTCTGGACGAACTTGGGCAAACATTTGTAGTTCGTCTGGTTATGCGTCTCTAGTATAAAGACGGGCACAAGTCGCATTATCCGTCTAGACGAACTATCTTTCGTAGTGCGTCGTTCAAGACGCATTGATCGTTTTGATAAAATTTTGAAAACAACTGTTGAACTCTTGGTCATGAAAAATTTGGAAAGGTCATGGAAAAGGTCACGGGAAAGTCATGGAATTTCAAAATCTGAAAAGAAAACGAACCCTGTTTGTTAAGTTAAAACCCTCGGACGTACAATGGGGGGAATGATTGCCACCCCTACCCTTTAAGGTTTTTCTCCGATATTTTCAAGACCATGCACACGCCGTTTTCATATAAAGTTTGGAGACAACCGGTTGCTATGGTAACGAGATATGACGTCATAAGTAACATGTGGTCAACCCGTTTTTGAAGAACATTGCGTGTTTTTCACCTTTTTTCAGCGAAGAAATATTTGCAATTTCCGCATTGTTTCCGATAAATTTGAATTTTTAGTAAAATCCAAGATGGCGGCCATCTTGGCGGCCATTTTGGATGATGTCACGGACCCCCAGCTGCGCCCCAACCCATAATATTTACCTTATCTTGTAGAACACATCGCGGGCTATCTATTAGATGGAAAATATTTCCGACATATTGCAACTTTCGCAAAAACACATGGGAGGGGGGTGCAACAACCCCCTCCCCCCCTTGTACCACGGTTGGGGTATAAGTTTGCGTGTACGTCCGAGGGTTAAATATCGGCAAAAATGACTGAACGTACTACGTTATTACCAGCATAGACACTTCAGACAAGTAGAAAATATAATTATGAATAATGGATGCAAACGGTTAAAAGAAATCGTTTCGTATGTTTTGATATATTTAAATATGGCACGAAAACATGTTCTGATTTTGCCTATTTAAGCCGACTATAATGGTCAATCTTCCAAAAGGATTCGTAGGTCCCAATCTAAATCTTACTGAGCATTAAACAATAATAAATGGACTGTGCCAAAACCGTGTTGATTTGAAATTCTATTCACGCAGTTGTGAGAAAATGCCGTTTGAAAAGGACTTAAAATTGGCGAATCCGCCACAGCCACACGAGACGAAAATTTGCACGCTCACCAAAGACATGAAATCAAACCCAAATCACTCATCATGTGAATACAGTTTGATCGAATCTCAAATAATCAACATAAAGCAAAAAGACGCTGAAAACTGGCAAAAAGTGGGTCAAATAACCTACACAAGTTACCCCAAATATGAAGCGATTTTCTTATGCAAACAAGAGGCTACCGGTAGCCTATACTCATGCGCTTGCGTAAGAACGTTTTATGGTTTATTTTAAACGGGTCACGCACCAATTTTGCATGACACACATTGCACCATCACAAAAGAAATGTTGATTGAAGCTACCAATTTTTCTGTACTCCCTTTGAATATTTAATTTATTGATTCCTGATCAAACCCACACTTGTCTAATACTTCCCAAACCGTGAATTATTTCTGTTAAATTGGGTTATTCCAGAAAAAATGTAATCGGATTCAAGAGATTCTGCTTACATAATGTCAAAACTGTGGAACATTTTAATAAAAATAAATATTGCGTGTTTCTTACAAAGTAAATGGACATTCAAAAATGTTATTTTCTTTACCGTAGTTTTCCAGGAATGCTTGAAAATTCTTAGTAAAGTCTGCCGCTTCGTGCTTCGAGTATGAAGTTTGTTGGAAGACATGTCTCGCTTCGTGATCCTCACAGGACGATTCCATCGCTTTCAGCTCTCTAACCGCCACTTCAAAGGCATACAAATCGTCTTCAGGACTCTTTCTTTCCATTTCGAAGTCTTCAAAGGCATGTTTACATTTTGGTAATGGAAAATGAACGTCTGAAAAATTGAAGTGTAGAGTACAGAAGAGGCCATATTTGTTTGAATCTGAAAGTCTTCTCTGAGTGACAAACCGATTCTCTCTAGTCCCCCCTAAAACCCAGACATGTGCTCAGTAGACGGATTCTGATTGGTTTAACCTTCCTGAAGCCTTTTATAACAATAGGGGGCAAAATAACTTTCTAGGGGAGGCAGGGGCGAATATTTGCATGCAAAATCGTGACACGAAAAAAAACGAAGGGCAAATTTTAACTCATGCTGCTTTGCGCATGAGTAATTAGCCCAAAACAAGGGGGGTGGTCAAGTCGCATGAAAATAAGCCAATTCGTTTTAAAAGGGAATAATAATAATAATAATAATAATAATAATAATAATAATAATAATAATAATAATAATCAACTTTATTTATCGAGGGTAACACTTGACAGTATAAAATACTGATAAACTCGTGGCCCTCAAGACAAATTAAAAGTAAACACATACAAAAGAATAATGAAGTAATTAAAAATTAGCCTATAAACAATTAAAATATGATATATCCAAGAATTAATAAAATATAAGAATATTAAAAGAATAACCTATGATATGGTAAAATGATGCACATCTTTATAGGACTCTAAAAAATACTTATTAGAGACTTCTTCAGAATATCTAAACTAATGCTACTCATTGGGGAGTGAATTCCAAAACCTAATAGCTGATACTTGAAAAGTCCTAGCACCTTCTGATTCTCTTTTATACTTTTGGACAAATTAAATTCAAAGACCAATACCTAGTTTGTCTTTCAGTAGGACAAATGTCGATATTTCGTTTGAGTAATTCTAACATATAATTGGGACACATCCCATTCAAACGCTTGTAAACTAAAGCGCATTTGTTAATCCTAGCTTCATGAAAAAAAGGTAGCCAATTAAGTTCGCTAAAAAGATCAACACTATTTGCTCTAGTGTCAGCATTAAGAATTACGCGTGCAGCACGCTTTTGTAGCCTGAAAACCTTATTTAAATTATCAACAGATGTGGAAACCCACACACTAGAGCCATACATCATAGTTTGCTTTATCATTGCATTGTAATAAAGAATTCGTTGATCTAAAGGTAAATAACGCCTGACTTTTTTCAAAACAGCACTACGATGTGCACATTGAACCCAAACGCTTTATTAGCTATAACATAATCATTTAAGAAAATATTGTTATTTACCTGTTTTCCTGTGTCTCTTTGAGTCGTTTTGGAAGCGATTTGAATCAGAGCGAAGACGGTTGACCTTGCACGTTTCAATATCTTGTCTGCCGCTTCGTAAATGCGACGCGCCTTTTACGTCTCAAGTTTCCATCATTATTAACTATTAACTCTCCTCGGAGAAGAGAAAGGAGAGAAGAGAGCTCTTCTCTTCTCTTTTCTCGGGGCCGTTAAATTGAAACCCGAGATTCCTCCCCGAGGAGTTAATAGTTAATGGTAATAGGAACTTGAGTTAATAATGTAGCGCATGCGTTTTGTCTTGTTTCTGAGGCATGCGCAGTTGTTGTTGTTATCGTGAATGAGAAAATACAGTGTGTTTATCGGATTGGAAGTTTACGCGTTTTTATATCAATTTAGGAACAAATCGGAACGCTACAATAATAATGGACACTTGAGACGTAATAGGCGCATCGTATTTACGAAGCGGCAGACAAGATAATATTTGAAACGTGCAAGGTCAACCGTTATCGCTCTAATTCAAATCGCTTCCGAAACGACAACCCCCGATCGATGCCTAACACAAGTTTTAGTCGCCGTTTCACGAAACCGATTAAACTCCCCGATGACTACGATGGACGTACCTGTTTACGAGATTACTTGCGACATTTTGATCGATGTGCAGTTATTAATGGTTGGATATCGGAGGAATCAGCCGCCTTTTTGTCTGCAGCCCTTCGTGGAGAAGCACAAAAAATATTACATGGGATGCCCGACTCTGATTGCAATGATTACTCGAAGTTAGTAGCTCGGCTGGAACTACGCTTTGGTGTGGAAAAACAAACTGAACTTTTCCAAGCCAGACTACATAATCGCCGACAACAGGAAGGTGAGTCCCTTAAAGCTCTTGCTGCTGATATCAGAACTATGTCAAGTTTGGCATATCAAGATTTGGTTCCTGCAGCCCAGAAGCGGTTTGCCGTACAGCATTTTATTGATGCCATACTTGACGTTGACGACCGAATGCGACTTCGGCGAGACAAACCACGGACATTAGACGAAGCCTTACTAACTGCATGTGAATTAGAAGCCTTTCGTGTTGTCGATACTGGGCTTACATCAAAACCAAGAATTAGACCAGTGGAAAATTTCTACAAGGAGACAAATGACCTTGCACATCAGGTAGAGGAGTTGACAAAGCTAATTAAAACTCAACAGCAGGAGCACCTTGCCCAAAAGGAAGCTTTACACAATCTTGCAGATCAAGTACAAAAATGTATGACTGTTGGAGGGCAGACCCAACCCACACCGTACCCAAAATGCAGCGGGTTCTCACCACGACAAAACCTAGAGTGCTGGAATTGCCAACGAAAAGGGCACTTCCAATTTCCTAGAAGGTTGGAGCCTGAAGTAAGTAAGTTGCCGGGAAACGAGAGGCAGACGTTCCCTGCAGCCCGGGGGACGTCTAGATGATTCAAAAGGGCAACCACCTCATGACATAACGGTTTCTTCCGGAATTTCCCGTGGTTTATACGCCAAAGGATTTATTGAGGATCAAAGTGTTAACTGTTTGATTGACACTGGAGCAGTGAAGACAGTTTTGTCTAATAGAGTATATGGAAAGCTCCCACAAAGCCAAAGGTTTCACCTCAGAAATGAGAACACTGACATCTTCCTAGCAGATGGTAGTAGCAGCAAGACTTATGGTACAGGAAACACCATGTTAAGACTAGGCAGTCAAGAAATTATGACCAGTCTTGTAGTGGCTGATATTGAAGAAGATGTAATACTCGGAATGGACTTACTCTCTCAAGTCGGAGCCACCCTAGACATTGTTCAAGGAACTCTCACTGTAAATGGAGAAGTAATCGACTGTCACGACTCACAGAATCAGTTGCTTAGTTTTCGATGTATGGTTCGCCGATCTGTTATCGTGGATGCAAACTCTGAAGTTGTCATCCCAGTGACTATCAAGAAACGAAGAGTAGTACCTACGCTGTTAACTGCAGACCACGGTTTGCGTATTTTGGAACCTTGCAATAACTCACATTTACAAGAAAAGGGACTATTCATTGCAAGAACATTAGTAAATGTCGGAGATGCTTCAACTGTGCCAGCGCGAATCCTGAATCTGTCTGATGAGCCACAGATCCTCCAATCTAATACAGTGGTAGCGCTAGCCAAGCCAGTACTTAGTGTTAGGGAAATAGACTTGCCAGAGGATGTGAATGGATCGAATATGGAGCCCCAACAAACGCAAGGCCAAGGTTTATAAATGGACGACAACGAGCTGCCCGAACCATTGAAAGGACTGGCTGAAAGAAGCTCAGCAAATCTTAACGAGGAGGAGAGACAGCAAGTGGTCAACCTTTTAAAAAGGTACAAACAAGTGTTTTCAATGAACGATTGGGACCTTGGAATGAACAACGAAATCGAACATCACATCAACACTGGTAGTGCCGCACCGATACAACAACGCCCTCGTAGGACAGCACCTTGGAAACAGAAAGAAATCGACTTAAAGGTTAATAAATTGTTGAAGGAAGGAAAAGTGCAAGAATCTAACAGTCCATGGGCTTCCCCAGTGGTTTTGGTGGCAAAAAAGGATGGGAGTCAAAGACTCTGTGTGGATTATCGTCAATTGAACTCTGTGACTGTTAAGGATGCGTTTCCCTTACCACGAATAGATGACTCTCTAGATTGTTTGTCTGGTGCTGAGTGGTTTTCCACCCTTGATATGGCCTCGGGCTATTGGCAAGTGGGAATGGACCCTACCACCAAGCAGAAAGCAGCATTTGTCACTAGCAGCGGGTTATTTGAGTGGAATTGTCTGCCGTTTGGGCTCACGAACTCACCTGGAACGTTCGAAAGATTGATTACACTCGTATTGAAGGGCCTTCAATTCAAGATTTGTTTGTGCTACTTGGATGATGTAATTGTTTTCGCCGAAACCTTCCAGGAACACCTCCAACGGTTAGAAAAGGTGCTTATACGGTTTGCTTCTGCAGGTCTTAAACTCAAGCCAAGCAAGTGCAGTCTTTTCCAGCAGAAGATCTCTTACTTAGGACACATTGTGACTGAACAAGGAGTAGCAACTGACCCAGCAAAGATTGAGCGCGTTTCAAAGTGGCCCGTTCCTGAGAGTTCAGCTGAAGTCAAGAGTTTCCTTGGTTTAGCAACATATTACAGGCGGTTCGTCCCAAGATTTGCAAGTGTAGCTAAGCCACTGTACCAACTCACAGAACCAACCAAGGATTTTGAGTGGACGGATGAATGCCAACACGCATTCGATCAGCTGAAGGAACTACTCACTTCCTCTCCTGTTTTAGCTTATCCGAAACAAGACGGATTATTTATTCTGGACACAGGCGCCAGCAATCATGGCATCGGGGCTGTACTCTCCCAGGTACAAGATGGAGTCGAAAAGCTGATAGCATACTCGAGCAGGACACTCTCCAAATCTGAGAGGAACTACTGTACTACAAGAAAGGAACTGCTAGCCATTGTTGAATTCACCAAATTGCATCGACATTGCATCCAAGGATCCCAGTTCCTAGTTCGGACAGACCACGCCCCACTCCGGTCTATCCTCGAAACGAAAGACCCGGAGGGACAGTTGGCACGCTGGATCTCTTTCTTAAGCATCCTTACTTTGAGATCGATTATCGAGAAGGCAAGCGTCACACAAATGCTGATTCCCTATCTCGCAGACCATATGAGGACCGCTGCAAATGGTGCCAGGTTTGGAAAAAGAGGGAACCTTTACCCAGGTGTGAAGTGGGAACACAGACCGAAGTGGACGAAATAGCAAGAGAGGTACATGCAGTTACTGAAGAAGATGATGGGATTACAGGAAGTTCCCCGGAGAACAAATGTGGTGCGGTGAAATTGGAGCCAATGTGGACAACGGAGTATTTAAAGCAACAACAAACAGAAGATCCTGTCTTGAAGACCTTCATGCAGCTGAAGAAGTCTGCGAACGAACGCCCAAAATAGCCTGACGTGTCAGATAGAAGTCCCACGTTAAAAGCGCTATGGTCCTAGTGGGATCGCCTTTCCTTTTGAGATGACGTACTATGTCGTAGATGGGAGAGTGAAATTGGGGACAGAGTAACATACCAAATTGTACTTCTGGAGAGTTTGAGGGAGACCGCCCTCAAAGCCCACCACAACCATACGACAGCCAGCCATAGAGGAATTAATAAAACCCTTGGTTCTTTACGGCGTCGCTATTATTGGCCTGGTCTGACTTCGCAGACTTATAGATGGGTAACAAGATGTTATGATTGCGGTGCAAAGAAGACTTGCGGACGAAATCGTCATGCTCCCTTGAAGCAGTATGTTGTGGGTGCCCTCCTGGAGAGGATTGCAATGGACATTCTCGGTCCCTTGCCATTAACCACCAGAGGAAACCGTTATGTGCTGGTTGTGACTGATTACTTTACCAAATGGACAGAAAGTTATGCCATCCCAGACCAGAGTGCCACTACTGTCGCAGAAAAGGTGGTTTCTGAGTTTATTTGCCGGTTTGGTGTGCCAAGGCAGCTCCATAGTGATCAGGGTACAAACTTCGAATTGAAGGTAATGGCGGAAGTTTGTAAATTGCTGAACATTGAGAAGACTCGAACAACACCCCTACACCCACAATCCGATGGGCAAGTTGAGAGATACAATCGCACATTAATTGAGATGCTTAGAGGAAAGTTAAACGACAACCAAGGGGATTGGGATCTTCAGTTACCGACATGTATGATGGCTTACAGGTCGACTGTTCATGAATCTACTGGTTCGACTCCCAACGAACTGATGCTAGGTAGAGAAATCGAAGTGCCCCTGGATGTTTTAACAGAGCTATCTCCTGATACCCCAACTCCAGTCACAGATTACGCACAAGCCTTGAAGCGGAGGTTGGCTATGGCCCATGAATTTGCACGTCAAAACTTGAAGAAGGCTCCTGTGCGCCAGAAGCGAAATTATGACAAGAAGATGGCTGGGAAACCCTTTCAAGTGGGTGACAGTGTGTGATTGCATCAAGTGCGTCGTAAGAAGGGAAGAAATCCGAAACTTGATTGCCTCTGGGAGGGACCGTACCTGGTAACTGCTGTTTTGTCAGATGTGATGTATCGCATCCAAAGAACACAGAGAGCCAGGCCCAAGGTGGTACATTCAGATCGGCTGAAACCTTATCTGGGACCACCGCTAAAGAGTTGGATATCTCCTCGGGTTTCCTCTTCGCTGAGTGAACCCGGAGTCTCGCAAAGTGTTGCAGCTCCAAAGCGGATGGTTGTTGACGAAAGAGTAACCACACCTATTGAAGGAGAATCGAGTATAAACCATTCCAATACCTACTCCTACATTTCAGGGGATGAGGTACAAGGCAGAGAGGATGATCGCTTAACCGAGCAAGAGGATGGTGTGCAGAACGCCAAGGTTATTACAGATTGTGGAACCACAGAATTGGGTGCGGACGTTAGAGCTGATATGACCGTCGAAAAGGACCAATTGCCAGAGACGGTGATGAAAGAAACGCAGAGAGGCCAACATAGAAGGAAAGTGAAGGCCCGTGAACGTTTTGGTGAATGGGTCACCACGTTAAGAACTGAATAATTTGATGTTAAAAGAACAAAGATGTAATGTTGTCGTATTCTAATAAGGCCAGTTTTATGAGATTTGAACTGAATCTTTCTCGAGCTCAGTAGGGAAAAGACTACAGAAAAACATTTGTTTAAATTTCTATGGAGTTGTTTTCACTAAGTAACTGTTTGACTCTATACGCGGCCCTTAGACCATTAGAGAAATACTTGTAGGTCAACGGTTTTGTTCAGTTGCAGTTAGGGCATGTAGACACAAGGCACTGAGGACAGTGCTAATTTAAGGGGGGAGCTGTGTAGCGCATGCGTTTTGTCTTGTTTCTGAGGCATGCGCAGTTGTTGTTTTTATCGTGAATGAGAAAATACAGTGTGTTTATCGGATTGGAAGTTTACGCGTTTTTATATCAATTTAGAACTAAGCTCGGTGTCAATAATTACACCTAACAGTTTTTGAGAATGGACTTGTTCGAGTTGAACAGAGTTGATGTGTACAGTGAGTGAAGTGTCGGTCATCTTCTCATGTAGACGTTTGCCAGCTACTAACATAGTTTTAGTTTTGGACTCGTTAAGTACCATTTTGTTGTCGGTGCTCCATTGTAAAACCTTACCAACATCAGCCTGAAGAACATGATTTAAGGCTCCAGGTGCTGATCTATAATCAACATTAGCACTAATTGTTGTATCATCCTCATATATGTCTGCTGCTGAATGTTTCAGTATCTTTGGTAAATCGTTTATAAATACAAGAAACAATACTGGTCCCAGAATACTCCCTTGGGGCACTCCAAGGTTTACGTGTCTGATAGTTGAATGACACCCATCAATGTTTACATATTGCGTGCGATTACTGAGATAACTTTCAAAGAGTGAGAGATAATCGTTATCGATACCAGTAGCCCCAAGCTTCAGTAGAAGAAGCGTATGATCAATAAGATCGAACTCTTTTTTGTAATCAATCATCGCCAGACCAGTAACATTGTCTTTGTCCAGATTTAGTACGATCTCGTCAACAAGTCGTATCAGAGCAGTCTCAGTAGAGAACGACTTTCTAAACCCAGGTTGGAGTTTATACAATATCCCGTTTGATGTCAAGAATTCACACAGTTGGTCACAAATGTGTCTTTCGAGTAGCTTAGACAAGACTGGCAGGACTGAGATTGGCCTGTCACGGTTGTGATAGTCTGATCTACTTCCATTACCTTTGAACACAGGCGTTACTTTAGCAACTTTCCAGGCAGATGGAAAGACCTTGTTTGATATACATAGATTTAACAGTCTAATTAGAGATGGTAATACAGCAGGAGCAGCAATCTTTAAAATCTTGACGCTGATGTCATCATCACCTGTTGCTTTGTGACTTGGAATGGACTAAAGCAGCTCAGAGACTCGTTCCTTAGTTATACTCGGGATCACAAATGCATGTTCGACTTCATTTATAGCACTTGGGCTCGGAGCCTCATGTGTGCTTTGGGTAGAAATCAAATTCTTAGGATAATCAATAAAGAAAGTATTTAATAATTCAACCATACTAGTTTTGTTCTTAATGACATTGCAATTATCAATCAACTTTTGAATGCTAGATCGAGATTCATCATCATCACGTGACAAACTCTTTATGAGATTCCATAGTTTCCTGGTGTTGTTATTCTTAAAATAAGCCTGCTTTGTCCTCCTGATCAAACTGGAAACATTGTTTTTTGCTTGTTTGTAAAGGTCCCAGTCTCTTTCCAAATTACTTTTCCTTGCTTTCATCATTAATTCATCTCTTGTTCTGATTTCTTTCAAAATATTGGCGTTGAACCACTTGGGTTGGTTTCTGTGTTTTACTCGTTTTTGTTTGAGTGGGAGATGCTCATTAATTACTGCTTTAAAAATCTTGTACCAAGTGTCAACAATGTCATTAATGTCGTCAAAAAGGAATGCGCAGTCCCAAGGTGCCGTTTTCAAGGACTCTACCAACGCATCTTTGTTTAGGTTTTTTATGTCCCTGTAGCTTAAGGTAATGAACCTGCTATTAATGGATCTTGTGCGATTATATTTCCTCGTAGCAACAATAGGAAGGTGGTCGGACATCCCAGAAGGGATTACGCTAATATTGTTTAGGTGGTCATGATGACTGCACCAAATATGGTCCAAGCAAGTCTTTGACAATGGTCTTGTAATGCTGTCTACAACTTGGGTCAGATTGAAGCTGTGTAAAGTTTGGTGTTTTTGAAAGTCAGAGGAAGATAAAAATTTTACATTATAATCTCCCAGTAAGATCATCTCCTTATTGAGTAAATAAGCATTCTCAATATTATTTCCCAGCTTTTTATCTTGCTCCATGTTGTTAGACGGAGGGCGATAGACACCAGCAGTTAGGAGAGAGCGCTTTGATTTATAAGGATAAACCTCAAGCCATAATTAAAGCCTCTACATTGTCACTTTCCAAGTCTGTTCGTCGTTTATGTTCTAAAGAGTTCTTAATCCATGCTATGATGCCGCCACCGCTCTTTTCAACTCTGTCCTTGCGGTGTAGATTAAAGCCAGGAATAGAATAATATGAGTCTGGTGTTTTAGGTTGACAAAAAGTTTCAGTAATTATCAAGGCGTCCACATCAAAATTAATAATATTTTTTAATCATATCAGAAAGGTAATCTGTGGTAGAATTTTGAAACGAATCGGCCGACCTCGAACCGTGGGCCCTGCCCGGTTTTCTCTGACAATGACACTTAAATTAGTGACACGAAACTTCTTTGAACCACCTGTTTCTGTAATGTAGACCAGAAAAGTCTTTCACAGAAACTAAACGCATGCAAAATAAATATTGGTAGTCTCCTAGTCGTGCAAATAGAAAATATTTGGAGCCCTAAAACACCTTTTCCAGTAATGTCGACCAGAAAAGTCTTGTTTCCTAGTAAATTGCAACTAATGTATTTTTAAACAGGCGTTTTTTAACGCACCATATTAATTAATTACATTACGTTTTCTCGAAAACATGTTGAATTCGAGGATACCTAACTTTCGAGTTGGGAACCGAGTTAAGAACCTAGTTAGGAACCCAATTAGGAATCGGAGACAGGAATCGAGAAGATAACTAGAAATAACTGTTTCGCACTAAACTTTTTGCTAAGAAATCGCAGTTTCTTTTTGTCAGCTACCCTGCTTTATCGGTTTCTTTTGTGCAGCAACCAATCAGGGTCAATCAGAAGCGACTCGAAACCGCAAGAAATCCAAACAAACCTCCCGAAACCACGCTTCTCTGTTTCCTTGCAAAAGAACCGTCGCCGCCTCGCTGTAGTTTTTTTATTGCTAGTTTACCTTTCGTCTTTCTTTGTAAAGTGAACTAGAAATCTGAGCAATTTTACTGTAATGGCTATAAACCATGGGGGACAGACGTTTGCGCGCGATTTTCTTCTCAACGGTCATGTCACACCGTGACAAACTTTCCCCCGTGACATTTCTTTGAGGAAAAAAAATCGCCTAAACGGCCAAGGTCCGATTCGGAAGTTAAGAAATTTAAAGCCTATAGAAGCAAAAGAAAAAAAAAACAGCGGGTCAGGTTTTCAAACTTTATTAAGATCATTGCAGGTGGCGATTATTTTTCGATCCACAGAAACCCTCATTTCGCCATTAGCCACACACGGCAAAGAAGCTAGCTGCTGATCAGCGACAGATCAAAGCAAAATAAACGTTGTGTAGTAGATGTAAAACTTACCGTTCTGGGAATAAAAGTTGACAAGTTTACGGCAAGTTAACGGTACTGTAGTTACATATTTGCATGCCGTAAGTTAACACTTTCATTCGTCGGAACAGCCGATTTTGTCCTCGATCAGAAGCTTTTTCGAAAATTCACTTTTTCTAGGGAAACTAATCCTCAGGAACCGTCATGTGTTATTGTCCGGCTTTTTCGCTAAGGGCCTCTTCATATGAGCCCGGTTGACCGGGATGGCCCGCGTACCGGGACGGATTTCGCCTTGGGTTCATATGAGAAAATTCAGCCCGGTTTCCGAGATGAGAAAAGGCCAAAGATCCTGGGGACGAGTTTTTTGCTTTAGCTTTCTCTTCTTTTGAAAGTGTGTCATAATCATCCGGTAAATGGCAAGCAACCACAGACCCGAACATGAACTCTTCGTCGATATGAAGCTTCGCCATCTCCACTCGCAATTCCTGGTATTGAATTTGCTTGTCCGCGTCGAAATCAAGGCTTCGGTACGCCATTTTAGACTTGTAGTTAAGTAAACAGTCGATCAATTAGCTGACCATCTCTGTTTGCCAACGGAACTTCCTAGGAATCGAGAGAGAAGAACATTCCTCACTTCCCGCCATGTTTACCAACGGTGCAGCTACGTCATCGACCATGTAACGCATGCGCTGTTGTGAAGAATTCGTCCCGGTAACCGGGATGAAGTGTTCATATGGCAAAATTTTCCAGCCCGCTTACCGAGATCCCGGTTGGAAAAACCGAGATCTCGGTAACCGAGCCAGCCCGCCCTCACATATGAACACATCAAAAATTTTACAAAGGATTTAAAGGTAAGGCGAGATCTCGGAAACCGAGCCAGCCCTGTCAACCGGGCTCATATGAAGAGGCCCTAAATGTTTTTGTGATACTGCCGCAACGGACAAGTGTTGGGTACAACACTGACAAACCGATGAACGCGACAACTGAGCATGAGGCAAAAGGTATAGCTAAACGTCTGTCTGGTTTTTAGCCGTTACAATAAAATCGCTCAGATTTCTACTTCATTTACAAAGAAAGACGAAAGGTAAACTAGCAATAAAAAACTGCAGCGACCGGCGACGATTCTTTTGCAAGGAAACAGAGAAGCGTGGTTTCGTGACTAACCGTTTGTTTGGATTTCTTGCGGTTTCGAGTCGCTTCTGATTGGTTGCTGCACAATGGGAAATGTCAAAATCAAATCAAAGTGTTCACGGTTTTTGGATAGAAAATAGATCGAACCGTGTCAGTATAAAAACATGAGCTTGCCACAATATTGCGTTACGCGTTATCATTTCTTATTCTTTAAGGATAATCTGATAATGGAGTGAGTTTTCTGACAGAAAGCGAACAAAATTATGTAAACAAGTGGCCCCAAGTGCCAGTGCGTAAGTCACGCAAAATTCATGTGTAAAATTCTTTCTGAACTTTATGTTTACCAATTGTGGAGATAAATCTTGAATGAAACTCGAACTATAATAATCGAAGTCAGACAGCGGGGAATGGTATGTAACAGAAAATAAATTTACCCCTTTTGAGTTTGTTGTAGTTGTCAGGAAAAAGTGTCAAAAGGTTAATTTGAAACCTGAATACAGACTATGCACTTCCATAAATTCTCTGTTTTCCTTGCAGTTTTGCTCGCCAAATTACAATTAAGGTGGCTGAACACAGTTTCACGGTACCTATGCGTCATTCATTGTCATTGTAAAACTACTAACGTCTAGGCGCCCAAAATTGGCGAGGCATACGATTAAGCAACAAACTATATATTAGGGCCATTTATACGACAGAAAATAAGACGCGTCTTATCTAAGACGCGACTTAAATAAGACGCGAACCGATCGTATAAACAGTACAAAATAAGCATTCGTGTCTTATTTTAGACGCGACTTAAATAAGACGCGTCTTATCTTAGAACAGGGTTTTCAGCTGTTCTTATTTTGTCCGCGTCTTAAATAAGACGTGAACTTCCTCGTATAAATGCTTTCGTGTCCTAAATAAGACGTGAACAACAAGTGCGCCGTATCAAAAATAAGACGCGAACCATTTATACGTGATCTTCGCGCCTTATGTTGGACGCAAACATATAAATGGTACACCTCGCATCTTATTTAAGTCGCGTCTTAGATAAGACGCGTCTTATTTTCTCCCGTATAAATGGCCCTATTTTGTTATTTTTGTTGAGCTTTTGGGGTGTACTTGTACATGGAGGTCTGAGTGATGATATACGTATTGTGTTATTTTTAACATCTTTATGCACTTATGGGTATGTATTCAAATTTATTTCTGATAAGCCCTCCTCTCTATTACAGTGAAACCCATAAAACCGTGAACGCCTAAAATTATTTCTGGGATGTATATTGTTCTGCGACCAATCAGATTCGAGACGTAACCGCAACAAACCGCAAGAGTAATTAGCTGAAAGGTTTCGATCACGAAACGAGTCGGTGGCTTTTGCCGATCCACGATAAATTCTCAGTTTCACCGCCGATTTACAAACACTCTGAAATTGTTATTTTTTTTTCTATTTCAGAGTTTATGCATAAGCAAAGAATAGCTATAAACGATATTTTACTGAAAAGAGATAAATAATCGAACAGACACGGCTAGTCGGCGCGTCTGAGAGCAGAATAATTGTATTCAGTTTTCGATTTTTTAAAAAACGGCCTCTCTGGTGTTGTCAGTTATAATCATTTGTAGGTTTCAGCCTTTTCGTTGTTTGACCAAAACAGTTTACTGAAAAAAAGTTTGCAATAGTTTCTCTTTACCCTTCTCTGGTGCGGAGAACAGTGCATGCGGTAAATGCGACTCTATTTAGCAGGACCTCATATACTCGTGACTGGGCAAGTCAATTTTACCAGAATTATTTGGCACAGGCTTCCATTACAACTTTTGCGCCTTGTTTGCCAAATTTCAAAATGGCACCCAAGAAGCATGAGGTAGCTTATACGATTTCTGTTCTTTTTAGTTCCCCCTGTCATTGTTTCTTCTGCGCCGAATGCCATGGTGGTTGCAGGTCACTCAATGACGTTGCAGTGTGGTGATTCCCGCCAAAAAATATTTTGGTATAAAGAAGGAAGTGACATGCACTTTGATAGCGGGCATACATTAGTCATCCAGGATGCTTCTTCAAAAGATGAAGGAATCTACCACTGTGCCGTGAGAAATGGACCTAAAGGCTCGCTAAAAGTCCTTGTAATCGGTAGGTGTCATCAAATTCGGCCTTCGTCGATTCTTAGGCCCCGTCCACACGTATCCGGATATTTTTGAATCCGCAACTTTTTTGTTGCGGATTAGAAAATATTCGCGTCTACACGTAGCGTATTCGAATCGCATTTGTCCGTCCACACGTATCCGGATAAGCTCTAGTACCAAGGGCTCCTCTTTAAATTTTGTCAGTAGAGCATGCGCAAAGGCCAAGTTCAAAGCCAAGTTCAACTGTAAACACTTTATTAGACTTGAAATAAGTCCAAGTAGAAGTGAAGCGATAACATTTCGGTCGGCCATGTTGAATATTCGCGCGGTCAAAGACTGGATCCAATACTGTTACGTCATCGTATTGAAAAATATCCGGATTCGACCGTCCACACGATGCCGTACTCGTAGCGTATTCAAAAATTTCTACTCTGGAGAGCGGATTCAAAAAGTTGCGGATTCGTAAGCCGAATTCGCCGGATACGTGTGGACGGAAGGCGAATCCGCAACAAAAAAGTTGCGGATTCAAAAATATCCGGATACGTGTGCACGGGACCTTAGTGCTTCTCCGAGCGAAAAAAATATGCCAACCTCGTCCCCAGTGCCCTCTCCAGCGGGACTGACGTAGAATCCCTGGTCAACACTGGCAAAATACCCCCAAAATCCTGGCGTATTTTGTCGGATAAAACAAGATGAATGTGTTCGCATCGTTTGAACAACGGTTTCAGATTGCCAGAAAACAAACACGACTGCCAATCGCTGAAAATAGGGAGCTTAAGCAACCACGACGGCGACGGCAGCGAAAACGGCACAAAACAATAGGTTTAGGCCCCGTCCACACGTATCCGGATATTTTTAAATCCGCAACATTTTTGTTGCGGATTAGAAAATATTCGCGTACACACGTAGCGTATTGGAATCGTATTTGCCCGAATTCGCCGGATACGTGTGGATGGAAGGCCAATCCGCAACAAAAAAGTTGCGGATTCAAAAATATCCGGATACGTGTGGACGGGGCCTTAGTGGGCGAAAACAATGCCTCAGCACGTGCGTTTTACAACAACAACAAATGACAACGTCAAATGATCAAATGATCAAATTGGCAATGACAACGTCAAATGATCAAATTGTAGGTTTTGTGGAGAACGTGAACACACGACGGTTAATTTTCCTTTCTCCGTTTGAACGGGAAAGCCATCCCTTCAAATTCAGCTCCTGGACAATCCAGTCACATTAGACAAACTAAACAAATTGGAACAGCTGCAAAGTAGTTTAAAATAGCGTGAATCCTTTTTGTAATTGACGTTTTCCTTGGCGTTACCGTCGTCGTTGCTTAAGCTCTCTAATAACTTCTGGAAAACGCCATTTCATTGTTAGTCACGTGACAAAATACTCCGCAATTCTTGGAGTATCATGGCAGTCGTGTCCAGGGTTTTCTGTTTTAAAAGCGAAAAACGTAAACGCCAGCTGAGAACTTATCACAAAGACAAATTTATTGAGCTAAGTGCCAACACAGAATCCAATAGAAATTCCTATTTCTGCAGAACCATTAAAGACTGGAATTTAATACCCAGCAAAGTCCTAAATATAGATATTTTTTTACCATTCAAGAGAGCTCTCTTGGAAACAATCAGATTAGAATAATCAGTCTTTTATTTGTTTGTTTGTTTTGTTTGTTGTTGTTTGTATTAACTATTAATTAGTTATTTTTTATTAGTTATTTCTTTATTTAATTTTTAATTTGTTTTTTATTTTATTTGTATTTATTTATTTACTATCAATTATTGTTATTATTAATATTATTATTATTATAATTATTATTATTATTATTATCATTATTATTATTATTATTATCCCCCTATAGTTTTATAGCGGAGCTCTCGCCGGGCCGAAGGCCCGGCTGCGCAGCTCCATACTCATAGAACCAGAGAACCATAGAACCATAGAACCCATGGCCGTCATTTTTCATGGTCATGGCTAGCGGAATGTTTCGCGGGCGCGTTGTGTGTCCGCCGCTGTCGTCCGTCGTCCGCCGCCGTCGCTTAGGGCTATTAACTCGCGGGCGCGTAGACCGTCGCAAAACATGCGCGTATGACGCCACACCGGGATCTTTGCAATTTTCACGTCACCTGGGAAAACACTGCTGTGTTTTAGCGGAGAAAACCGTTTAAATTAAAGTCGTTATTCTCCTGAATTTTTTCGCGGTTTGCTACTCAAGATAGGGATACTAATTATGGGATACTCAGAAGCCGCTATAGTGGAAATAGAAGAGCTTTCAGAGATAAAATCTTGCTTCGAGGATGGGAGCAATGCGGGAAGATGTTTGTCACTTCGGGTTTCAGAACTGAAGAAGCGGAGATTTAAACAATTTCCAAGCAGTGGATGGACTTAAAGGTAAAACGAAATACATTTTTCGATGGGAATTTATGTTGATATCAATCTGTGATTGACTTTTTTGTGTTCTCGCTAGTTTTCGGGAGAATTGTTTACACCAAATTGAAGAAACTTTGTCGGGTGAAAAGCATAAACCATGAACGATGCGACCCAAAGGCTTAATGGGAAGTTGGAAAATTTAATCTTCGTCTGTGACAGAATGTACATTATATTAACACAGAATACATAAATCATGCTCTTAAATGTCTCAAACAAAGAAAACATCTTAATTATCAAGAAATAGAATATAACTAGCTTGCCAATGCTGCCTACCCAGAATCCCATTCGGTCTCATCGTTCATGGTTTATGCTTTTTTAAATGACAACGTTTCTTCAATCAGGTGTATAACACTCGCTCAATTAAATTCAGTTGTTTTGATTTCTTTCACCGGAGACATCTCGGCCTCTTAATGGTTCGCGTTTTGCTTTTAAACACAAACTTATGGAGATTTGAATTAATTTTTTCGAAAGAAGATTGCGTTGTCCATTTTTATGTGTTTGTTCATTCATTACATAGGTTGAAAAGCGATTTTATGTAAACAAAACAAAACAAGACTTGGATACTTCACACGCGTGGTCTTATGCAAATATGTTTGTGTATTTTTTGCAATTTTGATTTCCAAATCAGTTTCTCGGACAATTTTTATAAGCAGCAGGTGTATTTTATTTGGAAATTAGTCGTACTAATTATTCTAGACGGAGAAAAAGTTGTTTTTGTGAACTTTTGTACGGTCTAAATGTACTGTGCAAACGGTCGCGTAAGTCTGTTTTTGAGAATTTCTAAAATTAAAAGATAGGCCCGGTCGTCAATTTTATTCTTGTGCTTCCGACCTTTCACCTCAGTTAAGTTTATCATCGGCTTACTGTTCAAAGAGCGACGCTGTTAGGCTCAGGCTATCTATATATATTATCTCTGTCTTGCAGTGATAGGTATCTCCCTTTGCAGGACCCCCCTAATGTAGATGTAGATATAGATAAGGCGCTGTGTACGAGGGTGTTTAAATGTGCTGCTAATGACTATTATTAAAACACTCTCAATTATGATTAGCTATTTCCTAATCGCATTTTTTTTATTTACCAGAGCCACCAGTAATTACTAATTTGAAGGGAGTTCTCCTAAAACATAAACAAAAGAAACAAGAAGAAATGGAAGAAAAATGGGACGTTTTCATACTTTGCGAAACGGCAAATAGACACCCGCTGGAGTACGTATGGAAAAAAGATGGAGAGCCGCTGACCGGTAAAGGAGACTCGCTGAAGATTTCATTGGAAGAAAATGCAGCTCCTGGAGAGTATGAATGTCACGTGACAAATCTGGCTGGCACTGCATCAAAATCTCTTGTCATCGCTTCTGTACTAACAACAGGTTAGGTTTTTATTATTTAGCCAAGGTAGATACATCTGTGAAGATATTTAACAAGTATTCACTAAAGTGGGGGCGAATAGCGGTGGACATGGCTCGGCAAATATCTACCACTCTTCACCAACACTGATATATAATTGTTTTAGTATATAACAAACCAGTGGATAGCCAGCCAAAAATAGTTACTTTTTTCTCACAAATGGGAAAAAAAACTCCGCGCGAAATTAAAAAAAAAATGCCGGGAGGTAAATAGCATAATACTGTTCGAGTTTAAGTAGGCAATCAGAGAGCGCGAAAAATGTTTTCCACTGGTTAGTAATAGAGAGACCCAGGCGAAGGGTCTCTTTATTATTAAGAAAACAAAGCACGAAGCGCCAACATCGTTTCAACTATGAAGCGCTATTCACTGTGGGTCCCTCTTTTGCTGTCTGAGTTTATGTTTGTGAATAACTGACTGACGTTTGTTTATTCAAGTGAAAGCAACTGAGTAGTGTACATTCCTGTGGAACTGTTTGGTATACTTAGCAAGAATGGAACAGGAAAGTGTGATGGACTTTATTTCTCTTTACAATTGTTATGCTGTACAAGGTGGTAGTTCTAACTTCGGAGTTTGTCGGTGAAACCCTTGAGTGTGACCATTCAAATGAAATGTATTGAGCAGTATCCCGTATAAGGTGGTTCCAACTTTTATCTTCAAGGGTGAACATTGTAACGAAAGGTGTTTTTATAGCTGAATCATTATTTTTTTTCTTCAATAGCTGATACAAAAGATCTCGCAGCCCGTCGCAACAGTTCCATGTTTATATACCCCATCTTGATCACCGTTTTGTCGGTTCTTCTCGTAATCTGCTGCTGCTGCTTTGTCGGTGTTGCGTTCAGGAACAGAATTATGTGTTTTAACAAGAAAAACACCAGAAAGCTAACAACTAAAAGTTCCTCTACGGAGATGACGGCTATCGAGCTAGCTGTGAGCGGGGATGAAGTCGTGCCACGCTTTCCGGTGGACGTCACGCAATCATACGATGACGTTTCCCCGTATCAAGTGGTCCAAGTAAGAGCTGATTCAAGTGGGGCTTATAAAACTTTGCGTCGCAGTGAGGACAATGGTGAAAATGTCACGCAAGTCACGAGACCAGACTACTTAAACATTTCGCCAAGCAACCGAAACGACAGTGCTGCTAACTGCATGTATGCTCCACTAAAGTATACACCAAGTGGCAATGGTAAGAAAAATCGCCCCAATGCTAACATCGACGTATCTGGAGCTTGTAATATGTAGGCTGGGGATGCTTAAGCGGCTTATGTAGCTGTTTTTCTAGTGTGATCGTCCAAGTAAGATTAGTCCTTACACAAGGACTATTGTTGGTGACTGACGCCATTATCACGACCAGAGCGGGTCATTTTAATATCAAGTAAAGTTACTGATGAATTGAAGGTTTTTCACCTAAATTGTTACGGCTCAGTTATCCTAATGGTTACCTTATTACATGAAATTTTGGCGACACTTAAATTTAGCGAATTTAGCGATTTTTCTAAAAATCGCTAAATTAAAATGCACCAAAATTAAGTGTCGCTAAATTTAAATCGTCGCTAAATTAAAGTGAGTACAATATGAAATTTCAGTTTCACACAATCATGCTGTTTGACGGTCGATTTTATCACATAAATGTTCTAGTTCTAGTTTTGAATAAATTCGCCAAAGTTTCAGTTCGTGAAATCGCGAAAATTAAGTGACTGATGTTCCAAAATTTACGAAAAATCGCTAAATTAAAGTGCCGCTAAATATGGATTTTTCAAAATCTCTAAATTAACGTGTCGCCAAAATTTTGTGTAATAAGGTAGTTGAAGTCAGTGTCTGTCCGTTCTATTTGTTAATTTTGTTTTATCGGTAGATCGGTTTTGCTGAGGTCGTAAAACCGGGGTCGTGAGAAAGTCCTTTGTGAGGTAAAGGTCGTCACTTTTGCCTAGGATTGCATGCAAGTACTTCATATTTGACAGACTTATGTGTCATATGAAAGAATTATGTATGTTATGGTGAACGTTTATAGAAGAGTACACTTTGTAATTCCTATCATGGAGTAGCGTGGCCTCCTCTGCGTGCAATCCTGGACATTACTCAAGTTCGTTATTAGAATCAGTTTACAGGTGTTAGTTGTAAAGGCGGATTCAATATTTTTATTCCAGTTAAGCAATAACTAAACAGGATACACTGAATACACGCAGTACTCAGTATTGCTGAGTTTATATTACTGAGTACTGAGTATTGCTGAGAAAACAAAAGAACAAACAACACAACAATGGACCCTACCCTTAAAAACAATAGAGCTGCGTGATATCCAGGTCCAATGAAATTAGAGGTTGTAAAGAGCTGCGTGGTATCTGCATCCCGCGGTGCATCACACTTCGGTTTAGTATACCGTGTTAACTAGCGGTTACACGTGATTTGTGATTTGCCAAAGTAAAAAACAATGTCACGCAATAGGCCATTTGCACGATGGTGTCATTTGACTTCAACTTCCAGAATTCATTTCGATTTTCCTTTCTTATTTACACATGTAAATTTTGTAATCCCAGTGCGGTTGAAATAACAATAGCCCTAATTTGCACTTCAAAACAAAAGAACTGAAGGATTCTGGTAGTTGTAGTCATATGACGTCATCGTGCAAATGGCCTATTCAGTGAATCACTTTTTCTTTGCGGTTACATATTGATGTCAAACGGAGCATCGTGATTGGCTCTTGTACCTTGGGCATCAAAACGCCATTGCAACTTACCACGTTAAATGTCATGGGCGCTTAATGTGATCTTTTTTATGTATCCATGGATATTTACCACGGGAAATTTACCTCGTAAAATGTCGGTGCAGTTTCTAAATGCAGTTTCCCGTGGTGAAAGGGTCATTTACCATGGTAAAAGTACACCGTGTAACCGCACCTAATAAGAGAATTTGATTGAATTCATTCGCAGGTGGGGCAAGAAAACATGGTTGAGGTGGGTGTCGTGGGGGTCTCTTGTTAGCGGAGAGTCGACTGTATTACTTACGTTCGAACACGACTTACTGGGCGTGGCCATTATCGATATCGAGGTTATGAGGTTATCTGAATTGTACGAGCATTTTGTTTAGTCATTGAGAAAATGAATTAGAAGTAGGTCAGGTAAATGTGGCCGTTGTAGAAAATTGTAGTCTGAAATGATTCAAAAGAACGCGCCCTAGGTTAATGTAACATCTCATGTATATACTAGTTGTTGTACCGTTTGGAGTACATCAGGCAGTCCCATATCATATTATTTGTGTTTGTATATATTGTTACTGTAAAGCTAAAGTAGTAAAACACACTTTTCGACAGCCAATGTGGCATGCAGACCTCGAGATTAACTTTTGAACTTACTAGCAAATAAGTCAGATTTTACCACGCCATACATTTGAGGGCGTGGGGGGAGGCTTATTTGCGAGAGGGGGGTTAATAAAGGATTTAGGGTATGCAGACGACGACAAGAGGATGAAAATGTGAAAAATGCTATTTTTGGCTCTCAGAAAGTTAAGCTGAAGATTTCGGGAAGCAAATAGTTTCCTTAAAAAATGCTTGAAAATCATACTTGATTAGTACCCCCTTTCACATACTTACAGTACAAATTTTAAAAAAAGCTCTTTTAAATACTTAAATGGCAGTTTTCCCTACCCTTTTCTATTCTTCAACTTGTGAAATCCCTTCCATTCTACATGTATATGTACCACCGGACTGAATCAAAGGCTACTTGCGAGCCAAGTCGTGAATATGAAGCAACTATCGGACCTTTTCCTACCCTACTCAAGGTGGGTCCTCTTATATTGTACATGTTATGACTACTTCCCTTATGTTGCAGATCCACGTACCAATATCGTTTACCAAAGAAGGACCTCTAAAACCTTCGTGGTATACGTAGCTGAGGGAGTCCTGGGTTATTCTCCAGAGCGTATAGCAAACACGTGGCAAGTAAAATCCACTGTGATTTTTATCAACAGTGCTTTGAAGATGAATTACAGTCCGTACTGCACAATCTTAGCTCGGCAATGTTTGTCAGCCTCACACGAAAGAATGTGTTTACTAGCGAAAATGAAAATTACGGGACAAACTTACCTTTTCCTTCATTATTAATGTCAGATATCCTTGCCAAACAATAATAACAAGTAAAAGAACCCCAACACTTTCCCAAACCGATTTTCCAGCTCATCGAACCGATCATATGGCTGACTTGGTTTTCTCCCATGTACTCCATGTATGCTATTACCGAAGTGTAACATATCAACAATTTAATATAACTTTAATATAAAGTTTACGATGAGCGAGTGACTTTTCTCCAGTAATCGCGATAAGTCGTATTCACGACTTAAAAAGGTACCCCTTTCGGGTGCAGTCCCCCCCCCCCCCCCCCCCCGTTTTGAAATCCCTAGTTTTCGAGGGAGAAGGGGTACTTCGTTTTATAAAGAGAATTCAATAAGGACCACAGCCATACGTTTTGACGTTTATTCCAACAGAGGCGTATTTAACATCCCTCAGTCGACTGAAGTAAAAACTTCTTAAATACATTGTTTTGGGCGTTATATAACTTAAATTTCTTCTCATTTGCTATTTACAGATAAAATGATTGGTCTAAAAATCAATAAATTAATTGCACATAAATTATCCCTGAACAGAATATCAGAGAGATCTAAAAAGGCTTTACCCGCTCAAACCTTGGTCTACAGTGTGACCATTCAAATGAAAGCTCTTCAGCATTACTTTCCTGTGGTACTGTTTTATTATGCTGTACAAGGTGGTTCTAACTTTTGAGTCTGTGGTTGAAATTCTAAAGTGTGACCATTCAAATGAAAGCTATTGAGCAGTACTTTCCTGTGGTGCTATTTATTATGCTGTACAAAGTGGTCCCACTTTTGAGTCTGTGGATAAAATCCTAAAGTGTGACCATTCAAATAAAAGCTTTTCAGCAGTACTTTCCTGTGGTGCTATTTGTTATCCCGTACAATGTGGTTCTAACTTTTGAGTCCGTGGATGAAATCCCGAAGTGTGACCATCAAATGAAAGCTACTGAGCAGCACTTTCCCTTTATGTTGTTTATTATGCTGAACAAGATGGTTCTAACTTTGGAGTCTGTGAATGAAATCCCGAACTGTGACCATTCAAATGAAAGCTACTGAGCAGTACTTTCCTGTGGTGCTGTTTATTATGCTGTACAAGGTGGTTCTAACTTTTGAGTCTGTGGAAGAAATCATAAAGTTTGACCATTCAATTGAATGCTACTTTGCAATACTTTTCTCTGGTACTGCTTAGTGTGCTTTACAAGGTGCTTCTAACTTTTGCGTCTGTGGATGGAATCCTACAATGTTACTTTCCTGTGGTACTATATGCTTTCCTTTTTTTTACAAAATGAAATTTTGTACCTTTATTGAATTTTTCTTTGACTGTCCTTGGGATTGAAAGGGTTAGATAAAATTCGGGTCGCATTTCTCAAAACACGCGAAGACATTTTGCAGCCGAGACTTATTTTAAAAATTTAAATTCTATCGAGGGTGTAGTTTTTGACCAGCAAAGTAGCCTGTCTATGGATTTTATTACTTAACTTTCAAAATCAGAAAAATTGAATCTTTGTTGCTAAACATTCTACACAAAACGTAGCCTTCCGGGGCTTTGAGAAACGCACAGCTAGCCTTTTGAATATGGCAGTTCTATTTCGGGCCGACTTACACACCACTATGAATCCGCCTTAGGCCCGGTTCAAACGTCGAACTTCACATGTGCCGAACCTAATGCAAATGAGAAAAATCTATTGTTCTTGCTCATTTGCATAAGATTCGGCACATGTGAAGTTCGACGTTTGAACCGGGCCTTATTTGTTTTACCCAGTTGATAACGCGAAGCAAAAATACGGCTGCTTTTCACTCATTGCGCATTTTCTCTATTTGCCGAAAACTTATAGCACGTTCAGTGTAAATCGGCCTTCAATCTAAAGCTCTACATGTATTTACACAAACTAAAACAAAGCTGTTAAAAAGTTCCTGCAAACCTCTTGGCTCATCATGCCGCGCTCATCTTTGGTTTACATGTCTTTACCTTATTGTTAGTCTTTCTCGCGGGACTTCATTTTCGCGATTTTCGCGCTTGCAAAAAGATAGCGAAAAACCCGCGAAAATTAACGACGGTTAATTTTCCTTTCTCTATTAGAAGTTGAAAGCCGCCCCTAGCTCCAAAACAATATAAATTCAGTCACATGACAAATTAAACAAATTAAAACAACTACAAAGTAGTTTCAAAGAGCGCAAGTTATTTTTTTCAAGTGACGTTTGGCGTTGCCGTCGTTGTTGTAAAAGCTCCCTGACATCCAAATAATGACGCTCTTGGGTATAGAAAACACTTAAAAATTGATACAAAGCTAAATTTAAAACATCACAAAAATCAAACTCGTAAAACGTCGAATAAGGTAGGTCTAAAATGCCATCCCGGGTGACATATGCAACACCCGGTCCATGCTGGTCACATGCACAGCGGCGGATTTAACCTCCATGGGAAGGAGGGGGGGGGGGGGTGGGGGGGGGGGGGGTGGGGGTTAAGGCGGAGTGAATGTGGGGAAAGGGGTCCCGAAGTTAAAATGTGAGAGATTAAAAATCTGCTGCTGATGCTACATAAATAAAACTTTCTGTCTAATTTGAAATGTCCATTATTCAAACGCCAGAATTTGCACAATTTAAAACCCGTGGCGTTTTCAGATACCTAGTCCGACCATATCGCTGAACACTATAAAAAGAGCCCACCACCTACGCACACATACACTCATATACCTAATAATTCAATAAAGGTTGCTTTGGCAATTGGTCATTGGTAATTCGGCATACGAAACACAATGCAATGCTTTGCTTGAGTGACCGCCAAACAATAGCTTCCCAATGCCCAATTACCAATGACAAAAGCAACCTTTATTAAATTAGGTAGACACGCTTCCATTAATGTAATACAGTATTTACAAAAAAGAGATGCCCAAACAACACTTACATACACTAATCTTCCGATTAAAAGGACATCTTCTGGACCATGATTCTGCGAATCCCAAATTGCGGGATTTCCCGAGGGACGACAGACTCCTATATAAAATTGAAGGTGATGATCGTCCGAGATTTTGAAAGGAACCCCTAAGGGGTACCAGAAACCAGTTTGGTGAGTGTGGCTCAACCCTCAACCCTTAGTGTACCAAACCACGAATTTTAACCCCTAAATGGAACGACGAGCATCCCCGTCACTTTTAAAAGGGAGTCTTCCCCCGGGAATGTGCTTCTATCTTCAGATATTGTTTCCTTGCTGAACATTAATTCCAATAGGCCTTACGCACGATGACGTCACAAGCTCAAAATTCACCACCAAGCCTCGTTTGTACGAAATTCCTTGCAAATTTTTGACAAGTTCACGTTTTTGAGTGGGTAATCTTTTCAATTTTGCTCCCTGGAGAAAACATTAATGAGATTGACACAGGTTCACACTTCAAAAGCGAGGATTGGAGGTGAAATTAGCTTGTCTGACGTAAACATGCGTAAGGGCCATTAATAACAGCGTAGTGGCGTAAACCGACTGTACAAATTAGCTTTACGCTATTAATGCATTTTAAACTCAAGATAGCATATGGTGCATGAGGTTTCTCTCGCAGCAGTATACGTTACGTGTAACACCACTTGCAATAGACCTGGTACATAAACACCTTGCTAATACGATAATGACGCCTACATTGGAGCGATAAGGACGCCTACATTGGAGCGATATTATCCAACCATGTTCCATCCACTAAACAACCTAACCGCTGGCAATGAGATATCAAACTGCTCCACATTCGGTGCACTGCCAGTAAATGCCGGTTACCTAGCAACAAAAGAAAACAGCACATATTAAACCATTCGCAACAATAAAATTAAAACTCACTTATAACAAAGCCGTTCGTTTTCCGGAAATGTTGTTTATTACATCATTTTGGGGAACTATAATTCTACGGGAAACCCTAATATTTCCCCTCCCGGAGACGTTCTAATATTGAATCTGTGGATGAAATCCTAACGTGTTACCTTTCAAGTGAAAGCTATTGAGGATGACTTTCTCTTAGGTTTAACACCAACAACACCTACTCACTAATAATGACCAGTAACACACCATGATGATCAATAATACTCACCAGTAATGACCAATAATTCTCACCAATAATAACCAAATGAAAATTACTCACTAATGATGACCAGTAACACACCAATGATGATCAACAATACTCACCAATAATGACTAATAATTCTCACCAATAACCAAATCAATATTACTCATTAATAATGACCAATATTATTCGCCAATAATGATCAATAATGTCCGCCAATAGTGATCAATAGTACTTACCAATAATGACCAAACCATGCTTTGCACGTGTCAGAGCCACGTTCATTTGACGCTCATCAATAAGGAAGCCCAGATGGCTCGCTAACCACTGTTGGTTGTCTGGGCCACTTACAATCTGATCCAAAGGCATACTGCGAACTGTAGACAGCACTACAAAGTCTCTCTCAGCACCTAGCGATTGTAATGTCATCAACAGTTAACCCTTTCACTCCCAGAGTCACTTATGGGTAGGTCTGTCGACGAAATCCTATGGTGTGACCATTCAAATGAAACCTCTTCAGCAGTACTTTTGCATGGTACTATTTATTTTTAATAGTTTACAAAGTATTTTTATTATTTTTTATTTTGCATTCTTGGGAGTTACAGGCTGGTTAACTCCATTCGTAGAAAAGTACAGACTCTTCAGCAATACTTTCCTGTGGTGCTGTTTATTATGCTGTACAAGGTGGTTTTAACTTTTGAGTCTGTGGATGTAATCCTAACGTGTGGCCATTCAGTACGTTTCTGTGAAGCTGTTTAGTTAATACATTAAGGATTTCCAACAACGAGAAAAAGGTTGAAAAACTACGCGTATTAAAGTTCTTTTGTACGAAATAAGAGGGGTTAAAAAAACCTGATGAAACATTTCTCCGAGTGTTTGATAACGCTTCACAATTTAATCATTAAATACAGAGAAAAACAGAAACATCTATGCTAATTTTGACCGCATTTGCAGTCCTTTACGCTAATGGTTTCTTTTGTTCACTAGTGTACTGTGCAAAGTGGTAGTTTGTGGATGAAATCCGTAAAGAGAGGGCATCACGGTTGTTACATACTAAACTGGTGCTTTCAAAAAAACTTGTTCTCACGTTTATAGCCTACGTATATTAATCAAAACGAATAAATTAAACAAAAAAAATTTTCAAACAAAATTGTCAAGAATCAAAGGCTTTTGTCGCTATGTTACCAGAGTTGATAATAGTCCTTTTTACAGTTGTGCTTGGTAACCGTGCCTTTGAGTGGAAGCGAGGCTGCAGGTGACCTTGCTTTGATACAAACCTTTCTGCCTTTCATATGTTAATAATGCTGTTCTCATGCTAACTAGCTACATTTACATCTGAAAAGCTCCAAGGTCTGTATCAAAGCAAGGTCACCTGCAGCCTCGCTTCCACTCAAAGGCAAGGTTACCAAGCACACAACTGTAAAAAGGACTATTTTTCCAACGAGTCAACAAGAAATTCGCTTCAGCACCCATAACTGTAATCCGTTTCAATCGTAATCGAAATTAAGCCACCGTACCGTATTTATAGCGTTTAAAGCAGAACCAACTGATATTTTTAAATTGTGAACGAATTCTAGCCGGGGAAGGGAAAAACTTGCGCAAGCATGCGCAGAGCGTGATACAGTACCTTTAAGTGTGAATATTCAAATGAAGCAACTAAGCAGTACTATACACTTTCCTGTGGCTGAGTCAATTATTAAGAACGACAGGGTCTTAGCATTACTGAATTTCTGACGACTGAGTGACGTTGGAACGAACTAGTCAGAAATAATTTTTCTGACGGCACAATATAAAGGCTTGCGTGTCATTATGGGTCATCTTGTGACTATTTAGGGGTCAGTCTTCTCGAACGCTGCCTTTTTCGTTTAAGGTTTTATTTCAAGTAATGCTCGACATAAGAACTATAGTAAACTTCATTGTTCTGCGGCATTGGCTCTTTCCCACATAGAATGTCTGATTCCAAGAATAGGGGAGGGGCTGATAGTTTATAATTATATTTCAGTATAAAAATAAAGAAAATCCATTTGCGTCAAATAAATTTTAGGAAATGTTCGTGCTTAACCAATCAGAATAGTGGAAGGCAATAGCTAATAATTTTGCTTCTTTGATGAAGTTCCCTAAATACAATTTCTTTAAAACAGTGCATGTTGTGCGATTGGATCTTAGCGGTCTTTGAGTCTAGGCCAATAAGATCACTAGCTGTAACTATGAAAAAAGAAAATGACATTTCGTCGTGCATTGCCTTAGCACTCTCCTTCTTATACGGATCATTACTTAAATACGTTGGGTAATGAAATGTTATAAAAAATATAAAGTAATGTTATCAGTTTTTGTACCTTTTCATCGAGGTCCAGTGCCACTGCACTTATAGGGGGAATACGTTTCCACGTTTTTTTGGCCACATCTAAACTGTGGTTTTTAGTGTGTGTGTGTGTTTTTTTTTTCGAAGCTGGCGTGGCACACCTTTTTGAACTTTTAAAATATAATGTAAGTGAAATGTAATTTAAAAGGATCAGGAGAATAGGCAGAATATGTTTTTAGCACACATTTATCATATGACGGACTGACGCATCCGTAATAAACTATTTCACACCGATTGTCTCGTGTCAATGGAGTCAGAATAGGAATATTATCCAGAACACCAACATACCTTGGCTGGCGAAAACAGAAAGTACTTCAGAATCACACGAGTTCAACTGAACCTGCAGAGCCCGGGATATTTTAGCTCTCTGTGCAGAGTATGGAGTAAGTACAGATATTTGTGAGGACTGCACTCCGTGAGATACCAGGTACCTAAGAACGCGAATCTATGCAAAACAACAACAAACAAACAGAAAGCATAAATATCACCACAGCGACAGTTTGACTCCTATTGATGGAATATATTTAAGTGTTGCATTTAGGGGGTCTGTATTACTGTCTCGATCAATTGCTAGTCGACATGACTATTTTGCCCTCCAGCTGTTAAAACATTTTAAAGGGAACCTCCATTGTCAAAACAAATTGACGTCAAATTGTTGGAAATAAAGTCGAAATTTAAAATTTTTAAAAAGCAGGTGCAAATATAATTTTAGTGTACAAATAAAATGGATATGAATATCGCCTATTTTCGCTTTTAAATTTCCCGCGCGCTGCCATTTTGAATAATTATGACGTGTTACGGTTGCCGCTATTGTTAAGAATCGAAGTTCTTTTGTATGCAACAATAAGACAACCGTAACACGTCATAAGTATTCAAAACGGCGGCGCGCGGGAAATTTAAAAGCGAAAATAGGCGATATTCATATCCATTTTTTTGTACACTAAAATTATATTTGCACCTGCTTTTTAAAAACTTTTAATTTAGACTTTATTTCCAACAATTTAACGTCAATTTGTTATAACAATGGAGGTTCCCTTTAAGATATAAGGACAAACCCTATACATCTTTCCCTCTGCTTGCCATTCTTGTTTCCTTCACCCTATGCCCCCACCCCCTACCCTCTTGTTTTGTGGTTTTAACTCTATCTGACTCTCTTATATATATGTTCGACAAAATGATATTAAAACACAGTGTTAATATCAAGACAGCAATACAGACCCCCTAAAAGCAAAAAATTCCAACTTAGAGTTACTAAACATCCCGAGAAGCTAGGTGGTAGAGTGGTAGGGTAGACTATGTAAGCCTAATCCTAGTTGAGGTCACAGGTTCAATCCTGAGTGGGGATTTTAGATTTTATTTTTTATAATTAAAAATGTATTGAAAATAAAATTCTAAGTGTCGACATTACGTCATATAAGTCTCAATAAGGTGTCCGACGTCCTTCTGGACGGTATGATTTAGGCACAACACTTTCCACTGCCTTAACCTCTTGGATATTGTGCCTACATTAGTCTTTCGTTTTAACAAAAACAACGCGAGCACGAAAGGTTTTCGAAAATAAGGCAGCTGTTCAGGTTAATAGTAACCAGCACTAACTTGATTAATTCTGTAGTGTTCCATCTTGCCAAGATCTTAATAAACACTATAATATCAGCCTAATAATGCTCGTTTTTGTCTCACCGCTGTTACGCCACAAGTTTCATTATTATCTCACTATTATCTCATTGCTAAATTAATATCTTATTGTAAGGCGCAGTTGAATATTTTTATAGAAACTGCGCGGTAGAAATTTTAATTTATTATTATTATTATTATTATTATTATTATTATTATTATTATTATTATTATTATTATTATTATTATTATTATTATTATTACTATCATTCTCAAAGTATCAACATCCAAACGATATCCAAACAACACTTACAACAGCCTGAACCTCTTGGGGATTGTGCTTGGACTCCTCACGGCCTTCAGGTCCCGTGTAGTCCTGGGGGCTCTCTTCACGTCCAGTCACGTGACAAAACACCACGCGAACTTCCGGTCCTCCTGCCCAGAATCCGGGCACATGTCCAACAGCCATATGGTCAGGATTAGTCAGCTGATGAGCATCATTCAACAAGCCGTCATAGAAGTGCTGTGATGGGAACTCCCTGATACTTGGGTGCTGTATAAACAAGCATCAGAAATACTATGCACTTATTGACTGAATGGGAGGGCAGGACGGGAAAATATTTGGCTCGAGGTCAGAAAATACCATAATACTCTTTAAATACTACTCTTAATAATACTAATAATACTCTTAATAATACTCTCTACATAATACTCTTTAAAGTGCAGGTTTTGGTGGTGCTTGATGTAAGCCTCATTTTTCCAATTTCTTTTGTTTTCAGCGCGAATTACACGTACGTACCATGCTTCAACTTCGTGCCAATTTGCATACAGTGCACATTTGTATGCGAACACACAATGCTACGTCCTAGCGTTCCTACAGGTACTCTGAATTCCATTGTGCCATTCTAACAAAGGAGACTTTAATAATTACACCCCGATGAGGCTGAGCCTGCACATAAAAGAGTATTAATGGTAGTTTTCGGAGTGGCCAATAATCACTGTGTCGGCAGCATTCGATACTTACCATACGATACTGAGTTGCCAGTAACATGTGTAGGTAGCATTCGATACTTACCATGCGATACTGGGTCTGCAGCATGCACGAAGAGTAAGTCTTTCCAGCAACAGGGTCATCAAACAGCACTTCAAACAGGGACTTGCCAAGACCAAGCCTCCGCGGAGCAGAACACGTGATCACGGCTCCCAATTGCTTATGGTCTCCAAGCAGTACCACTTGCTGCAGCCGCTGACCAGCTGAGGCGAGGGCCACTAAGGTTTCAGCCTCCAGACACATGCTGGCTTCATCTATGACCACGTGACTAACACGTGCAAAACGTTTCACACGCGCACCGCCAGCTTCTATGCAAGTGCACAAGATTACTTCGGTCCCACTTTGGCTGATTTCGTGACGTTCAGCTTTATCCATTGCACTGCGAAGCTCCTCAATCATACCACACAGCTCGTTTCTGTCTTTCTCCCGATCTGCCGCTGATGTGGAACTATAAACACCGATAAACAATTTGCTCACTATCTCTACTCTCATACGCTGGCATCGAATTTTAACGTCACATCGCGTAAATGCCGCACAAAGCACTGCCCATGCTGTAATTGATTTAATTTATACAAACTGAGATTTGTGATTGGACGAAACGCTTTTTTCGCGTGTGAGAAAGTCGTTTCACCATTCTGATTGGCTGCCAACACCGAACGGGGTTTTCACACGCCAAATTTCAATAGAAAATCTCAATAAGTATGAAATAAAGAGCGGTTTTCAACTGACAATCGAACGTAATCTCGCGATTGCTTTGGTCTTGCATTGCTACGCTTTGTGATTGGCTAAAAAATCTCGCGCCACTTTCTCAACCAATCAGAAGTAAAACCAAAACCAATCGTGACCTACTCGCTCGCATGCGTTTTCCCGCGCTTGGCGCCGGCGACATGTATTTGCTTCGAGCTGTGATTGGTTCATTGGATTGTCTGCGACTATTGTGATTGGTTAGAGTAATTACTTTGGTTTTGGTTTTATGACACTCAATTGAAAACCTCCTTTCACCCCTACAATCAAACCTTAAATCACCTGCTACAATTCAACCTTTGTATTAGACGATTGTACAAAACTTACGCATGAGAAGCCGTCTTCTTTCTCAGCTGCGTAATTGCCTCTTCAGCGGCTGTAATTCTTGACGAGTGAGGATTGCTCGGCTCACGGATGCGGAAATGAAGAGAGATATCTTTACACGCCGTATCCATTGTGCTCTGTGAAGTCCACAGAGTTGTTCTCAGTGAATGCTTGAATATCTGGTCCTCGATTGTTCTGCCATAAACTCGTATAACTTTTACATCTGGCACCTTCGCTTGAAGCATTCCTACCAAACACAAACACATTTCTCTCGTTTTTTTTTAATTCCCGAGTTCTTATAAAACTCAATACTTAGTCACGTTTTACATTTCCTACCAAACTTAATATAAAGTTTTAGGTGGTCGTGTGGTATTTCACTATTTTGCAAAGTCAGGATTTTTTTGTCAGTTTTCACCCAGTGGACTTATTACATACACACTAAAAAATAAATCAAAATAAATCATGTGGGCCCTTTCAGAAGCCAGAGCATCTGTTATCATTAGGCGCCCTGATAGAACTGAATAACTTACAACAGTAAGTAAGTAAACAAGAACAACAACTCTCCGAGTAGTGAAGTCGTGCTTTAAGAAGCTTTAAGGGTCTTGTAAGTGCCCCTAAGGTACGAAAATTAATTCAATATATTGTTATGATTTGTTTTACATGTACAGTCGCTTTTCCGGTCACACTAGGTGATCCGTCACGAACGTTACTACTCTGCTGTACGTCATTTGAAACCTTTAATCAGTCTTTCGCAATCACTCGTGCATGCAAGGTCAACTTTAACTTTTATATTACTTCCATTTATCTGTTGCTCGAAAAGCAAGAAAACGAAATCGTTATTGAATGGAACTCTCGCCAAACCAGGCAATAAAGTAAGTTCCTCAGTTTTACTTGATATGGTTCGTTTCGTCATTTTCCTTTTTCTTATATTGTAAATAAATCCAATCATCCATGAGCTGGAAGTTGCTATATCAACTGATATGACGTCACTAACACTTCGCCTCAGGCTATAAACCACTTGAAAATGGGAATGACTTTTCACTTTTTTGCCACCGAATTTATAAGTCGTGCGCTTGGCTTGTAGCCAATGGCACGACTAATAATAGCTTTATTTGCATGACTATATTGAGTTACAGAATTGCAAAAGCTTACTTATTGCAACAGCTAAATTAGCACTCACTTGCAGCCACATCTACAGCGTGATTAGATGGAGCACAGAACAGTACTTGCCCTCCCGTCCCTTCTTTTCTGTTCAGAGCCACAAACTGACAGGCTACCTCTATGCCAGTTAAGGTCTTCCCTGTGCCTTAAAGACAAACAAATAACGGACTGATTTAATCACGGATTTGGTTATTAACAAATTAATGGTGGGCACCAAAATAGATTGAAAACGTAAAAGATATGTAAAAGGGTATATAAGTATACAAGTATAAAAGTATATAGGTATATAAGTCCCATATATGTATTGTAAAACCAACAATCTATGTACAGTACAGTAGTGGATCTCAAAATATTTTTTTCAGTCATTTTCACTTCGCTGCCCAAACCGCCACTGGAGTTTAAAAGCCTATGATAAATATGCAACAAATGTAAGTGATCCACAAGCTACATAGATTACAGCAATTATCAGTCTTGGTGATTAAACCAGAAGTCTTGCTTCCTGGCATTGTTCTTACAGCCATGCTCCGTCACGCGTGACCAGTATTTTTGAAAATTTGAATGGAGTTTTCAAGTTTACGCATCGGTTTCGTAAACTCATTCCGAGATTCGGAATTTCCGTGAGAATTTTACCGCAATTTCGGAAACAACGACCAACAAAATATCATTTTATATTAAATGTTACATGTCCGAACAATATTAGGTTTTTTATGCGTGTAGCGAAGTTATTTTTCCGTTAACTTGTGACTTTCAAAGTGTTTTCCAGAGAGATCTTCAAGGTTTCATTCAAATCTCAGACGTTACAAAGAAATATTCAAATATTCATTCCAGTCTTGTGGATTACTGGTCACGCGTGACGGAGCATGGCTGTAAAAGAGTTCGGACTGGACAAGTCCCTTAGATTTCTGAGGGATCAAGCCGTACAGGTACGGATACCACAACATGTCTGTCATTTGTAGATGACAGCCATCCAAGGTTTACTGACCACATGTGGGCATATTGACACGTTGATTTTATTATGCGTGCTCTCTGATTGATGTGGCGTGATTTCCTCTGTAACGCCTGGACTTCACTGGCGACATAAACATAAGCATAAGCTGAAGTATAAGAATTTGAGTCAATTGAAAACGAACATTCACATAAACATAATACTGATCCTTATGCTTATGCTTCCGCTTATTGCTAGTCATAAGCGTATGCATAAGTCCAATCATAACAGTGCTTATGTCTAGTGAAAACGTGCCCGACATAAAAGTGGTCAGACACGAGGGGTCATGTAGCAGGGACATGTCGCAGCAACATGTAGCAGCGACAAAAGTTTGTGTAGTACACACTGAAGGACATGTAGCAGGGAGTGTAGCGGGGACATGTAGCAGGGAAGAAATCATAGCGCTTGCACACCACATGAAAATGTCGCGGGGACATGTTGCAGCGACACGTCCCCTCGTGTGAACTGATACTATCATAATTCTGCAACACCAATCTTGGGGAGATTTTGTCCCCGCGACATGTCTCACGGAGTTCAACTTGTTGAACTTCATGGGACACGTCGCGGGGACAAAATGTCCCCAAACATTGGTGTTGCACAATTATGATGGTATCAGTTCAAACGAAGGGACGTGTCGCTGCAACATGTCCCTGAGACATGTCCCCGCGACATTTTCATGTGGTGTGCAAGCGCTATGATTTTTTCCCTCCGACATGTCCCCGCTACACTCCCTGCTACATGTCCCTCAGTGTGTACTACACAAACGTTTGTCGCTGCTACATGTTGCTGCGACATGTCCCTGCTACATGACCCCTCGTGTCTGACCACCTTAAGAATAAGCGGAAGCAAGTGTTTATGTCCAGTGAAAACGGGCCCAACATAGGCATAAGCATAGGCGCAAGTATAACAGTGCTTGTTATATAACTGGAGTTTTTCTCAATGCAACGCGCGCGTTCATTGGTTGATTCATGGTCACATGACGTCCAACAAACAAACTGTTTCCCGCCAAACGTCCATGAGCGGGCAACATTTGCGAAAGCGGGCAACAAGGTGGCATGATTATGATGCAATTGATGTCTACCTCGAGTGTTCGGCGCGTTTTGCAATCTGTGTTGTGTTGTGTTGTGTTTTTGTGTTGCTATATAACAAATCACTTAATGACTGGTCCCGAGTGAAACAGTGAATTTTGTTTCTCTCGAATCTCGATGTTTCCCTCTACTTCGTCTCGGGAAACATCGAGATTCTCGGGAAACAAAATTCATTCCGCTTATGCGTCGCTAGTGAAAATCAGGCTTAGAAGGTACCTAATTTAATCAATCCAGTAGCGTTTACCTGGCGGTCCTTGTATTAGCGTCAGTGGAGAAGTCAAGGCAAACTTCACGGCTTCTTCCTGCCCTGAATTTAGGTTTATCGTGGTCATTGTCTCCACTTTTCTTTGCGTTTTAAGCAGTACGTTCTGTGCAAGGTAAGAGGGGATGTCTCTTCGTAAAAATATACCTCTGATGAGCTCTGTTGCCGTACCGAGGCTCTTCACAGCACCTATAAATCATGAATAATAAGTGGATGAGGTTTTGTGATATCAAGAATAGAGCGCTTTCATCTGACGTCACGGCGGCCATATTGGTGTTCCAAAACAAAGAAACGGCGGCCATATTGGTGTACCAAACCAATCCTCCGGGAATTGAACTCTATTCTTATGCAAACATTTTCTTTTGTTTCAGTAAACCAATATGGCCGCTGGTCACGTGAGTGAAAACGCTCTATACATTATTGTACCGTTTCACCACGCGAGTTCTTCGTCACCTTTTTTCGCTACTTAAAGGGACGCTGTCCCAGCTGATGTATCGTGTTTTCGTGATTATGGCCAGGAGCTTGCTTTAAGCTTGCTTTATTATCTTGAAATAGGAAAAAAACGATCGTTAAAAGTGACGACCCTTCAAGTTTCGACTGTTCACGCTAATTACTGGTCTCCCATAGATCCAATACTGTTTCATAGAGCAGTTTTCAATTGAGTGTCGAAAGTAATTACACAATTGCTTTGGTTTTTCATTGCTACGCTTTGTGATTGGCTACAAAATCTCGCGCCACTTTCTCGACCAATCAGAAGTAAAACCAAAACCAATCGTGACTTGCTCGCACGCGTTTTCCCGCGCTTGGCGCCGCCGATATGTAACTGCTTCGAGCTCTGATTGGTTCGTTGGATTGTTTACGACTGCTGTGATTGGTCAGAGTAATTACTTTAGTTTTGGTTTTATGACACTCAATTGAAAACTGCTCTATATTCATTTCTGTAATAACCGTTTCGTTGACGAACGCCAGTCAAATGTAATTGTCTACTCCAGAAACTGTTAAAAATACCATAATTACTCTTTAAAGTGCAGGTTTGGGTGGTGCTTGATGAAAGCCTGCTTTTTTCGATTTTGTTTTTAGCACGACATGCACGTACTGTGCTTCAACTTCGTGGTAATTTTCATACGGTGCACATTTGTATGCACACACAATGCTACGTCCTAGCGTTCCTCCATGTACTCTGAATTCCATTGTGCCATTCTAACAAAGAAGACTTGAACAATTACACCCCGGCGAGGCTGAGCCTACGCATAAAAGAGTATTATGGTATTTTTCGGAGTGGCCAATAACAATGTAGATTACATTATATGACAAGTAGCAGCTCTCACTTATCATACGGCGGAACGCTTGCCCCTGGGCGATAACTTCCACGGTGAACAAGCAGGGACCCTTATCCGGCTCGTCAACAGAGGAACAGTCTGGAAAATCCACCAAGTTGATCTTAATCAATTCTCTCTCCTTGTTGCTGTCCACCTGATCGACACGACAGTGGAAAATGTTTGGGGAAACGGTACTTCGGAGACAAAGAAAGTCACCACTGCAAAGCTGCAATCCATGGCAGATGCACAAGGCTTTAGGCAATGTGAACTGTCCTGCATCTGTGATTCAAAGTGCATAAAGAATTGTCATTTGATCTTACTCAATAGCTTTATCGTACGATAGAGCGGGTTTCAAGTGATTTTCAAGTAACAGCTTTGGTTTCACATTGCTACGCTTTGCTAATGGCTTACAAATCTTGCGCGACTTTATTAACCAAGCAGAAGAGAAACCAAAACCAAACATGACTTACACACTAACGTTTTCCCGCGCTTGGCATCGGCGATATGCATTTGCTTCGAACTGATTGGTTTATTGGATTGTCTGCCCCTTTTTTGATTGGCCAGAGTTATCGCTTTGATTTTGGTCGAGTGCCTTATACGTTAATGACAATGTTTTGAAAATGATACGCTGAATAATGGGAACCCGGTTAAGATCTAAAAGGAGAGGAATAACGTGATTAAATTTCCCATCCACCTCCCCCCCCCCCCCCCCCCGCCCCCTCACCACCAAAAAAGAATCCTCAGCTAAACGTTGTTTTTCAATTCTCTTCTCAGTGTTGGAGAACCTGGTAAAACACGTTATTTCGTGTTTGATGTATAAAGTGAAACATAATTGTAACCAACTTACTGGCATTCCACTGTACAGAAACATTGTGTACAATAACTTGAATGGTGGCATCTGGGTTGACACTGGCCGTGGCAGCTTCACACTCTAGTAATGGCAGCGTGACTGCTTGATACTCGCGTACGTCAGCATAGGTTGGCTTTGTGGCAGTCATCGTGGAAACACCAAACGATTTAGTGGGATGTCGCCGATGCCTCATGCAGCAAACGATTGTGTCGGAGAATTTAACTGCTAGGATACTCGGCCTGAGTAACCCACGGTTCATTTCAGCACCCAGAGAAACGGGAATTGCATCCCCTCTGCGGTAAAACTTCGTGTGCGCGCTGATGTCTTGGTGAGGCGCAAGCGAACCCATGGCGATGGATTCTTCAGGGGAGTCATTTCCATAACTGCCCAGATTTGTTTTCTCAAAACTGACCACAGCATTTGCATCTATCATTTGACGCTGTCTGCTCATTTGGTGGAGGTCTTCGTCACGGAGGCCTTGCAAAAATGCAGTCCAAAACTCTTGAGGGATCTTCAAAAACTGACGAGTAACTCCAGAAGGTTCGAGTTCAGTGGAAGATGACGGGCACAGCACATGGATCGTCTTCTTGGCTCGAAACTCTCCCGATTGCTTGGCCTGTGACATTGATCTCAAGGACATTCCAGCTCAAAACTAATTCTTCGTCATCCTCAAGCCACTCCCTGGAAGATGGCTTACAATCGTGAATCTTGACACTTCGATTAAAAGAACCAATATGATCAACTTCATCCCCTCCTAAGAGCAAATACTCAGGAGAGAGATATTCCACCTTCGCCAGTCTCCACTTCGAGTCCTTTCTCAGCGAATCAGCCCTAGAGACTGCCGCGAATTGTTTCTCAAAAGAATCAATCCGTACGGACATCGTCTGGCAGTGTTCACAGATGTTCTGCACTTGTTCTTCGGTATATGGCATCTCCGCATTATCCAGAACCGCCAGTAGGATGCGATGAACAACGATGTCTATATAACGCCGGATAGGAGACGTAAAATGGGTGTACGACGCTACATTGAGGCTACAATGGCTTCGCATCTCGGGAGAGAGGTTGGATGACACAACATAGGCGCTACGTTCTTGAAGGGATATCAGCTGACTCAATACTTTCCCAACACCAGATTTGTTGTCCTGCTGTAGAACGGCAACAGTTACTTTTCCAAGATCTTTCTCATCCAATGCTGCAGATATCTTTTCCCATGTCTTCAAGTCAATGCTAACAGATTTGTCATTCCCCTGGACTGGTTCGTCACTAGACGATTTGGTTAGGCATTGGAGAGTTAAGAAGTTGCCTGGTTGTATACCTTGATCAACGTACAAGTCATGGATATCACGCAAAAGATGGGTCTTAGGAGCAAGCTGACGACGCAATGGTACAAGCGTCTTGGCAAGAGGGCTTTGAAGAAGGCGTTCAGCTACTGCACGGTTAGTATGATGCATAAATTCTTCCACCATTTTTGAAGACGACAACACACCAGCTTTAGTGAAATCAGCATCGAAGGGGACATAGCCCTGACGAACTCTTCGTGCCCACATTTTGAATGCAAGCTGGGCTAGTATACCAACGCCTTTTTGAACACTTTCGGCGACACTCTCGAGCTTCTTCCCATCAAGCATATCTTGACACTGATCATAGGTTAGCTTACAGCAAGAATGGACTATGCTGCGATGAAATTTAGGTGGTTCAACTTCTAATCCATCTTCATTCAAATGGAATATTACTGAGACAGCAAACTTGTCTTCATTTGGAAGTAAACTGCACAGCTCTGTGCCAACACGGGAAGGCAGCATGGGGTTGTGGTAAGACATTTCGTTGCCTCCATACACAGAAGCTCCATGGTACAAAGCAGCCATGTCCAAGTTGGAGTTCTTCGTCACAAAGAAAGAGACATCTGCAATGTGGACACCCACTTTGTAAGTTCCATCATATTCCCAGCACACGCTCAAAGCATCATCAACTTCAACACAAGAAGCAGAATCAATGCTGAACACTTCAGGAAACTTCAACCGCTTGACGCGCTCTGCCATAGGAATCTTCCACTTTGGTGGGAAATCCTTTTTGGTCTCATTCTGGATTTTTTTCGAATGTCGTTTATGAACACCATGTTCTGCTAGTAAGATTGGTATGGCCATAAGCGGGTCACCACCTTCTGGAAAATAGTGCACGACAAAGCCTAGAGGGTACCGGTAGCTCGCTCCCCATTTCATGAGCTGCACAAGGAACAACTTCCCTTCCGTTTCTGTCACAAAACTCTTGAAGTGTATTCTTTCATCCCTCATGACAAACACAGCAACGCCAGTTTGTCCTTGATGGTCTTTGCTTTGCAGGATGACAAACTTTGAGTTACCTTTGTTTATAGGGGTCATCATATTCTTATCAAGGCTGTCGATCCTGCAAACAATCTTTCTGGGATGCTTTTCCTTCAGTATTGCTTTGACCTTTCCTCGAGGCATGCCTGAACCCTGTCCATTGCTCTCGATAACTTCCACAGCAACTGTATCTCCATTAAACGCTCTGTTGAGGTCCACTCGACTACCGATATAAATGTCAGGGCTGTTTGGGTCACAAACTTTTGCCGTTGCTGTATTACCGTCGCTGAAGACGTCAACTTGTAAATGGCAGGTCACAAGTTCACCATTTGCAAGTTTAGACTGGGCCTCTTCTTTTTCTAAATGTTCCTCGTTGATGGAGTAATTTTCGATATAAACAGTGCTCTCGCTAGGTTGCAAGACCCATCCCTGTAAAGGAGAAACATCCTGACTATCACTGGTCGAAGCCAAGGAGCTTTCATAAGCAAGTGGAGAAGTGTCAGAATGCTCAGAGGTCATTACTGCCTCACGAGGAACAACGCTTTCCTCGTCATCAAGTTCAATTCTAGACGTCAACTTCTCGAAAGCTTTTATATAATCTTGGACGATGGGATCTTTCTGCTGTGCGCTGAACCACTCTTCGACATCTGAATCATCACTGTCATCCTCCAAAACGATTCCATCTGAACTGCAAGGGTCTGTACAAGACGACTCCTCACTGCCATCATCATTTCGCGGATCTTCACTGGTAAGCATACTTCTAAGAGCACTGTGTTGCTCGACATGTCGCTGAAGCAGCTCAACTTCTTTCTCTACTACACTCATCTGCTTTTGAAGACTTGCTTGAAGATTTTGATGAGCAGGGGAACTAAACGATATTCGTAGTCTTGCTAAAATATCCCGTTCGCCTGCCATCATTTTCTGCCGGCTGTCCAGACTAGATTCAAGCAAGGAAAGCAGTTTTTTTTGCGATTCATCAGGGGTGATGAGGTCTGCAGAGGGTCTGCTTTGTTGGCTCTCTACTTCATCCTGGTTCCTCCGTTGAGACTGCCTGAGGCTTGCATAGCTCAAATGGGTTGGCACAAGGGCAGCGGTGCCTAACGATGCTGAAACCGCCGTTTCTGGTTCTCTTTTCGGTGGAAGTACCGTCACAAAAGATGCATTTGGCACTTGAGGTTGATCGGAGACTACTGTCCTAATAGGAGAACTGTTTGATACTATCTGTTGCGCTGTGGTTACTGTTCTCATGGGAGAAAAATTTGGTGGTGTCTGTTGCGCTGCTACTGTCCTTGTGGGAGCTGTATTTGGTGGCGTCTGTTGAGCTGTCCTCACGGGAGAGGTATTTGGTAGTATATGTTGGCCAGCGGCTACGGTCCTCACTGGGGAGGCTCTACTTGGTAGAACTTGCTGGCCGGTGGTTAATGTCCTCACAGGAGTGGTGTTTGGCACTTGCTGTTCGTCTGTGGGTATGGTCCTTATTGGAGAAATTTGCTGGTCTGTGGCTGATGTCCTCACATGAGCTGCATTTGGTAATATCGGTTGGTTTGTGGCCCAAGGCGTCACCGGACACTGGAAGCCCATTCCTTGGGGCATAGGAACAACAGGTGTAAACCCATTAATCAACGGATTTTGTTGAAAAGGATTTGGAATGACGGGAACAGAATGCACGGGAAATGGGACAGCCTGCCTGGGAATGAGTACAGGACCATGATTTCCAATATAAACTGGAAGCCTGTTTGGGAGATGAGCGTTATTCTGTTGCATTGCCACAAAAGGAATGCCTACAAGCTGCTGGGGTACAACAGGTGCTAGCGAGCCTGGTGCGACATTCATGACATTGTTACAGGGAGACACAGATTTCGGCATATTGGGTACGTTTGGCAATGCGTGATTTTTGGCATCTTTGGTCATTCTTGTGACTGTATCAAATGGGAGGCGGTAGTGAAAGGTCCCATGGTCGTTGCACTTGCTAAGGATTGACTTCCAGCACACCCGGCATTCTCCCAGAGAACACAGAGCTAAAGGATCACCGATGACTACGAGCCGATATCGAGCCCTGGTGATGGCTGTGTTCAACATTTTGCAGTCAGACAGGAATCCCAAATTCTTCTGGCTCGCGATATTCCCCTTATACGTTCGTACCGTGCTTATGAATAAGATATCAAACTCTAAGCCTGAAACAAAAGTATAAACAAGTGTTAAATTGAAAAATAAAATAAGCCCCTCCGTGTATAAGCCCCTCAGATTCTTAACGCAAAAAAGCCTCCTACAATAAGCCCCTCCGAATATAAGCCCCCGGGGTCTTGTATTTGGGGATTGCCCCCAAATACAAAATAAACCAAAGCAAAATCCGTACACTGAACCACTGTAAAAGAAGTGTCAAAGTTTATTGTCCTTTACGTAGTTCACTCCTCACTCTCGCTTTGAATTCCTTCGGTCCATAGACAAAGTATTTACGAGGAAGTTCGATCCTCCCGCCCTGAACCCAAACTCCCTCTGTTGCTCCTCGCTTTTCACCATATTTACCATATGGATTACCATACCGTAAGTTGTCACAAATTTCTAGTTAACGCCCCAATATTATCATTTTGCACATTGAAAAATTGCAGACACAAATTTCCCTCCAATTATAAGCCCAGCTGATTTCTAAACGCAAATATCCCTCCTATAATAAGTCCCTCCGTATATAAGCCCCTACCGAATATAAGCCCCTCAAAAAGGTGCGTTGAAAAATATAAGCCCCGGGGCCTATTTTCGGAATTTTACGGTACGTCATTATATCTTGTTACAACTTAGATATTTTTCATGTTATCTTATATTTGCAAATCATGTACTTGTTATATTTATTCAAATTTAAGAGCCGTTATATATTATTATTATTATTATACATTGGTGTCACTAGCTCGATTTTGATTGGCTATAAGCACGCAGCTAATTATTGTAGTTTTATGCATGCAGAAGTGACGTCATACCTACAGACAATAGTTTTATGCATGCAGAAGTGCGCGCTCTTGTCTTTACAAGTGCAGCTCAGGAATATGCATAATAAAACAATTATTGGATTCGGTTTTCGCATGATAGCGATAATTATCAAGGCCTCAGTTTGTGTTATCCGCCTCAGCCTTCGGCTTCGGCAGATAACACAAACTTTGGCCTTGATAATTATCGCTATCATGCTCAACCTCATCCAATAATTGTTAATTTTCACTCCAACGCTGGCCCTGTAGAAGACTAGTTCTAATTGTCGAAATATTGGCCATTAAACCTGCCCTTAATTTTCGTTGTACTAGCCTTTGTGTGCTTGACTTTTAATCAGTGCCTGTCCCGGGTGTTATTTGAGTAAATACGACAATAAATCGTTTTTTCTCCACTGTGAGTCTTAAACGAAATACAGTTCAGTCTCTCGAGATCTTGGACCCGAAGAAGGTCAACACTTTGAATAATTTTATCAATTTTAACAATTTCTTATTGTAAAAAGCACATTCATACGTATTTTTATTTGCATTTTATTACACGATGTAGTTACAACTTAGTAGTTTATAGTTCTATTATTTTTATGATACCCTCTTTTTAACGGAGCTCCGCGGGCCGAAGGCCCGCGCGGAGCGCCATACTCATAGAACCAGAGAACAATAGAACCCATGCTCGTAATTTTTCATGGTCATGGCTAGCGGAATGTTTCGCGGGCGCGTTGTGTGCCCGCCGACGCCGTCGCTTAGGGTTAACTCGCGGGCGCGTAGACCGTCGCAAAACATGCGCGTATGACGCCACCCAACAACATTGCAATTTCACGTCACCTGGGAAAACACCGCTGTGTTTAGCGGAGAAAACCGTTTAAATTAAAGTCGTTATTCTCCTGAATTCGCGGTTTGCTTCTCAAGACAGGGATACTAATTAAGGGATATTCAGAAGCCGCTATTCTTGGCTTTCACTTACGTCATATCAAAATTCAGAAGCATTAAAAAATAGATTTCGAATCCAAAATGTCTATAGAATTGTAAAGAAGTTAAAACTAGACATCTTGGCCAAATTTTGAAGCGCAAAAGCATTTCGTTCAAGAGTTATAGGCGAACGAGTATTAGATATTTTTAGTAAGAAATGTATGGAGCGGCCATCTTTGTGCCCCTGAGAGGGGCACAAAGATGGCAGCCAAAAATTCAAAGTCTTAATTACACCAAAAATCACATCCAAAAAAATTGTATTTGCTATAAGCTCAATTAACTCGGCTTATAAGCACTTATAATGCAAACAATAACTTTCAGCTGATTCAATTTTGATTATTTTCGCGGCTTATCTGAAATAGCGTGACGCATTGCGTGACACATTTAAAACCTTTGTAAATCGGAAGCAAAACATCGTTAAAACCTGAAACTTTTTGTGAAAGATTATAACATTAGTATCCACATACCATGTTAGAAACAGCTTTGTAGGACGTTTTCTTTAGCTTTTTTCATTTTTATGACGTCATGTGAAAGCCAAGAATAGTGCAAATAGAAGAGCTTTCAGAGATAAAATCTTGCTTCGAGGATGGGAGCAATGTGGGAAGATGTTTGTCACTTCGGGTTTCAGAACTGAAGAAGCGGAGATTTAAACAATTTCCAAGCAGTGGAGGGACTTAAAGATAAAACAAAATACATTTTTCGATGGGAATTTTATAATATGTTGATATCAATCTGTGATTGACTTTTTTGTGTTCTCGCTAGTTTTCGGGAGAATTGTTTATAACGCGCTCAATTAAATTCAGTTGTTTTGATTTCTTTCATCGGAGACATCTCGGCCTCGATGAGCTCTTAATGGTTCTCGTTTTGCTTTTAAACATAAACTTATCGAGATTTGAATAAAATTTTTCGAAAGAAGATTGTGTTGTCCATTTTTATGTGTTTGTTCATTCATTACATAGGTTGAAAAGCGATTTTATGTAAACAAAACAAAACAAGACTTGGATTTTATAGTTGTAAACTTCACTCGCGTGGTCTTATGCAAATAATATGTTTGTGTATTTTTTGCAATTTTGATTTCCAAATCAGTTTCTCGGACAATTTTTATAAGCAGCAGGTGTATTTTATTTGGAAATTAGTCGTACTAATTATTCTAGACGGAGAAAAAGTTGTTTTTGTGAACTTTTGTACGGTCTAAATGTACTGTGCAAACGGTCGCGTAAGTCTGTTTTTGAGAATTGCTAAAATTAAAAGATAGCCTGGTCGTCAATTTTATTCTTGTGCTTCCGACTCTTTCTGTTCAAAGAGCGACGCTGTTAGGCTCAGGCTATCTATATATATTAGCGGAGCTCTCGCCGGGCCGAAGGCCCGGCTGCGCAGCTCCATACTCATAGAACCGATGCCCGCATTTTTCATGGTCATGGCTAGCGGAATGTTTCGCGGGCGCGTGTGTATGGCGCCCGAACGCGCCCGTGTTGGGCAATTTTGAAACCAAAGCGAGGCTGTGTTTTTCGCGAGGCTACATGGCCAATGTGACGTGAGCTCGGTAAACACGTCAGTTGGAGCTGTGTTTAGCGGAGAAAACCGTTTTAAAGTATTTCCCTGCATTTTTTCGTGGTTTGCTACTCAAGACAGGTTTCACATTTTTCAAACAGTGGTCAAGACCGCATTTAAGGCTGCGTATTTCTGCAAATCAAGCGTTTTTGGAGGAATATAGAGCTAAGTGCTTATTTTTAAACCTGATTTCGTTTTAAATTGAAGCTAGTAGCTCGTCGAAGCATTTGTTTACAACTAAACTCTTTTGAGTTTAATTATTGTGCTTCCGACCTTTTCGCCTTAGTTTAAAAGCTTAATATCATTAGTTTACTGTTCTATATTGTGCAATTTTTTAGGTTATATGTTGGCTACACAGCCGTCAGCTCGGTAAACACTTTAAAAGTTGGATCTTTCGCAGTGTTTAGCGGAGCAGTAAAGTCGTTATTTCCCTGCATTTTTTCGTGGTTTGCTACTCAAGACAGGGATAATTAATTAATTAAGGGATACTCAGAAGCCGCTTCAGTGGAAAAGGAAGAACTTTCAGGGATAAAATCTTGCTTCGAGGAACCCTCATACGTTTTTATCAATGCAGGAGCAATGCGGGAAGATGTCTTGTTTTTATTACGGATTTCAGATTTCAGAACCGAAGAAGCGGAGTTTTAACGAATTTCCAAGCGGTCCAGTGACTTAAAGGTAAAATAAATCACATTTTTCGATGGGAATTTATGTTGATATCAATTTTTGATTGACTTTTCCGTTGTGTTCTCTTAAATTTTGGAGACATGTTTCTGAAACGTGCTCAAATTAAGTCGTGTTTGTTATCTTGAATTTCATCGAGGACAGCTCTGCCTTGATGCGCTATTAATGGTATACGTGTTTTTAAACATAAACTAATGGAGATTTGAATAACATTTTTCGAAAGAAGATTGTGTTGTCCATTTTTATGTGTTTGTTCATTCATTACATAGATTGAAAAGCGATTTTATGTAAACAAAACAAGACTTAGATTTTCTGTCAGGCTTCACTCGCGTCGCCTTATGCAAATATGTTTGTGTATTTTTGCAATTTTGATTTCCAAATCAGTTTCTCGGGCAATTTTTGACAAACAAAAACTGTATTTTATTCGGAAAGTAGTCGTACTAGTTATTCTAGACAGAGAAAAGTTGTTTTTGTGAACTTTGTACTGTGCAGACTGTCGGGTAATACTGTTTTTTTGAGAATTGCTAAAATTGAAAAATAGCCCGGTCGTCAATCTTAATCCTTTCACCTTAGTTAAGTTTCACCTTAGGCCCGGTTCAAACGTCGAACTTTACATGTGCCGAACCTAATACCTATTTAGGTCGACCCAAACTATTAAGTTCGACTGTTGATTCAGACGGTCGAACTTTACATGTGCCGAACCTAATAGGCCATTTGCACGATGACGTCATTTGACTACTACTACTACCAGAATTCATTTCGTTTTTCCTTTCTTATTTCAATTTTGTAATCCCAGTGCGGTTTAAATAACAATAGCCCTAATTTGATTTACAAAACAAAAAACTGAATGATTCTGGTAGTAGTAGTCAAATGACGCCATCGTGCAAATGGCCTATTCGTGGCGAACAGAAATATCATCCTTACCGCTTAAAATAGGGAAATAAACCGAAAAAAGTAAAATTCACCAAGCCTGGAAATTCTTGTTTTGATTTTAGTGTGCTTTGTGTTCTGTCACGGCAAGGAGACAGCTGAGGAGATCGTGTCGTGATATTTGGACAAAATAAAGTAACGCCATAAATTTTAAAATACATTACGATTTCTTTATGGATATAAAGAAAAGCAACTTTTTAGAAGACCGATTTTAGTTGTCCAGTTTCAGTCTATTAAAAATTCAACAACGTGAATGCTGGTAACCGTCGTTATGCTTCTGTGAGTTCTGTCTGCAAAGACGCGAAAACCCACTAAATAGCCAATCAGAAGCGCGGTTATATTGAAAAATACGTTAACATAAATTATGCATTAGGTTCGGCACATGTGAAGTTCGACGTATGAATCGAAGTCGATCTTTTGCCGTTCTATTCGACAAGCTCAGTCGAATAGAACGGCAGAGTCGACCCAAATACAAAAGTGCCGTTCCTAATTGATTCATACGTCGAACTTTACATGTGCCGAACCTAATTATTAGGTTCGGCACATGTAAAGTTCGACGTTTGAACCGGGCCTTAGTTACATTAGTTAAGCTTGTTCCTTTTCTCCAGCTCATTTCGATTTTTACCGTAATTTGTACTTGCAAGAACCTGTTAATTGAACATTCCAAACCGAATTTATGAACAAACTTGAAAACAGATTAAGTGAGAGCGAAATTTTATCCTGCGAAGGATTTTTATCTTTGGTTGAAATAATACCCACGCAATGCGTGGACTTTCTTCAGGGAAAACACCCGGTTCAGACGGATTACCTCAAGAATTTTACGCTAAATTCAGGGATCTTTTAGGCCCTATTCTGTTCGAAATTATAAATTTAGTTTGGAAAATAATTCTCAGTGATTCAATGGAAGGAAGCGTGACTAGATTACTTTACAAGAAAGATGATAAGAAAAACCTCAAAAATTGGTGGCCCGGCCATTTCGCTACTCAATGTTGATTACAAAATTTGTTCAAAAGCTCTAACAGACTTTCAAAAGTGTTACCCTCGATTATTTCAAGAAGATCAAACTTGTTCCGTCCCAGGTAGGACGATTTTTGAGAATTTATTTCTCTTGTGTGACACTCTAGATTATATAAATATTACCAAGTTGATCAAGAGAAAGCCTTTGACAGGGTAGAAAAACATTGGTAAACTTTTTACCAATGTTTTAAGTCGTTTTGGATTTTGCCCTAATTTCCAGCGTCGATTTCTACATTATGCTGTCAAGCAAATATGAAAATTACAGTTAATGGTTTTTTTTTGACTAAAGAAATTCCACTCGAGTGGGGGGTGAGGCAGGGAGATCCCCGGTCTCCACTTTTGTACGTTTTATGCGCAGACGTTTTGGCTACCAGTATAAGAAAGGATGATACTATTGAAGGTTTTCTCCTTCCAGAAGCCTGAGGAAAGCGTTTTAAAATTCACCAATGAATGCGGATGACTCCACATGTTTTATAAACGATATTTTTTTCTCTAGACAAATTGTTTACCTTACTTCACAAATACCAGACACTGACACAGGGCTCGAAATTGCGACCAATACGGTCGCATTTGCGACTTAATTTTTGTGTTTGCGACTAAAACTTCCAGAGGAGTCGCAAATTTGCGAGTAGTTTTCGCCTTGGCCAATAACGAAATGAAAAGCCTAGCAGTCGCTACTTTGCCACTATTTTTACCGAAATAAATAAAGAACTGAAAAAATATCTTGTTGTGTGCCTTGATTATCGTAGACATTTGAAGATATCGGGTAATTACCCGCAATGTTACGACGCAACGCTGTTCCCTCGATCGCGGCCGCCATTGCAGCGGTTTCTTATTCATATGTATTACAGGCTCATATTTTTGTTTGTTAAACCGCTGGATTAGAGCTGTCATCGCGGCCAGGTGGAATCCGCCAAAGTATCGTCAATTTCGTAACGGTGACGGACGTTTAAGTAGATATGTTCCAAGATTGTATCCTTTCTGGAAGCTAATTTCGCCAAAAAATATAATTTTGAGTTGTACACTAGTTTTAAGATCGAGAAAAATGTCTTGATCGCTACGATTGTGGCGGCCAAGTTTATAGTATTGCATGTTTCGTTCTGTACATGTACAGTCATCATTAGAGATAACGTGAAAGCTGTTGAAGTAATAAAATCAGTCTTGTTACATGTAATCATTTGTTATTCAAAGTTATTTTTAACTAATTGTTGCTACTTAGTTTTGCGACTAAAATTTGTGAACTTGCGACTTGATTTTCGTATCTAGTAGCAAAATGGCGACTGAACTTTTTTTTTAATTTCGAGCCCTGGACAGGTACAGGGACTAAATTAAATGTGGCAAAGAGTACAGAAGCCATGAAGTTAGTAGCTTGGTGCTCACGTCCGGACACTCCTTATGGCCTGACGTGGGTGTCAAGAATGGGAATCTTGGGTGTCTGGTTTAGCAATGGTACTGCAAATGTGGAACCAGATAACTGGTTACCACGCCTTTCCAAACTGGTTTAAAATTTGAACCTGTGGAAGGGTGTGGGGTGTTTTCACTCCCACCGTATCGGCACTACTCAATACTAGGTTTTTAGTCAATGTTAAGACTATTTTCTTTTACCTAATGGACTTCTGCTGACGACGAGAATGACATGCGAGCACGCTTTTTCATTAAGACCATACTTTATGGTATATGGGTTTTTCGAAACAAAGCAACTTTTCACAATGGCACCGAGAACTCTCGGGCCACTGTTAGGGACATGAGGAATGACATCACAACACAGTTGCAAATTGACCGGGGGGGGGGGGGGGGGGTACTTTGCACATGTTTGGGTGGGGGTGTGCCGCTGGGACTCTGAGACCCTTAACCTATACTATACCATTTTAGCTGCATTTTGCAACCCTATTCTAGACTAAACACTGAAAAATCCTACCCTATCCTAGACCTTTTCTAGACTCGCTATTTTGCAGAAACTCATTCACTATCACAGTCTAGGATACCAGAGGTCAGTGAAAATGTCGTACAGCACACCTTACCGATTATTAAATGCCATTTGCCAGTAAACCTCGTCTAGTGTCTCTAGTCTAAATTCTTCATGCAACTGATCAGTTTTGCGGAAAATGATACCCTATTCTAGACCAAAAATCTCTGATTACTATACCCTATCCCAGACTAAACTGCCTGAAAACCATACCCTTCACAGCGGCACATACGTATATAGCTCATATATGGGAGTACCTCCCCCCCCCCCCCCCCCCCCCCCCCCACCGCGAACAGAAATTTTCTGCTTTGTGGTGTCATCCGAATATTTGTGGAATACAACAGTCAAAGCTTGTGACTACTAATTTAGGTACTGGCAACTCATCATTCATTAGCAGAAGTGACTAAAGTAATCATGTGCAAACCAGAAAGGACTTTCAAGTGGACCAAACGACCGGAAATGAATTTTATAAATAATCCCTTATGGACTAGACTTTCAAGTGACTGTAAACCGGAACTGACCTTGTATTATTGTAACCGGATATGACTAGCTTTAACTCAGGATGCCTTGTAACCGGAAATGACTAGCCTCTCAGGATAATATTGTAAACTTTAGGGATTTGTTATTGATAAATAAAACATTTTAAAAGAAAAAAAAAAATCTTTTGTTGTGTTTAGCGGAGAAAACGGTTTGCAAAATCATTTTTCCCTGCTTTTTTTCGCGGTTTGCTACTCAAGAGAGGTTTCACATTTCTCAAACAGTGTGCTTTTGTGGAATTTGTGCAGTCGAAATGTAATGTGCAGACGGTCGCGTAATAAGCTTACTGTTTTTGAGAATTGCTAAAATTGAAAAATAGCCTGGTCGTCAATCGTGATTCTAACTTTCCTTGTGCTTCCGACCTTTCACCTAAGTTAAGCTTATCAACATCGTTTCTGTTCAGAGAGCTCCGCTGTTAGGCTAAGCCTATCTATATATATTATCATATTACGAATTTATCTTTATTTTGTGGCGTTCCTGCAGACTTTGCAGGTCAAATCTGCAGGACGCAGCGATACCATAGCTAAGTGTATCGAACATGTTAAATAAACTGTCTATTGTCTGTCTAAAAGTAATTTCATAAACATAGTTGCGGAAAATCGCTTAGAGAAATTCAACTGTATATTGTTATTTTCGGGGATCGCCTCCTTAAGGAAGTGATAAGGATTGACCACGTTTTACCTTGGACATTATTCACACCCTCCACTTGCACGCCTCCTAAGAACTTTGTACGCAGAAGTCTCCTGATTTCTCGCACCTAACAAAGTAATGAAAATTGCATAGATGAGTCATGTAACATAGCTTTTAACGTCTGCGGTTGTGATATTAAACATCACATTTTGTGACCATTCAAATGAAAGCTACTGAGCAGTACTTTCCCGTGGTACTGTTTATTATGATGTACAAGGTGGTTCTAACCTTTGAGTCTGTAAATGAAATGCTAAAGTGTGACCATTCAAATGAAAGCTATTGAGCAGTACTTTCCCGTGGTACTGCTTATTATGCTGTACAAGGTGGTTCTAACTTTTGAGTCTGTGGATGAAATCCTAAAGTGTGACCATTCAAATGAAAGCTATTGAGCAGAACTTTCCTGTGGTGCTGTTTATTATGCTGTACAAGGTGGTTCTAACTTTTGAGTCTGTGGATGAAATCCTAAAGTGTGACCATTCAAATGAAAGCTATTGAGCAGAACTTTCCTGTGGTGCTGTTTATTATGCTGTACAAGGTGGTTCTAACTTTTGAGTCTGTGGATGAAATCCTAAAGTGTGACCATTCAAATGAAAGCTACTGAGCTGTACTTTCCTGTGGTACTGTTTATTATGCTGTACAAGGTGGTTCTAACTTTAAAGTCTGTTGATGAAATCAATCCTAAAGTGTGATCATTGAGCATTCAAATGAAAGCTATTGAGCTGTACTTTCATGTGGTACTGTTTGTAATGCTGTACAAGGTGGTTCTAACTGTTGACTTCGTAGAGGAAATCCTACAGTGTCACCATTCAATTCAAAGCTACTAAGCAGAACTTTCCTGTAGTACCGTTATTATACTGTAAAAGGTTCTACAAATCATGTAGCTTTTAACTCAGTGGATGAAATCTTAAAGTGAGATCATTCAAGCGAATCTATTCAGTAGTACTTTTCCATGGGGTTATTTTTGAAGTGTTTTTTCAAGTTACATTTTAGCATATTTGTCAAATACATACTTTGCAAGACTCAAGATAAAATGATAAAACAAATGCTGCCTTACCTGAGGTGAGTAAGGTGCCAGAACACAAATTCTTGTATGATTAGCTTCTCCCCACACCTCAGTTGGCCAGTGATTTATCAAGTCTTCCACGCGGTCGGCAACTTCAGCAGCCTCTCCCCTGTTCAGAAAAGATGGTGGTTCATCTGCAATCTCGTCCTGCCCGTGGACTCCATAGAAAACAACAGAATAAGGCAGGCTTGGTGGGCGCTTTAGATTGGCAATGAGTGTGTCTTGGTAAAACAAATGAGAAGGCACGTCGACAATGTCATCATAGGCACGGTAGTTCTGCAGTAACAATACTTTCCATTTTGACATGGATGGATACATCTCAAACAGGCGAACCAGAAGAGGGCGACCGAGTCCAAGCCGACGAGAAACTGTAGACAGGACAGGAGGACTGAGCTAAAGAAAATAAAGAAACAAGGATGACCTAACTGAAGCAATTGCTTAGAACAACCACGTTAGATTGCCGAACAGTCAGGCAATATCAAGCGACACTATTATCGTCATCCAAATTTACGTAAAATTGCAACTCTCTTACACCCTAACCCTTTCACTCCCAGAGTCAATTATGGAGATATGAAGTGTAGTTCTAACTTTTCAGTCTATGGACGAACTCCTATGGTGTGACCATTCGAATGAAACCTCTTCAGCAGTACTTTTGCATGGTACCATTTGTTCTACCTTTGGAGTCTGTGGACGAAATCCTATGGTGTGACCATTCAAATGAAACCTCTTCAGCAGTAATTTTGCATGGTACCATTTGTTCTAACTTTTAAGTCTGTGGACGAAATCCTATGGTGTGACCATTCAAATGAAACCTCTTCAGCAGTACTTTTGCATGGTGCCATTTGTTTTCCAATATTTGACAAAATGAAATTTGGGATTTTTCCTGAATTTTGATATTTGGAACTCTTGGGTGTGAAAGGGTTAGGGGCCAGTGTCCTGCCAAAATATCACAATGTCGCTAACGTAATTACCCTGTGATATTGCCAAATGCCACTAAATAAACAACTACATTGGATAAAAAGATTCTATAGAGCAAAAGGGAACAAACAGTTTCCGGATTAAGTACAGGATCACAAAGATGGAAGTGGATTACAGTTCATCAAATTTGATTTTGTGACATGCGGTCCAGAAGTCAGATTGCCACTCTGGTGGAAAATTGAGTTACCTTCTCCAGTCTGACCACGTAGCTCAGTCGGTCAGGACACTGGAAGATCTAATCCAGAGGTCGTAGGACAGTTCGATTCTCGCCAGTATCAAATATTTTTCCTTTCATCCCCATACCCTTTTTTAGGACCATGCGGCACTTGCTAGAAGGATTTCCCCGGAATCGCCATATTTCACATGTCAGATATCGCCGATTTCAAACGTTCGTCGTGGCAATGAAATCTCCGTAACAGCAGCGGGTACAATTGGCATTTTCCTCCAATCACCGCAATCAGTATATAAAAAATTGTCTAGTGTGTCGCTTACTTAACTCGCAGAGATAAATTATAGAGACATGAACTATAGTTCTAACTTTTGAGTCTGTGGACGAAATCCTATGGTGTGACCATTCAAATGAAACCTCTTCAGCAGTACTTTTGCATGGTACCATTTGTTCTAACTTTTGAGTCTGTGGATGAAATCCTATGGTGTGACCATTCAAATGAAACCTCTTCAGCAGTACTTGTGCATGGTACCATTTGTTTTTCAATATTTTACAAAATGTGGGATTTTTCTTGAATTTTAATTTTTGTCACTCTTGGTATTAAGGGTATAACGCCTGCGTGCGAGACTGAACGAGGGTTTAAATTATCGGTATTCTATTGTATATTTTGTACCTGGAGATGATCACCGGCTAGAACTAACTGGGTGTTCTGTCCTGCAAAGCACAGAGGGATGATGGTTTCTGCTTCCATGGCCTGTGCAGCTTCATCAATAAAGATGTGCGTAAAAAAACCAGGGGCGAGATTGAGCTGAGCAAGCGATGCAGCCGTCACAAGCGTAGTCACCACGACTCTGTGATTCACTAACGTTTCCACTGTGGGAATTGCAAACTTGCCAGTGTGCAGGTCCAATAGGCAGTACTGGAGCACCTCGTCGGAGACCGTGCTTATGAAACGGTTCTCCCAACAGACGCGGAGAGGCTTGAAACGTGATCGTGGGATCTTTGATTCAGTTAGGAAGGGATGAAGGTAATTCTTGATGTAGTGATCGGCAGCGCTGTTGGAATGGGTACAGAGAAGGATTCGGTAATCTGCCGATGGAGTATTCAGCTGAATGGTTATAAGCTGCTTAATTGCTTCAGCGATAGTTCTGGTTTTCCCTGTTCCAAACGGCCCCAGAATCAACAGTGGTGGCCCGGCATGAGGCAATAACATCTGCTTCAATGCGTAGCTTTGACACTTGTTCAGATGAGGATTGCTAGAGGCAATCGACCACTGCTCTGTGTTTCCTTCCGGCACACAGGGAAACGCTACGTCAAGGCCCACATGTTCTGCTGCCCAGTGCATGTGCTGGTACGTGTCAACAAATCGAAAGCAAACCGAGGCTGGAAGAGGTCTTCTCGTTCTCAACACTCTTTGAAGCTCACCACTAGCACGCAGCAAGACACGATTCCTTCGCAAGCTTTCCACCACAACTTCAAACAAGACTTGATTCAGGGAACCTTGAGGTTGAATTCGCACTAGGGCATAACCTCCGCGACTTATTAACAGGCTGGCATCTTCCATAAGGTCTTCGTCAACTGGAAGGACAATGGTGACTTGGGACGGATCAGTAGCACATGGCTGGAGACAGTTAAGCAGATCAGTACAGTGAATGGTAAGCCTGAAGAAGATCAAGGAAAATACAATATTATTGAAGTGATAAATAAAAAAAATGTTAATTTTTTAACATTTTTCTTCCCGCCCTCTGGAGGACGGGAAGAAGAGATACCCTGGGGACGAAATTGATCAAACCTGCATTGTATGAACTTCCGTATCAACTCACATAACGCTTTCAACATTGCTGATCCTAGCAATATGCAGGACGCGCGTCGTATAGAACCTAGTGTATGACCTACAAGGTCGTCATGAGTGTCTCGTAGCTCAGTGATTGGAGCATCCGACCAGTGTGTGGAAGGTCATAGGTTCAATTCCTATCGGGGACTCAGATTTTTTTGTCCCACGCTCATGACATGATGAACATTACTTCCGACCGGTGCACGGAATCATACGACCGGTGTACGGAATCATCCGACCGGTGTACGGAATCATACGACCGGTGTACGGAATCATCCGATCGGTGTACGGAATCATCCGACCGGTGTACGGAATCATCCGACCGGTGTACGGAATCATACGACCGGTGTACGGAATCATCCGACCGGTGTACGGAATCATGCGAGCTGTGTACGGAAACATCCGACCGGTGTACGGAATCATCCGACCGGTGTACGGTATCATCCGACCGGTGTACGGAATCATCCGACCAGTGTACGGAATCATCTGACCGGTGTACGGAATCATCCGACCGGTGTACGGAATCATCCGACCATTTTTTCCTTTGCCCACGCCCGTTAGATGTTGAACATCACATCTTGCACCTTTTGACAATGTTATTATATAGAGCGGTGTCGAAAGTTACTTCCAGTTCGATAACTAATAAAAGGATAAAAGGCGTTCCTGAAAACAGACTTAACCCTCAATTAACTATCCCTATTGCAGCTATACTCGCATGTTGCGGGTGGCCTTGAATGTTTCCTGGTAAAGCCACACTTCCAATGAAAAACTTTATGGAGATTTGCCGGGAGTTGCAGATAAAGTAGCAGCAAGAAGGATGAGGTCAAAGGAAACGGAATAAAATTAATGATTACAAAGTGATGCGGTTGACTCAGTGAAGGAAATGTGAGCAAAAACTGACAAAGCTGTAAACCTAGCCTATGAGTAATTCTTTGTTTCTCTTTATAGGGAATTAAGTCCAGCGGGTGATCACGCGCGAGCGAACACGCAAGGGCGCCCAGCCGCCCAGCGACGCGGACAAAAAGACTCTTTCCACGTAAAGCAAAGGAAATAGAAGACATCTACACGCAGGCAGTCTTCGTCCTCGCGCGTCACGTCTCCTCGCAGGGGGCGACTTTGCGCGCTCTCGCGTGGACTATACCCGACAACGACGAAGGACTACTCTTAGTCTAAGCAGGGGCAACAGTAGAATGCATCAAGCACCTGGTCATTTGACGACGACGCTCAAACTCTTCAATGTGAAGAAGCATGTGAAGACGCTGTCTGTATTGTTCACGAGTGAGGCTCTCATCAAGATGATCAAAATGGCCAAACTCTAAAGCTGTTCCCAGGTTGGGTGGAAGCGGAAATTCAGACCTTCTCTGACCTGAAAAGAAAATGTATATATCTGTTAAACTCTTGCGGAACTTAACAAAACTGTCACTTAGGCCCTAGCTAAACGTTCCAACGTTGCCAAGCTGCGTTTCTAAAGCCATTTTTTATGCGACTTTTCAGGCGATTTTCGCGGCAATTTTATGGCGTATCTAAGCCACATTTACACAGGATATAATTATTTTCAAAGCGAATTTTTAGGCAATTTCAATTCGCCTGTGTTAACTACCGACGATTGGCACTGTAATTTAACGGAATTTTAGACAGTTCTTATGTATTAAAATCGCAGGCAAATCGCAGCGAAAATTGCCGGTGGTTCACACAGGTGATTTGAAGTCTCAGTAATGTTAACATACAAATTCTCCTTACTGGACTTCATACATTTCTTACTGGTTGGAAAAACGTGGAAAACGCGGTTTATCTTTGGTGATCGTTTCCTTAATTCTCAAGACTTGTTTTCTTCATATTGCATTGACATTACTAGAAGAAAATAAATGCTGATCATTTAGTCTGCGTCGCTGGCGGTTTTGTTGGCGCGCGCGATTCTGAATTCGCGAGCAGCGAAGCCACGCGAGGAATAGAGAATCAGCATCGTGCGCGCCAACAAAAAACCGCCAGCAACCGTACGCAGACTACTGAACACTACGCGCCTAAATCCGCCTCAAAATCCACCTTTATATGTAAACTTAAGACAATATAACCCAACGTTCGACAATGGATCGTGATGTTTGATAATGGCCCTGTCACACTATTGCGTGTCGTACTAGCGTATGCCAGCGTATGAAAAAATATCACTCATACGCTGGTATACACTGACATACGCTAGGGGTACGTTAGGCATAGGTTGTATACGTTTCAAGCATGGTCGCATACGGTGGCATACGCTGGCATACGTCCGAATACGCACAAAATTTTAAAGCATACTTAAAAATTTTGTGCGTATTCGGACGTATGGTTTATACGCTAAGCATACGCTAGGCATACGCTGAATACGCGAGAGTTGCGCTGAAGGTACGTTACTCATAGGTCAAGTACGCTGGTCATACGCTGTATTTTCAAGGGAATTTTGTGCGTATGAAAATTATTTTATGAATTTTCATACGCAACTGATACGTTTCTTTAATACGCAATAGTGTGACAGGGCCTTAAGGGGCTCAGCGCGTTATCCAACATTGTTGGAACCTATCTAAAGACCCTGTCACACTATTGCGTATGAGAGAAATTATGAGTTGCGTATGAAAATTCAGAAAATAATTTTCATACGCACAAAATGCCAAAAAAAATTTCTGCCTCGCCGTATGCCAGCGTATGTCACCGTATGCGACCGTGCTTGAAACGTATACAATCTATGCCTAACGTACCCCTAGCGTATATCAGCGTATACGAGCGTACGAGTGATATTTTTCATACGCTGGCATACGTAAGTACGATACGCAATAGTGTGACAGGGCCATAACTGCGTTTTGCATACCTTCAAAAGCAGTTCAAATTTTGAGAGCTTGAAATGCACTGTTTGAATTTTGAAAGTCGTTGTTTACAAAGCAGCTTGAAATTCGAAAAATTCTGCTCTAACTGTGTATTTATTACACACCTTCAAAAGCCGTCAAAGTCACAGAATTTTCAAATAAGTAGGTGTAATTTTCAAGATGTTTTGCAAAATGCTCATGTCAAACAGTTCAAAAACATTTTTGAGAGCTTGATTTGTACTGTCCGGATTTAAAAGTGGTTGTTTAGAAAGCAACTTAAAAATCAAAAAATTCAAAAACAAGAAAAAAACAGAAAAGGCGCCAAAACAATAAACACATTGTTCCGTGTAGGGTTATGCAAATGTGCATGTGATCAGCTGTAAGTTTTTCTCTTCCGTTCAATTTAATAGACTGTAGGTACATTGTTTGTACCGTATTTTCTCGATTAAACGCCGGGCCCCGAATAAACGCCGGGTATAATAGAGGAAGTTGTCAGTAAGCTCCTCAAACGCTTATTTGTGGTATAATAAACTTAAGATTTAAGGGCAAGGTACACGGCTGCCAAGAAAAACGAATAATGACTCTTTTTTTAAAAAATGACGGGCGACAAAAAACTGCTGATTCAAAGAAACGCCGGGTCCACTTGGCCAAGTTTGAAATAAACGCCGGGGGCGTTTACTTGAGAAAATACGGTAATCTGCATAAATGTCCCAATACTGTTCCATCCAACAGAATGTTGGACAAAATATTTGATTAAAAACAAAACATTGTTCAACAATCATCTAACAAAAAATGTTGGTCCGACATACATGTAAGCCAACATGGGGTCCTCAAAAGAACAACATTATTGGACTAAATAAATGTTGATTAGTGAACATACATGTACATGTATTCGGCGATTATTTTTTGAAAAATAATGTTCGCTGGTTGTTTAACCTGTTTAAACAACATAATATTCCGTTTTAACATCTCATCGACATTCTTTTAACAGATCTTGATTAAAATGTTGTTTAAAACCATTTAAATGGCCTTTACACCTAGCCCTTCAACTAACACAAACACAGTCAGCCTTCACAAAATCAGCAGCCGGTAATTTTTTCGCCTAAACGTGATTATTTGCCGCTTTGTTCATCAATTTTTTTCAGGACCCCTTTGGACTGCTGACCACTCCGTTTATACAGTATTGTCTTCTATTGTGACAACAAGTACAGATACCTTGTAAATTCTGAGGGTCAAAAGGAATCATTTGGTATTTAGCCAGCCATGAGAGCTCGCTGTCTTCATCGCACACCACAGGGTATTGAATAGTGTGCAGCAAACTCTGTTCTGGGGCCACGACCACTTCAAGCTGTCTAAACACCAAAGGCTGCTCAGCAAAGTCAAACACAAGTCGCTGTTGAAAACTGCCATAGTCCGCAGATTCAAACTGAAGTGTGATCTGGTAGGCCGAGATAGGAGAACCCATACTGGGCTCCCACTCTTGGCATCCTTGGGGTAAGATCATCTCTGCGTTGTCACTGGGTTTAACCTGCGCTATGCTGTATTCGGGCAGATAAGGATCCAGAGTAAACACACGTCGTAATCTGCACCATTTGCTCACACGACTCTGAAAAAAAGAAACATAAATAGACCGGGTTAGTTTCTTACTAAAATGTGGTGATGCATTGGTGTGGAAGTGAAGGCTACACGTCAGCACTTCAATGTCTTCATGGTGACCAATTTACTTAATCAACTCAATATACAGCAAACTTTCATTAACAACAACATGATACCTTCTTCTCGTAAACATGAAAATTTCGCAGCATCAAATTTCTGTATTTTTCGTAGTTTTTTAAAGATCATGAATATCTGAGGACACAGAAAAACATGTGGTGAAAATATACATGGGCAAACATTTTGGGCCAAAACCTGTCATGTAAATTCAGATAACTTTTTTTTTTTTAAAAACAATGACTTCTTGTAAAGGTGTTGGACATCTTGAACCAAGTTAGTGGAAATGTATTACAACTACACCAAATGAATATTATTTAATTGGTAATACACGTATGTCTGAATGATGTTTTTAACATCTTGAACATACAATTACATGTACTTTGTTTGTTGTCTTTTATTTTCGTTTTACCGTTTTTCTTTTTGATTAGTTTTTGTTTCATGAAATTCGGAAATGTAGTTTACAAAGTACCAGTACTTGGGCTCATTAAAAAAACTAATAAAATTCAATAAAATTTGGTGTTGAGAAAATACATGTAACTAAAAGATAATTCAAATCACAAAGCAAGCATAAAGAAATATCCTGGACATAGTCAAACACTACATGTCATATTGAATAATCATGTTGTGGTTAAAATTTTTCTTTGGTTTGAAATGTTTCAAACCAATTTCATTTATGTTTTCATTAATGATAATGTGTTTGAGACAAAGGACAACATTAATTTCAAACCGGTCAGAAAATTTTAAAACAAAGAAAAAATAATTAATTTGAACCACAATATATATCAGCAGGATGCTATCACTTAAATCTTAGGTGTACTTTGCAGAGTCAAAAGTCAATTTATAAAAAAATAAATATAACACACAATGTAAAATAGCATGGAAACAACAACAGTGACTTACACTTGATTTCACTGTAAAAATCCATGTGACAGGCTTGTTCTTGTCAATGTGGGGAACAAACAGTTTTTCATTGCAGAGGATACTGTGGTTTGCGCTCACTTCAACCAGCTGAAAACAAAGAGGAAATAAATGATAACTTTGTTTATCAATAATTATTTTCTTGTGATGTACATGTACTGTAGTCACTTTAGATGCGGATCACAATGTTTCAGCCTCTGGCAATGGTATCCACCAAAGCTCCACTCAGTTTCAGAGTGCTCATTAAAAAATGAAAACTGACATTATCCATTTTGGTACATGTACATGTACAAGGTTACAATTTATCTAAATGTAAGTTTATTGATAAACAGCTACAAGCAAAAAAGAGTTGAGACTTTGTGTACTGTAGTGCATATTTCAAGGCTAACATGGTTTTCAACAAGTCCCCACCCCCTCCCCCCTTATCAATGTTGTCCCCCGGGGGACCGACCAGGGAACAGTTTCCAACAAAAATAATGAGTATCTAAATCCACTAATCACAAACAACCATGGTAATGTACATTGTACACAAAATATTGCACAACCCTGTTGGATGATGAAGTAAGCAGCCATTAATGTTACAACTCACATCTAAAATGACTACTAATTTTAAAAATAAACAGTCCTCTTTGTGTTATGCAACACATAATTATATCACGGCCTTTAATCATGGGAAATAGTATAAAAAAAGCAAGGATCCAGTATAAGGAAGAGCTGGTGGCCGAAGCCTTTGGCGCTCGAGTGCCAAGCCGCCTACTTTCCATTTTCAGCCTGCTACTTACAAAATTAATGACAGCCCTGGCTGGTAGTCAATTATACAGGCTTTCCATGTATTATCACTGTCACTGGGCCACCTCTCTTTTTGAAAGGAAAATATATTTTACATTATTGTAGGGTCATTCAGACAGTCTTGCCAATTTCACACAGTTTTGTATATTTATATACTTTAACTTATATTTCACTGCATGTACATCTCAAATTTTGCAATGTTTTACATGTAGACAAATAAACTGAAGGAAATACAACCAAAAATGCAACTAATTTTGCTCTTTTTGCATTAAAGGCTCTTTATACCAACTCCCCCAGATTCAAAACGAATATATATCTCCCAGTCTTCCGTATGCGTCACCAGATAAAAGCGACTTTGGATTTTTTAACCTACAGCAGGCCACTATTTTAACCCAAATTTTGACGACATCTAAAAACAATTTGTCTCACAATACAAATGTACAGGAAATGACAATTTCAGAGAGGAAATTCAAAGAAAAATTCAAGGGAGGGCATGCCCCCAGACCCTTGGCCGAAGGGATACTCGTGCCTACGGCGCTCGCAAATAATCTCCCTAATTTTCATCCCTGCAAAGGTGGTTGCTTTACAAGAGGACAAACCACAGGATCAGAGGTCTTACAAATTTTACTTTGAATCAACATGATATAAACCTGTACATGTACATCAGTAGCAGTTTCAAGGTACATGTACATTTGTACAAAGTATTTATCAGCACAAAATATATATGTATAGAAGTTTTGATACAAGGGACAAAATTTTTATTTTACTGGAGTAATTAAGTGCTGTATCACATATTTATCATGATTCAATTTGTGCCTGTAGAGACATCGAAATAGGGGTGAGTGGTCACTTACCAGAAAAGGTTAAAAACAAACAATTTAAATTTCCAGCATTGAAAGTGGTCGTGGTCACTTACATGTATGAGAGGTGGTTGCTTACGCGAGGTTTTGACTATACGCACACCATAGATAGTGGTTTAACTGATCCACAAATTTGATATTTTAGAAAAGTGGTCACTTACGAGAGGTTGTACATTGAGAATTGACTATTATAACTACTTTGAATTAGAAATACTAAGCTGTCATTCTTAATTGGAGTAAATAATATTATTAGGTACATGTCAGCATGAAATACTCACCAGATTACTTTGTGAGTGGCCATTTTGTCTTAGCCTTTCTATTTCCTGTAGCAACACTGCAGCAGCAGACATGCCAGGAGTTGAATGTTGTTGTAAAAATATCTTTTGTTTTAGCTTTGTATCCTTTTTCCTGTATTTGAATCTTGGACACTCATTATAAAAAATTCACACCACAGTTGTTTAGCATTTGTATCCATCTTTGCGGTGGTCATTAAAACCATTGCCAAGCCTGTTTATTTACTGTGAAATAAAGGAAAATGTCGCATGAACATGATTGTGTGGTCTCAGAAAATATCCACACCTCCCCCCCCCCCCCCCCCCCCCATGGATGGTTATGGGAAATTCCAAGGGGATGGGAGTGGGGAGTCCATACCAAAAATCCTTTCATGGGAGAGGTACATCTATGGATTTTTTCTGGAATAACACATCTCAGTCATCAATATTAGTACAGTATATTACAGTATATCAATTAGTAGTTATTACGTACTTATGGTGGGATTTGTCTTGTTTGGAGCTTGTATCCATTCGCTATAGCCATTCGCTACATGCTTTTACAGTGTATAATTATTTTAATGACTGTTCACCTGATTCAAAAAACATTGTTGGATAAAATGTACAAATGTATAAACCATGACATTGATTATGGTTTCCTGAGAAATGGAAAAAAGCTTCGCAATGTTCTGTTTTCAAACAAAAATTGCACATTAATTGTTTTTAATTAACACATTACAGCTTTATGTCCAAATAAACCCGTGAAAATATTTTATGAAGGAATACATGTACACATGTAGATCTCAAATATCAATAGGCCATTTGCACGATGATGTCATATGACTACAACTACCTGAATCCTTCAGTTTTTTTGTTTTTTAATGCAAATTAGGGCTGTTGTTATTTAAACTGCACTGAGATTACAAAATTTAAATAAGAAAGGAAAATCTAAATAAAAATTTTTTCTGGTAGATGTAGTCAAATGACGCCATCGTGCAAATGGCCTATTATGGAATGTTTACAAGCCTCAATTGCCTTGTGCCCAGAATTCCACTGTGTCATTAATAGGTACTGTATGCTTTATGCTTTTTTTCCAGTGTTCCAGATAAGAGAGGGGTCTCGGGTCAAAAATCCGACAAGGCTGGCTTCCTGACCTGACAAATCAAATGGCTAACTTGAGAAGATTTAGAGAGACCAAAACCTGTCGACCCCTAAAATCATTCATTGACTCCGTGCCTTTAAAAGTTAACTGGAACACTGTTTTTTCCATGACAACGTTTGTGCAATTAAAAAATAATTAAAATAAATAAAGGTAACCTTAACCTTATTCTACCTAGACCTTAAACCTGTGACTGTAACAGTCTACTCTGAATAATTTTAAGGAGGTACTTATAAAATATTGTGCTATATTGAAGCTTTTCAAAACATACATGTATAGTCAAAAACACCCTTTTTAACCCGCGAATATACGCACATGCGTAATGAACAGGTTACCGGTAACAGCGACTGATATGCAAATGAGTCACTCGCTCACTCCTTCCATCAGCTGTAAACTTAGTGACGTAATGCTTTGTTACGAATGCGTTTTGTAACAAGAACAGCGTGAATCCAGTGATAACAATAACTGAATTGGTGTAAACGAATATAAACAACAATAAGCTTAAAAATGTTTCGCATTTGGAGTCTTTAATGCAACGTTAAAATCAATCTAAAAGGGATTTTCAATTGAGACACGCGTTTTGATGGTTATCTACGTTTAAGTAATAAAATTTATCCCCTTTCAAGTCAGTAGTCACGGTGGTCGAGTGGTGTAAAGCGTGGACTCACAGTCGAAAGGCCCCAGTTTGAATCTCGCTCGGGCCGTTCATTTTTTTTTTTCGTTTTTTTTTCTTTCTTCTTCGGACTGAACATTATGAAAGTGATGTACTGTATTTTTAGTTTTTGCGTTTGTCAAAAATCCTTACGTTTAATTTTTTAAAAAAAATATTGAACTGTGACAGAATGAAAACATAAGCTTACTGCATTGCGTTTAAACGCGTTACGCATTTCAAATTCACAGGTTGGCTCTAAGGAGCCTTTGATTACATGTAGTTAATACTACATGTAAAATCACAAAAATAATTATGGGTTTACCTCAGTGTAAAAACCTGTGACTTTTTTCTTTGTTTTGTGCCTTTGTTGTCTTGCACTCTATTATTTCAGTACCTTTTGTATTCTTTGTTTTACGGCACTCGTGAGTTGGCAGGGTTTTACACCGAGGATGAACCAAAAATATTATGGTCCTCTGACAATAATTTTGTGAATCAAAAATATTATAAGCTACATTGTAAGTACAACAAAATGTTGTTCTCAATTACCCTGCTTTCTTTCTCAGTTTTTCTAGAAGGGGACAGTGCTGGCAGAGTAATCATAAATGTATGTTACCTTTTGACTGCCACTATAATATATTATAAACTATGTAAGCTTACATGTACATGTAAATGCATTTGACAGTTAAGCTTACTATAAACTAAAAAATCTATAATTTTATGCACCTCACAGGTAAGTAAAGATATTCATTTGAAAGGTTGAGCTTTTAAATTTGGTTCCCAGACTCAAAAGGCAACCAAACTACATGAACATGATCATATACAATGTGTAAAACTTGAATAATTCAAAAAGCTACTCTTGCGGATTTCCTGTTTATATATATGGCAGGTTAACCCTATTCAGACTGGGCTTTTTTAGGCAATCTGTGACTGGGGGGGGGGGGGCTCCTCGGACCCCCCCCCCCTTCATATCTCTGGAACCAGTAAGGCTAGGACCATGAAATTTTCACACAATGTTCATCTCCATACAAGGAAACCTCACACCCAGTTTTGACCTGCCATACCCAATTATGACGTCACAATGACGTCATTTTTGTTTTTCCAACGTTTCTTTGATATTTTTCCATCCAGATACTTAAAATGTCAAATATAACTGTAAAATCATCTCTTTAATATTAAAACATAATAAATACAAACAAGGACACACTTGTAAAGCGAGAAAAATCAAAAAAAGGCGATAAAACTGTAATTTTGAAATTATTGTCCGCCATCTTGGATCCGCCATCTTGGATTTCCTTTTTTTTCGTTTAAATTAAAATTTACCAAATATCTAAAAGAGAAAAGGATCAGAATGTATAAAACACGTATCAAACTAATGTCTATTATCCAAACAATGAACTTAGAAGCGTTATTTAATAAATAGTACAAGATTTTTCTCTTTTAGTAAAAGAGAGCAAAAATTTGCCTACCCCTCCCCCCCAAATATTTGATGTTAAAAATTTTTGATGTCTTTCAAGAACTAGTCCCAAGAAAAAACTATTCTAACAGGAAAATGCACTATAAGTCAAAGAACAAGATCTTAAAATAAAAAATTCACCATATTTTAATATTTTGAAAACCTTTGTGTCAAAAACCGGTTGCTATGGCAACATGGTTAATCACACTGACATGTTATGGATACCAAAATGTCCCTAGATAAATTCTAGGAAAAGTCAAAAAATTTCAGCCTCATAGCTATTTCGGTGTAAGAGTTATCACAATTTTACTGGAGGGGGGGTTCGAAAAGCCCCCCACCCCCCCCCCCCCCCCCCGCCAGTCTGAATAGGGTTAATGGATGACAGCTTATAATGACAAGACGTACATTTCATACCAGTATTATAACCAGGAATAATCAATAACATACATTTGCAATATGGAAAAAAATGCAACTACGGGCATTTGAATCTCGCACAGCAAACCAAATGAAAACAACTTTTAAGGCTTAATTAATTTCAAAACTTATAAATTATTCAAAACAAGCTGTCACGACTGTGTCGTTATGAAGTTGATAAGCTAATGTTTTTAACCACCCACCTTGCAGGATCCGCTTGAAATTTCCCGCGATCAACAAAAGGGCCACGAAGAAAAGACCTTAATCCCAAAGTTTTTATATTTTTGTCTATGTACAAGCATATATTAAAAGCTTTTAAACTCACCAACGAGTCGATCGAAACTTTACAGTCTGTCGCCATTTGTAATTTCGTGGTGTCCCCTTTCCCGGAATTCGCTCGATAAGGCAATACAGATGTTCTCCAGCCAAAAAATAAAACGGAAATTACGATGCGTCGCTAATCTTGCTATTAAAATTATTCACAGTGCTCTGATTTTAGCGTAAAATGAAAGCATGCACGTGTGAAAAGTGGAAGGTTTCATTGTCACAGTATGTAGGATAGCTGGTGAGGATTACATGAAGTGAGTTATAAAAGTTACGCGGGCTCATTCGTTGTAAGGCGGGCAAAAAATCGATTACAAACAGAAAATAATTCTGCGACATACAAACCGCTATTTTCAGTAAAACAGTTAGATTGTCACTTTCCCAGGAAGTGCTGCAAATCTCCTTGCATTCATAAAATGAATTATTTCAAGGGATCACGACGAAAAGTTAGGAAACGCACAAGCCTTATCAACAACAGTGTCGCTCTAGAAACTGTAAGCCTTTACTTGCTTCTCCAAATAGTGTTACACAAGATTATGAACTATTTATCCTTTGAAAAACAGTTTAAAAAGCATTTATGTCCGTATTGTTGACAGTAGATAGAGGATCTATTCACCAGAGAACTTTGTGATACTAATTTTCGTCACATTTATTAACTGCCCGATTATATGGGTCCTGCATGTACTGGTACCCATGATCTTCTATTGTTTGTGAGGTATTGTATTTTTGGTCTTGTTTTGCATTTGTATTATTGTCGTTCTTTGTTCCTTTTGTTTTACGTAATATGTGCTCCGGTACATGCAGAAGGAACCGATTAAATGAGCCAGGCTGGCCCGGTTTGCCAAGGTCTCAGCATGCCTGTTAAATGCAACAAAAATCAACTTTGCGGTTATATAACAACCAGGCCAGCCTGGTTAGCCAGGATCCAGTACGATGCCGGGATCCCGGCTAACTGGGCTGAAAATTTTCCATGTAATGGCATTTACCAGCTAACCGGGACAGCACAAAAATTTGCCTCTGAGCAAACCTGCTTGCCTGTTAATGACCCTTTTTCTCTTTAAATGGTAAATAGGTACACAAGAGTGCATAAGCACAAAGGAAATGAGTAAACAACAACTTTCAGCCAAAACTGTTGATGCTCAATTTAGTTGTCGCCCGGCTGGCTCCCTTCATGTAATACCAGCAAAATGGGCCATCTCAGGTAACCAAGCCAGCCCAGCTCATAAATTATAATCGGGCCCTTACACTGTACATGTTGTAAGTTAAAATTTTCTCAAACTAAGTTAATTTTTATTTTCCTTTGTCTAAGATTATATTGATGAATCTGGGAGAAAGGAAAATAAAAATTACATGTAATCTAGTTTGAAATCATTTGAACCTAAAATAAAACAAAACATTAATTGTAGTACTTTCTACAGTGGTTTTCAATTGAGTGTTGAAAAAATTTTGTTTATTTGTGATTGGCTAGAAAAATTTTGCACCACTTTAATTCAACCAATCACAAGTCAGTAAAACCAAATGATGATCCCTTTATGTACATGAACTTGTGCAGTTTCTTCAATCTGCAACTAATCTCCTTCACTGGCATTAATTGGATTGTACTTTATAGGCTATTTCTTTTCGTGAAATGTGATTGAGACTTTTATTTATTTGTTATTCGTGTACAACATCAACTATGAACCAAGTGCTGAATTAAACGTGATTTGTTAATTATTTTGTTTTGGTTGAGTTCATTTATGTACATACGAATTCTATTAATTAGTGTTTTCATAATTTGTGCGTCTTTTCTTACATTATAATGTACGTCACTCATTGTATCTAAAAGAGACAACACTGTGATCAGCTGGAGAATAAGATTTCCTTGATTTTTGCATGGACATGAAATAACTTTTGCAATTATTTGTGACGTGTGAAAAGGTCTGATGCAGGGCTCAAAATTGCGCCTTTATCGGGCGCATTAATTTTGTGACTAAAGATTTCACTTTGTCGACTAAAATTTGTCTATCAGTCGGGATTTTGTGACTGTTTTATGGCCTAACTAATAAAGGAATTATATTCAACAGTCTTGTGTCTTACTTGTAACTGGTAGTTGAGATTTTATTCGGAAAATCCTGTGAAATTAACGTTGAATGTTGCGTGACTTAATTGTTGATTTCATGCTCCATTAACATGGTTTCCAAGAAGTTTATACAGGGCTGGTGCACTTTTTCAGACTTTCTCAGAAATTTCTGGTTTCTCATTTCTGGTTCCGGTAGTAGTAGTTAGTTGCCTTTTTCAGTTGTTTTTTTTTTTGTAACTAAAATTTTCGAACTTGAAACTAAATTTTAGGAATTACTCGTAAATTGCGATTGAGAATTTTTTTAATTTCGAGCCCTGTGATGTGTTCACCTGGAGTGAATGAACTTCACAGGGGGTATAGGTGACCCTCTTTGGTACTGTACATGTAGTTCTAACTTTTGAGTCCGTCAATGAAATCCTGTGGTGTGACCATTCAAATGAAACCTCTTCTGCAGTACTAATTTGCTACTTTACTACCATCCGTTTCTTACAAAATGGCATTTATTTTGGGATTTTTCTTGAATTTTGATTATTAGCCCTTTTGGCAGTTAAAGGATTAAGAGAGGACTCTGCTTCTACAAAATCAATCTTGACTAACATTATAAATGTTTCTGCGTTTAATATTCAGGGAAACACAAGTACTGGTCATCAGGTTGATAAAACACAAAGGAGATCAAGAAATTCTGACAAAACACAGAAAACACAAAATAAAATATCAAGAGATTCGGAAAGCACAGAGCAAACTGTAAGAAAAAGATCAAGAGATTCAGACAAAACAGAGCGCACTTTAAGGAAAAGATCAAGAGATTCAGAGAATACAGAGAGTGCACAACAAAAGATATCAAGCGATTTGGAGAAAGCAGAGAGAACACAACGGAAAAGATCAAGAGATTCAGAGAAAACAGAGAGTGAGACAAACATAACAATTGAATCCAATAAAAGGAAAGTGCAACATTCTACAAGCAACAGTCATCATAAAGTTAGCAGTGTTCACACCCAAAGAGCAAAAAATAAGTCCACAAGAAAAGCAACTAAAGGAGGTGAATCTGCTTCCTCAATGGTACATGTAGCTGCCGAACAGAGTAATAATCAGCCTGATCAGAGTGGTTACTTATCTACCTCTGAGTCAGATAATAACTTAAACGTGTCAGACAAAAGAGATTCATTAATTCTGTGTGACACTAATGAACAGCAAAGTGACCGCAATTTCCTGCAACAGCAGATCAAGACACTGAAGGCTGTATTCCAGTTGGAGGACTGTCCAGCATTAGCTAAGATCAGAGGTATTCAATCATGTAACTCATTTCAACAGATGCATTCATATGGTATAATTATATATTATTGGTACCCTGAAGAAGGCAGCATTGCCGAAACGTCGGAGGAAGAAAGATCATTCTAAAAACAGCGTCAAATTTAACACATTTTTGTCATTTCATCATTCAGTATAATGCTGCGCAGGTAATTTAAAAATTTAAATATTTATCACTCGGTATAATTATATGTCAACAGCTCTGGTATTGGTAAGTTAAATGGATTTTGGGAGGAGATGCAGTAATCTTTTGAATAGCATACAATTGTACAGTTGTAGGTTAAAACTTCAGTGGTGTATATGTTGCAGGTAAAATATGGTCTCAGGTTAGATCAGTATATATATTCAAGGTAAGTCTCTCTCCACAGAAAAAAATGCTGTCACCCTGTCTCTGAGTCCCAAATTTATCATTTGCGCCTTACATATATTGGAACAAGAGTTAAAGTGCTACTACGATCAAATTTTTGATTTTCATTTTTTTACATTTTCGTGTACTATTAGACTTCCTTACTCATCTTGCCAAATTTCAATTCATCAGGCACATCAGAAGTCATTTAGTTTTAACATTTATTTCCGAGAATTTACGGCCGCCATTAAAAAACCTTGTTCCAAGGCTTGGTTGCGAATGGGAGAAAGTGACGTAAAAGACTCAAAAATACCTCACGGATTGAAATTATAATAACAATAAGTGTTGAAAATCACGCGAAAAGCAACAAAAACTTTAGACTCGTTCTTCGTGCAATTTTCTATGCTGATTGTTATTATAATTTCAACCCGTGAGGTATGTTTGAGTCTTTTACGTCACTTTCTCCCATTCGCAACCAAGCCTTGGAACAAGGTTTTTTAATGGCGGCCGTAAATTTTCGGAAATAAATGTTAAAAATTAAATGACTTCTGATGTGCCTAATGAATTGAAATTTGGCAAGATGAGTAAGGAAGTCTAATAGTACACGAAAATGTAAAAAAATGGAAATCAAAAATTTGATCGTAGTAGCACTTTAAAGACTCACCCAGTATCATCATAATTATATAATTTTATGTGGAAAAAGTCTGTGGATGCTCTCTTGCCCTCAAAGGGCCAAGGGATTAAAATTAAAATGTATCACTGACAATGAGTTGCTAATTTCCTTAGGACTGATGTGCATTCCTGGCTAGGCTATCTACATGTACGTGCATTTTTTAACAACTTTACTTGAATGCAAACTCATGGCTTCAGTCTGTTAGCTGGTACAACTGTAGTTGGTGAATTAAAAATTATAATATTATGATATTAAATACATGTAGCATTTTTTCTTCCAGCAAATGATCCAAAACACATTCCTTTGGAAGTTATTGAAAACACATTAAGAAAAGGTAAGGACTACAACAAACTAAAGCTTTGTTGATCAAATTTGTTACACTTTTTTTAATAATTTAAGTGAATGATAGTTTTTCTTTTCGGGTGTGCAAATACGAGCTCCATATAAAGTGGGTCAATTTAATGAAAATGCCTTTTCTACATGAAAAATGACTATTACTTTTATATGAGGCAGTCATCCTCGTGTGCTGGATTGCTTGTGTGCCTATTTTGTGATCCTGAAAGCTTTAATATCAGTAGGGCTTCAGCCCTGATACTGTAGTTCTAACCATGCAGGGGCTGAGGTTTTAGGGGTGTAACGATACATTGAACTATTGATGTATCATAATAGTTGGTACTGTAATAGCATGTTATCGATAGTAAAAGCAACTATCGATAACAATCGCGATAGTTTGGCATAAAACAATTGATAGTTTCTATAGTGGGCAAAAAAAATGAACACATGTTGTGTCCTTGATTGTAATAATTTTATTATAATGAATTAAATAAAAAAATTATCTATTTGTGTCATACAGTGTACATTGCTATAAGGTGAGACAAGGCAATCAATCAGCAACTCCATCAGTGCCATTTTCTAGGGCTCGAAATTAGGCCTGTATCGGGCGCATTTGCGACTAAAGATTTTGTTTTGCGACCAAAATTTGCCTATTAGTCGCGATTTTGCGACTGTTTTACGGCCTAGCCAATAAAGGAATTATATTCAACAGTCTTGTGTGTTACTTGTAACTGGTTGTTGTAATTTTATCCAAAAAAATCCTGCGAAATTCATGTTGAATGTTGCGTGACTTAATCGTCGATTTCATGTTCGCAGTTTCAAAGCGTATCACGACCTACTTTTTCAGACTTTCTCAGAAATTTCTTGTTTCTCATTTCCGGTTCTGGTACTAGTAGTCAGTTTATTTTGCGACTAAAATTTTCGAAGTTGCGACTAAATTTTAGGAATTACTCGTAAATTGCGATTGAGAATTTTTTCAATTTCGAGCTCGTTTTTGATTTTACGTCACCTTACCTTACCTACCTTACCTTCCTTCTTCGCGCTCGGTTGCGCATAAGGCCGCGATCAAACAAACAACATAAATTCCCCAGAGGGTGAGCTGCTCAGTGAGATCACGTGGTACACCAAAACAATCATGGTGCACGAAAAACTTACTTTTGCAATACTGATCCAGCTATTGCCATGGTGCAATATTGCAATAGTGCCCCAACTATCATAAATGACACTGTACTATAAATTGCAATAGTAAAATTTTATTCAATAGTCACCCCTACCGAGATTAAAGGTCAGAGGAGAGGCCAGACAACCCCTGGTTCCTCCAGGTTGGTAGTTGGGCATGGAGCTCAACCAAATGGTTTGCAGCTTTGACATGTGTACATGTACACATACATGTATCCCAGTTATGGATGAAGAGATTGAGTGAAACGTGATATGCAACACTTCTTATTATAATATTGATTCACGTTTATCCTTTTTTTGTTGTTTACAGTCAACCATAAAACTGAAGATGAAATACTGCGAAATCTTAACCGTCCTGCACAGAGAAAACTACTTAGAAATTTGGAAGACATAAGGCATGGAAAAGATGCCCAGGGGTCTACCTGTGTGTCAGACCAGCAGTTGCTTGAAAGGTACGTGCTGATTCCCCTGTTGTTCGCCTGGAAATCTAGCTTTTATAAATATCACTTTGCATTGGCTTGTTTGTTGTAGCCATGTAGTTATTTCAGAGAAGTTATTTTCTATAATACTGTAGATATGAAGAAATCCAAACAAGAGTTACCAATCTAGAAAAAGTGCATGGCAATCTGCAGCATGTGCATGCTCAACACAAGGTAAGATTTTCTGCAAGAGTTTGCATGCTAAAAAAATTATGAAATCAGACTCACAAGCTTTAAGTGCTTCCAAAATTTAAACTTTGAAACTCAGGGTATAAAGGGAAATCGACAGGAAGGCAGGACAAGGGAGATTGGGAGGTGAGCTTCTCAATGTGGCGGGAAGTGAGAGAGGTGGAAAAACTGTTTGCAACATTTCATAATATTTTGCACTGCAGTGAAGTGGTTGGTTTTGGTTGTTGTCAGTGTTTTGTTTTTGCATCAAAGTAGTCAGGGGAAAAACACATACAGTACAGTGTACATGTAATAGCTGGGGGAAATCCTTGCTCCCCCCCCCCCCCCCCCCTTTGTTCATTGGCCTTGTTGACACCCCTGCGACAGCCATCAAGGATTGGGACAGGAACTAGAAATATAATGTACATGGGAAGTAGGAAATTTACTGAATTTAGAACCCTGACTTCTCCTGGTTACCTTAAACTGAGTAATGCTTTGATCAAACCTTGTTTACCCAGATTTGCTTGCATGGATTAACTGCCTCTCATATAAAAAGGCAGTTCTCAAAAGGGATTTGTTGTCTTGTTCTGTCTTTAAAGCACATAGGTTCCTTGGTGTCACAACTGGATGCAGTCAGTGAGGAATTTAGTGGGAAGGCATTGATTCAGGAAGTCAAAAGGACAAATACTGTCAACCTAGGTTTGTATAAACTGCATGTTCTCCACACACACAAAAAAAAGATAGCCTTGATCTCCTGGAATCTATTTTAGGTCAACCCAGGACTTTGCCATTATTTCTACGTCAACATCATCTAGTTAGCATTTTGCAAATTCAAATCTCTATAACTCAATAATGCGACATTCAAAACAAGAAATATTTCACCATTTAACTATTCAATGTGCGTAGAGTTGATTCTGAAAATATGTATTTAAGGGTTATTCGCACTTTAATTCTTTAAAATCAAAATTCAAGAAAAATCCCAAAATAAATGCCATTTTGTAAAAATAATATTGAGAAACGAATGGCAGTATGCAAAAAAAAAAACTGTAGATGAGGTTTCATTTGAGTGGTCACACCACAGAATTTTGTTGAGAGACTCAAAAGTTAGAACTACCATAGAGGGTCACCTTAATATAATACCCCTTGTGATTAACACATCGGACCTTTTCACATGTCACAAGTAATTGCAAAAGTTATTTCATGTTCACACCCTCTCAAGAGTGTTGTACATGTAACTCTTAGGGCAAACTTCACCAATAAATATGTTTAAATAAAAAAAAATAAATAATAATAAAAAAATTGGTAACTACAGTTACCAATCTTATAGTTGGAGTTTGAGGCATTGGTTTTCACTGAGCTCTTGCATTAAAGTAACAAAGTGTTTATTTTTTTATATATATATATATATATATATATATATTATAATATTTCAGGTGTAAACAGTGGACTGAGCCTTAGTGACAATGCCCCTATTACACACCAGCAGTTGGTGCAGATACTCTTTAAAGATTGAAGATTATGATTTACAAGTCATGTATCATTATACAGAGTAATAATAATAATAATTATTACTACATTAAAAAAAGAACTGAAAGACTTGTTATATTACCAGACACAGTTCAAATAATGGTGGTCAGTTTCATTACAATTCATCATCAATTGCTTCATCAGAGTTTTGTTTGCTGGAACATTTCAGAGAAAATAAAATATTTTTAAATGGTCATGGTCTATCATTTGATTACATTGTTCGTGGTGAATCACTACAAATGCTTTAAAAGGAGGCTAAAACCTGCTTCCCAAGGAAGATCAGGGTTGCGACAATGTCAGAGTATATAAAAATATGTCCAGTGACCAAAGTGTACAGTTTCTAACTCTGCATTGTTTGTGGAAACATTGAATGTAATAGTTTTCTTCAATAAATTAAACCTCAAGTGTACTGTGGTTTACTGGTAATTGTAGTATGTTGAGTGTGATTTTCCAGGTTAGTCTTGAATTTTGGACAATTTATCAATAATAAATATTACCGGTATTGTCCTTGGCAATAAACATGGAGTCAATTCAGCCTCCTGTCAGGTGGCCCTCAGCCCCTTTCTAAAAGAAGATAGAAATAGTGCACAAGCTCATAGCAGGATCAAGGGACAATCAGGAATGTAGCTAAGCTAGAGCTGGCTATCGGCTTAGAATTTCCGCAGTGGCTGAAAGAGAACTTATCACCGACTGAAGGTTCTTAGGAAAATACTGCATGTGAAAAGTATTGAAAATCATTTTGCAACATATTAGTTTGACTAGAGAAAAGGTATGAAAATGTAATCAAGTGCCCATCAGGGTATTTGGGTATAAAAGTCGATTAGGAGAGAGGTGATTGAAACTGGCAAAAAAAAAACCTACCCCAGAAAGGAGGCATGTCCAAATCTAACCCCCAGTTATGCCCATGGATCACAGCTAGCCCCTCCCCCCCCCCCCCCCCCCCCCACCTCCCCCAAGAAAATAGAACACCAAAAAACTATCATGCTTTTTCATACTTGGTTTTTGGTTTATTACGAGTAACATTAGCAACAAAATAACTGCCAATAAGGGGTGGCGAATGCAGTGGCCCCATCCACTCCCCTTCCCCCTTATGTCAGAGTTTGAATGCATCACTGGAATGGTCTGTCTTTTAATTGATCTGAACTGTCCCTAAGCGGCTCATTCTTCAAGCACAAGTGAGATCTGGGTACGAAATTATCTTTGACATCTCTCTTCACCAAAAATACTGAACAAAATTTTAAATCCAAGGTGAAACAAAGTTGGGAATTTCAAATCTTTCACATAAACACATACTTGTCACTTTGTTAAAAACCCGACTACTTATCCCTCTACCGAGAATATACTTTTGGTCGTTCAAGTCATAAATATAAATTGAAGGTGAAGTAGAAGAAGTAAACATCTACATCTTCATGATTTACTTGCAAAATCCTAATGGACATGGACATAAATGAGACTTGGAAAAAACTGTCACAGTGTTTGGGAACAAACACCTTTCAGTGTACATGTACAGGACCGTACAGTCAATTCTCTCTTAACGGACACCTCTATGAGACGGACACCTGGTGTTGGTCCTTGCTATTTTTTCAGTCATTTCACTGTAAGTAAACTCTCTATAAGCCGGACACCTCTCTAAGACGGACAGTTGGGGCCGGTCCCGACGGTGTCCGTCTTGGAGAGAGTTGGGCTCTGTCTTGTGTTGACTGTACTGTCTTCTGCTACTGAGTACGTATTGCGAGCCTGTTTGCCGCGAAGAATTATGGGTACCGCTGGTCCAAACATCCATCATGGCGGACGAGAAGTTCGAGCGAGGTAAGAATTGCTATAAAAACTACCGATTATTTATCACATTAAAGCGATCAAATACACTCACTTTTCTTTGGTTACTGTAAAGCATTTTATGTCTGTTATTTCTTCATTAACAAAGCTTGTTTTGTTAGTGATGAAAGTGACGCAAAAAGAGATGGCGGACGCCAAGCTGCCCTTGACTGGCCGAGATTACTGCGCACACTTGCTCATACCGCTTCTAAAGTGCCGAAAAGAAACGTATTTTGTGCCCTGGGAATGCCATCACGAGAAGCATTTATGGGAGAGGTGTGAATACGACGAGTAAGTTTAATAACAAGTTAATTCAGTTTAATCGAGCTCAATACTGCAATATTTACTGAGCTTATAACCCGGGTAAAAAAATGGTTCATCCTTCCCCCATGTTTGAGCTTTCTATGGATCATGTCCGTGATAAAATTTAGTTGGCACTGAACAAATCCTCAGTTCCACAACGTTTGTTTTTTTCGGGGGTTTTCAATGAGTACGTATTATTAAAACGATCGCTGCAATCGTTTTAAATTCTGAATTTTAAATTCTGAAAAACCCAACCAGGATAAATGTATTTTAATAAAATGTACTGTATTGTATTGTACATTTATATAGTTTTAATATGTAAAGTGTAAGCTTAATATAATATTCTTGGCTTGCACATGATGTTCAAAACTGTTTCTTACATGGTATGTATATACCAGTGTTACAATCCTTCACAAAGTTTTTTTAAGATGTTTTGCTTCCGATTTGTAAAGGTTTTACAGTCAAAATACTCAGCACATTCCGCTTATCATTGTGAATGACTTTTATTAATTGGGAACAGATTGCATTATTGAAATCACAATTCAGGTTAAAAATTGATTATTGGAATCTTCCAATGGTAGCCTGATTCGAAGTAACGAATGTTGATTGGTTTATTTACTGACATCAGTCAAAAGTTCACAGGCAAAATACCCAACCATTGGTCGCTGTTGGTTTCAGTGAATTCAGTCACTTGGACTTCATAGGAAATAATTATTTTATTATTATTTATTATTTTCTTTACTTTCCATGAAATTTCTCTTTCAGAGCCAGCACACTAGCATTTTAAAAATTCTTCTTCAGAGTTTTACAAATGCAGCACCTCTTTACGTAAAAAAAATACTCAGTGATCACCATGAATTTCTGTTGAGCAAACAGAAACAGGTCAGATGTGTCAAGCCTCCAACTGTCGCCTGCTTTGCGTGGGAGCAATCGCCTGATGTCAATAATAAACCAATCAGTGTTCGTTATTTCAAATGAAGCCACCATTGGAGGATTCCGATAATCAATTTTAAACCTGAATTTTGATTTCAATAATGCAATCCATTCTCAATTAATGAAAGTCTGTTCCCAAATTATAAATGATGTGCTGAGTATTTTGACTGTAAATGTGTCACAAAATTTGTCATGCTATTTCAGATACAGTAAGCTGTGAAAATGAACAAAAAGTTATTGAAAGTTATTTTTACATTATTGAGATGTTTATAAGCCGATATTATGTAACTTATAGTGAATCCAATCTTTTGTGATGAGATTTTCTGCTTAATTATGACCAAGATGGCCACTCCATACAGTTTTACTAAAAATGTCTAATACTCGTTCACCTTTAACTCTTGAACGAAATGCTCTGGCACTTCAATTCACAATTCCATAAACATTTTGGAATCAAAAATATATGATGTAAGAATGTAAGAATAGTTTCTTTGTACATCCAAGAGTTATATATACGGCACATTTTCTTAGTTTAGTTGTTGAAAGGTTTTTGTAACCTCCCATGATTACTTTAGACAGGACTAAAAGGGTTAGTTTCTAAGCCAGTTTCAAATGGCATCGGGGGTCGGGAATGTGAAAATTTGGTTTTATCATACTGTATGAGCTGATTATGTTTCAAGTGCTTCTCTGACAAAGGGCCGATGGACCTTATCTACTCAGTTATAAAACCAAATTTTTGCATTAGATATAATCGTATGAAGGTTGGAGTATAATTATGGTAGGTTACAAAGTAAAAAAAATTTTGGAGTAGGTCTAACGAAGTCAGCCAAACATCACTGTGTCAAGGTGTCCAGCAAAGCAAACAAGGCCCTGGGCTGGTTGTATAAATGTTAGTGGTATGACCTGGGGTCAATTTAAAGTGCCCTGCGATCAAATTTTATAATTGTTTTTTATTTCATTTTTCGAAAGAAAATATTGTAATTACTGACCAGTCCAAACCGTTTTTCAATCTGACCACGGGAAAGCGGTTTTTTTATGACTGTACTTTTCTCGTTTTCACGGCCGCCATTACATTTGTATGTTCCAGTAGTTTCAAAAGAAGCCAGAGAAAGTGACGTCAAAGACTCGCTGGCTTAGAATTGCAGCATGTGAATACAGCTTATTTTTTGTCACACTTAACCAGTCTCAGAAGTAAAACAAAAATCAATTTTGATTTGCCTGCAAATGTTTTCCCACGCTTGGTGCCAGCTCTAGTAAATGTATTGTCTCAACCAGAGTAACTACTTTGGTTCAGCTCTATAATGATATGTTGCAAAAAAAATGGATGCCTTTGACTTGTTAAAAAGGTCTCTTGCAATTTGTTAAATATGACATTGTTCTTTTCGACAGCTTTATGTACAGAGTGAAAGAGAAAGAACGTCGGAAGCTTGACATGGCTGACAAGTAACATGTACTGTGCTATACTTCATACCTTGACATGAGAGTCCAGCTCCTGTAACCTGTCAAACCATCTTTGCACTATGAATAATTCAATTTTTTTGTAAAAGGGGCCCGGTTATGGATCTTCTCGACTTGTAATTATTTGAACTGTTTTAAGGAAGTGAAATAAATATGTTTGCTAAATACACGTGCTTTACTGTCCATGTCTTTCATACACAACACTGTATGTAGCTCAAAATAAAAATAAAAAAAGCCTCGCTCGTTCGTTTGTGATTCTTCCCAACTCGTGAATAAAAATCGTACGCGATTGGGGGGTGTTGTTGATTTTACAAAACCAGATATTTCAGGACTACTGTCTCTTCATTGGCGGATTTTTTAAAGTCAACAGCACTCATAAAAACACAATTTTGATTTTGACTTTGAAATCATGTCCAGTGTTGCTACACTGTTTTATTCATACTATGATCTTGAGAAAGATGCAATGTTCATGTCACGAGCATGGGAAAAAGAAAAAAGTGTGAGTCCCTGACAGGATTTGCACCTATGACCACCTTTACACCGGTCGGATACACTAATCACGATAGACCCAAGTTCAACTTCTCAACCACTTTAGTAAATAGCCAACTGGTCTGCCTCCTGCCAGTTGGGATTTATCTTCAATTTAAAGTATTTGTTTCTGATGTTTGAATTCTTGGTTCGACTACTCTTTGTGCAATAAACAGTGACTGGGGGTTAATGAGGGAAACTTGTTTTATTTTCACCCTTATAAAAGCCAGTACTCTCTCCAGAGAATCAAATTAAATGACTTTAACAAGTCGGGAGTGCTCAACGAGAAAATTTTCCAAAAGCTTTAAAATCACCTTGGATGATGTTAACGCATCTCAAGAGCACTTTGTGATCAATAATTTCGAGAATAATTAACTAGTGTGGGAAAAAAAGAGCCGCTCCTCAGTGCCAGCGAACAAAGGATAAAAGGCTTATTGTTGCCTGCCAGCTTTAGTACTAAGGTGAATGTTCCCAGCCAGGAAATTGATTTGTGCGCCATTTCTTAATTTCTAGCAAGATGCGAAAATGGGTAGTGAGTTAGATGCCAGCCAGGAAATCTACATTGAACTCGCATTTGCTAGCAAATAATGTAATTTTTGCAAAAAGCAGCCAGGAAAGCGTTTTGTTTGTTTTAAGTCGCACGTTTTTAATTTCCTTTAGGGGTTTCCACCTTCCACTTTAAACTCTGCAAAAATAGGAAAAAGAAATAAATCATGTTAAAGATGATGCAAGCAGATGGCTTTCATCGTTTCTAAAACTCTTATACTAAAAAATACACACCCAACACCCCTCGATTTAAATTTATTCACAAGTAAACAAGCTTTGATGTTTTGGGACCTCGTAAGTAGAAACAAATACTTCTCCGCAAGTACAGTTGACAAGCTTGAATGTTTTGGAACCTCATACGTTACAAGTTACCACAAGGTTAAATTATATGCACCTGGCCCAGTCCGTTATGTCTCGTTGTCAAAGCGAGGCTAGGTGCACAATCCGTCATATGGAAATGAGTTTTATTTGCATTTGAATACAAACTCATTTCCATATGAAAGGTTGTGCACCTAGTAATAATAGCCTCGCTTTGACAACGAGGCATAACTTAACTCGGAAATGGCCTATTTATCACGTTTAAACACTGTCATTGAACGCTGCTAAACGATTAGTGAAATTCCAAATGAATTCACTTTCAGTTGCTGAATAACCGGCTTTGCTTTTTCATTTATAAACGTTAACATTGGGATCAATGCACATGAATTATATTATCGGTCATTTCTTACCTCAAACCTGTAGTGAAAACGATCCAGCAGGGTTTTCACCTTCTACTTTTAACTCTTAGAGACGATGCAAGCTTTCCAAATTGTCATACTAAAGAATACTGGCAAGGTATGATGTTTTGGAACCCCTTAACAAATCACAAACACTTCTCCACAGGTTAACGTAACAAGCAGCGATGTTTTGGAACCCCTTAACCCTATTCGGCCTGGGCCTTTTTTGAGTTCCTGAGCCTGGGGGGGGGGGGGGGGGGGCACATTGTGCCCCCCCTTCGTAACTTCAAGAACAGTAAGGCTACGACAATGAAACCTAGAGGGTATATAGTACGTCCGAAACTGTCTCCTTTGCGGTCCGTACAATGGAACAATGACGTCATATGACGTAGTTATTAGGTAATTAGTTATACGGCCGCCATCTTGGATCCGCCATCTTGGATTTCTGAAATTTTTTAAAACCTCTTAAAAACCATCCAAATTGACTCAAAATTAATCAAAACCAATAAATAAACGCTAAATGACTTAAAATATCAAAGTTATACCAATAAACATTGTTTTTCTTCATTCAAAGGTACAAATATGCAAATTTCAAAAAACATGGCTGTCAAAAACTCGTTGCCATGGAAACATCAAGTCACGTGATCAAAAAATTGTTACATAAAATTGTTGCCAGATAAATTTTAGGAAAAGTCACAAAGTTTGATGGCGTTTGAACACATATTAAAGAAGTTATAAACGTTCAAAGTTTTCGCGGGCACTTTGTGCCCCCCCCCCCCCCCCCCCCCAGGACGAATAGGGTTAAGAAATCACACCGGGGACTAAAAACTGTTTTAACATATAGTGTGTTTTTACTGACGTCATATCAAAATTCAGAAGCAGTTTTCGATTCTAAAATGTTTATAGAATTGTAGAGAGTTTAAAACTACACATCTGGGTCAAATTTTGAAGCGCAAGAACATTTTATTCAAGAGTTATAGGCGAATGAGTATAGACATTTTTCGTAAGAAATGTATGGAGCGGCCATCTTGGTGCCCCACTTAGGGACACCAACATGGCGGCCAAAAATTTAAAGACTTTAAAGTCTTAATAAAACCAAAAATCTCATTACAAAATATTGTATTCACTATAAGAGGCATGAAATCGGCTTATAAGCATAATTCATTAATAACTTTCACACTAGTTCAGTTTTGTTTATTTTCACGGCTTATCTGAAATAGCGTGGACGAATTGCATGACACATTTATAACCTCTATAAATCGAAAACGAAACATCGTTAAAACCTGAAACTTTTTGTAAAAGATACTAACACTGGTATCCACATACCATGTTAGAAACAGCTTTGTAGGATATATACTTGCCGTCTTGGCAATACATCTGCCTCTCATTGCTACCGTCCATTTAAAGGGATTTTCGCGAGATAAGGTACGGAAGTTATTTTGCAATTATAGCGGAGCTCTCGCGAGCCGAAGTCCCGCTCGCATAGCTCTATTCTCATAGAACCTATGCCTTTCATTTTTCATGGTCATGGCTAGCGGAATGCTTCGCGGGCGCAAACTCGCGCAGGGTTAGCTCGCGGGCGCGTCCGTCCATCGCTTTTGGCGGGCACGTATAACGTCGCAAAACATGCGCGTATGACGCCACACAACATCCGGGATCTCAGCAATTTTGAAACCAAAGCGAGGCTTTGTTTTACGCGCGGCTACACGGCCGAATGTCACGTTAGCTCGGTAAACACTTTGATGTTTTGCTGTGCTTAGCGGAGAAAACCAGTTCAAATTACAGTCGTTATTTCCCAGCATTTTTTCGCGGTTTGCCACTCAAGGCAGGGATACTAATTAAGGGATGCTCAGAGGCCGCTATAGTGGAAAAGGAAGAGCTTTCAGGATGAATCTTGCTTCGAGGAACTTCATACGTTTTAATCAATACTGCAGCAATGCGGGGAGATGTTTGTCACTTCGGATTTCAGAACTGAAGAAGCGGAGATGTAAAGAATTTCTTAAAGGTAAAACAAATTACATTTTACGATGGGAATTTATATTGATATCTGTGTTTTTTTTTTTTTTTTTTTCAAAAAAAGTGTTGGCCTTCCCTTGCGTTTTAACAAAAAAAAAACTCCTGACCCCCCACCTTTAGGTGACTGACAAAAGTGCGACCCTCCCCTCCCTACTACATGGTATGTTCCATGCTGTAGAAACCTCAGAACGTTTCGCTTGTGAACGAAAATTGTTTGAATACAAATATATCTTGATATTGAATGTGTGTGCGCTGAAACAAGGAAAATGCGAACAATCAGTGTGGGATATTTATGTTTTATAGCTGAAGTTTGAATATGGAAGTATAAACCTTGACTATTATAAAAGTTTTGAACATAAAATATCTAAGGGAAAATACACGCGCTTCTTTCTTCGACTGGCCGGCATTGCTGTTGGTTATTTTAACAGGTAAGGTTTATTTGTTTAGCATGCGAAATCTGTGTCTCAAAAACAAATATTTCCTACATTTCCGAATTCTGTTAAAGGCAGACAGGCCTCTGTAGGAAAAGACAGTGACAGTGCCTCTAACAGTGACAGTGACAGGGTAGAGCGCGTTGTTGGATCTACGTCAGTAACTCGTCAGAACTAAACGATTCATGCAGGAGATCAGGCAGTAGATAGCCAACAGAATGGAGATGAAGAAACGATACCTGTGTCAAGTACTTCTCGTTACAGACGAAAAAGGATACGAGTCCTCCGAGAAAACTATGTGCCATGGCATATAATATACATGTAGAAATGTAACTTAGTACCTATAATAAAACACAAAATTAAATCAAAGTAGGTGAAAAGAAAAAACTATAATAACGGTAAAACCACAACGACAAACCAATGAAGACAGAGTACCGGATCTATCGTAGACCTGGATCAGTAAAAATCGTGAAATAGCATAGGTAAAAACGGCAAACTGATCCTTACGGCAAGAAGAAGAGATAGAGACAGAAGTGAAATAAAAAAAAAATAAATAAACAGTTGAATATATTTTCCCAAAAACTTAATCTATAAGAAAAATGGAAAGCAACATCACAAAGAATAAACGTACCTTCCCTAATCCTGCACTTTATCATCATCATCATCATCATCATCATCTTTATTTAAAAAACACGGTAAATACATCAGGCATTAACAATTTAATATAAACTACAACTTAATAAGAAACTATGTATGAAAATTAATCTTCTATAATTTAAAAATATAACTAACTGTTAAAGAAAAGTAAACTAAAATAAAGCCTGTTTTACATGAATGCCGCGTCGGAATTAATTAAGAATCGTCGGAAATTAGTCAGAAATGTTGCCTGCCTAGCAGCTGAGGGTAGACTGTTCCAGAGGACTGCACCACTATAGGCAAAGCTACTTTTGTAATAGTTAGTACGTGGCAATGGTATTACAAGCTTATTATCAGAATCCCGCAAATTGTAAGAAGTAATCACATCACTCCGCTGAATAAATTTAGAGTAATTCGGCGCGAGGTCGTTTAAGGACTTATAGACTATCTCAGCCTTTAGTTTTTGACGTCGAGTTTCTAAATTGTCGCAACCTAATTCTTTAAGTAGTTGGTTGGCGTCAGTATCATAACTAGAATGGGTAAGGACGCGGCGGACAGCGCGATTTTGAAGTCTCTGTAATTTGTCAGATAATGTTTTGGCACAGTTACCCCAAACAACACTACTATAGTTGAAGTGCTACCGCTTCTGTTTTGCTCTATATAATCTTTTTATCCAATTTAGTTGTATATTTGGTGACATTTGGCGATATAACATGGAAATTAAGTAAGCAAAATTTTGTTATTTAGGCGGGATCTGCGGGATAGAGTCCCTCCAGTTTCGCTCCCCCAGACTTTGCAGGGACAACACACACTGCGGGCCCGTTTCAGAATTCCCCTTGGCCTCCCCCGCTAAGGCAAAATTGTAATAATAATAATAATAATAATAATAATAATAATAATAATAATAATAATAATAATAATAATAATAATCTTTATTGAGGAAAACTCTTTCACATCAGTGATTTTCAAAAAGGACCTCGATTAAGACTAAGAATAAAAACTAAAATACTCACACTAAAAAAAATAACAAAAAACACATCAAAAAACACATCAATTGTACAGGGTACTCACCGGGGACTTCGTCCTTAACTCGATCTTTTCGGACAGTGAGTGTCTCCTTTAACGTCCCTTACTATTTTAGTTCCGGTGAGAAGGGCGTAGGAGACAAGACCAACAACTTATAGGTACACTGTCCCAGCTGAAATAACGCGTTTACAGGTTATGACCAGGAATCTTTTTATCCAATAGACCATTTTACAATTGTGTGTTTGGTGACCTCGCCTTTGAATAGAAGCGAGGCTGGAGGTGACCTTGTTTTGATACAGACCTTAGTGCTTTTCATATGTTAATAATGTTTTTCTCATGCTAAGTTCTGTATCACTACAAGGTCACCTCCAGCCTCACTTCCATTCAAAGGCCAGGTCACCAAGCACACAACTGTAAAATGGTCTATTAAGTTGTATATTTGGTGACATTTGGCGATATAAAGTGGAAATAAATTAAGCGAAATTTTGCCTATTTCGGCGGGACAGTGTCCCTTTAACATCACGGCCCAATGATGCGATCATCTAAACTGAGACAAAGTGTTGAACACGGCCAGCATGGTCTTGCCAGTTGTTTTAAGATCCTGGTGCTCGATTCCCGAAAGCCCCGACTTAACTTTTCAGGGTCGGAGCTACATGTATACTTAACAAACTGAATCTATGGAATGGTGATGCAATATTTAGCCCGCAAAACAGCCCGACTTGTTTCATAAAGTAGCTTTCCGGGTTCCGGGCCCGATCTTTGGCCCAGCTGGGATTCACTTGCAACCATCTGCTGTCCTGACTGGTTCTCCCGCCCGGGAGGTGGGGGGTGGGGGAGATTCCCTATAATGGTCTATACGGGGATGTTCCGCCCAAAATGGAACTTTTTTAAAGGCTGGAGGCATATAAAAGGGTAGGGATTTCACGAGTTGAATTATAGAAAAGGGTAGGGAAAACTGAAGTAAAATTTGCAAAGGACCGCAAACGATAATGCTGTAAACCGGATACGTAGGATCTACTGTTGGAAGGGCGTAAGGGGACTAGCAGCCTTTTTCCAATACTCAATAGATACGTTCGAGCAATCAGTCCTTCTGTATAGTTAACTCAACTCTTTTAATCTTCAACTGGTTTCTACACATACCAAAAAATTGTCCCATGAAAAGAGACATTTGCTCCGGGCGTGCGCGTTACTTGCATTTTGGCTTTCAGTTTGGCCTCTATCATGTCGTTGTCGCATTAAATGTTCTACGTAGTATCAGCCTTGCTCTATACTTTGATTGTACTAAAATAAACTATTGCCCATGCGCAGTTGACCTCGAACGGCCTGGGCGCTAGTCCGCGCAAGTCACCAATAGAAGCCAAAATGGGCTCAGTCGAAGCATATTGCACTGTAAAAATGGCAAAATGACGGGATTTTTTTCGCTCCAACTAAATCATATTTCCCACCAAACTGTTCACTAGATCCTAGTTTCTTCAAAACTGAGTGTGGATGTTGACATAACACATATTAAAATGAAAATACAAAACTGAATGCAAGGCTGGCACTACGGTTAAGGGCAGATTTATTAATGGCCAATATTTCGACTAATTGTACTAGAAAAATAAAAATAAAAAAAATAAAAAAATAAAATGAGTTATACCGCTAAAAGCGATGACCGCGCGGTTGAGCTCCAATGCTCCATACAAGCCTTTAAGTGACATTGGTCACTTCAACGTTAAAATGACAGGACTTTTTTTTAAGTTTTTAAAATATTTTAACGTTTCCAGATAGAATAATAACCAAATTACTGGAATTCGAAAAGTAATTCATAAATGGGCGAAATTTTGATTTCCCCTTCCAAAAATGGCGTTTTCGCTGTGATTTTAAGGGTCAAATTGGGGGCCTGGGGACGAGTTAAAAAATTAGAGGCAAATGTCACCCAATTTTTTGCCATGTCTTTACAGTTCAGCGTTTACTCACAAATCTGATCAGAAACTGTTCGTCACGTAGCTTTTATCTGGGCTGAGAATGAGCTATCAATCGGTCACTATCATGTCAAACCGTAAGGCAGGTCAACGTAAGCCTTAACATTGGCTAAGACAAATCATTAACATATATTCCTTCTAGATGTTTGTCAGTGTCAAAGCTAACTTTTCCTCCAATTTTCACTACCATTTCCGAAACACTCAGCCCCCCCCCCCCCGGGGGGGGGGGTACTCAACAAAGTTTTGTATGGGAATGCTCCACCCCGACGTCCAAACCCTTACCCTTTCATACACCGTTTTTGACAGAAAAGGTACCCCTTTCACATACCTTTCATTGAAAATGCTACCCCTTTCGTATACCTTTCATTGAAAATGCTACCCCTTTCATAAAGCCTTTAAGTGCGTCGGTTTGATATATTTTGAAAGGCCCTTTTTACAATACTTAAATGGCAGTTTTCCCTCCTTTTTTATGCTTCAACTCGTGTTTTCGCTACTCTTTCCTATTCTTCGTGAAATCCCTATCCTTTCATATACTTCAACTCGTGAAATCGCGAAAAGGTATCCCTTTCGGGCGGAGCATCCCCGTATAGCCCATTATAGGGAGTACCCCCCTCCCCCTCCCCCCGGGGCTCAGCCAAAATAAAACTACGAAAGAAATATAAAAATCAAAGGTACATTCTTATTGATTAACATTTAGGAGTTATAGTAAGTTCACAAATAAAAGTTGCTGTTTACAACTCCTTCACAATCATTGATTACCAGCGCAGAGTCACTTAATCACAACGGTTATAAGTAAACAAGTACATCCATATTACACTGAACGTCCTTGAACGATCTATGGTAGACAATAGATACCTTGTTACTTAATACTACCTTTTATCATACATTGCGTGACGTGCGATCAGTTAAACAGCTTAGTGTACGAAATGCTTTTTATAAGAACTTTAAAGCCAAATCTCAACGTGCAATCAGACTCCATTCGTGCGACATTATTCTTATAATCTTCGCACCCTCTTATGTTATTCTTCGCGCCAAAATCGCTTTAAATGCTGTAATTTGCATGATCTTTTTATATTTTCCTTGATAATGGAGTCATGACTACTCCGAAACGTCGGATTTTATCGTTCGTTTTTACAGTTTTATGTTTTAAGAAATCTCTTTTAATACGTGTTTCGATTAATGACCGAAGAAATCACCTAAATCGTTATAGTTTTACGGAAAAATAAGACAGAGAAATAAAAATAAGTTACTCTATCTAGAATTACTATTTCCAGGCAGCGCGCTTAACTTAGAAAAACTTGACTTGAGCTTTATTTAATTATCTTGACCAGACACCTATCGCTATCAGAGCACAAAGGCCATTAATACGTAGATAATTACGTAATGGTAATTGCTTCTACTAACAGAAAGGTGCTAGCCACGAAATACGGGTAAGCTAAAGTTTCTATGAAATATTATGCACTTATTGACTGAGTGGGAGGGCCGGATGGGAAAATATTTGGCTCGAGGTCATGGCGTACGGTCCGAGCGCAGCGAGGTCCGTGCGCCATGTCCGAGAGCCCGTCAATAAGTATTTTATAATATGACTAGAAAGTTCAAGAATAGTCGTGCGGTGCGATTTTATTTGAACTCGAGCGGGGCCGGACGGCTTTTTCCGGACCGGCTCACATAAAGGAGGATTTTTCAGGTATCCCATGACACCTAGCGCGTAATTATCGATGCTTATGTGTCAAATTTCCAGCGATGGCTAGTACACGTGGTGAAATTTTACTGATCCTCGCGAGACTTTTTCTTTGTTTCCAACTCTATAAAAGGTGAATCAAATCGTTATTTGGTTTCCATATAATCGCAACGATCGCAACGATCGTTACGATCGACGATCGCTGTGATTCTTAAGCCTGGTTTCCATATAATTGCAACGATCGCAACGATCGCAGCGATCGCTGAAAAAAGTGTTGTGCGACCCTTGCGATCATATGGAAACCAAAACGTTGCGATCCTTGCGATCGTTACGATCCTTGCGATTGCGATCGCAGAGATAGAAAAATTTCTATCTCTGCGATCCTTGCGATCATTGCGATCGAGAGGTTTTCATATGGAAACCACTCTTGCGATCCTTGCGATCCAAAATGTCCCAAAAAGCATTGCACCCCAAAGCCTTGTATCCCATAATGCACTTAAAGTTTATCGGATCCAGGCCTACTCGACGTTTCCTTGCGATCGCTGCGATCATATGGAAACCTGAGGTCTCAGCGATCGCAAGGATCGCAAGAATCGCAGCGATTATATGGAAACCAGGCTTTACGGTCCTTGCGATCGCTGAGACCTCAGGTTTCCATATGATCGCAGCGATCGCAAGGGAAAGTCGAGTAGGCCTGGATCCGATAAACTTTAAGTGATTATGGGATACAAGGCTTTGGGGTGCAATGCTTTCTGGGACATTTTGGATTGCAAGGATCGTAAGAGTGGTTTCCATATAAAAACCTCTCGATCGCAATAATCGCAAGGATCGCTGAGATATAAATTTTTCTATCTCAGCGATCGCAAGGATCGCAAGAATCGCAGCGATTATATGGAAACCAGGCTTTACGGTCCTTGCGATCGCTGAGACCTCAGGTTTCCATATGATCGCAGCGATCGCAAGGAAACGTCGAGTAGGCCTGGATCCGATAAACTTTAAGTGATTATGGGATACAAGGCTTTGGGGTGCAATGCTTTCTGGGACATTTTGGATTGCAAGGATCGTAAGAGTGGTTTCCATATAAAAACCTCTCGATCGCAATAATCGCAAGGATCGCAGAGATATAAATTTTTCTATCTCTGCGATCGCAATCGCAAGGATCGTAACGAGAAGCAAACGTGTACTAAATGCCGTTAGGAACCTACAACAAGCCATATTGGACGATGTGATATATGTTTGCCTGCTAAAATCCACGCAGTGGACGATGCGCTCACTTCGAGAACTCCATGGCAAATGACTGGTTACGCAATTTTCAGTTGATAATATAGTTCATTCCTGTTGCATCATGTGATACCTGAAAAATCCTCCTTTGGCTAACGTCAACCCGTCCGGCCCCGCTCACGTCACCTTGCGATTCTATTTTCTGTAGGATTGCTTCAGTGGGACCGTACGGTCACATTATAAAAACTGGTATGATCTCGAAAAAGGCATGAAGGCTTTACGCTAAACAAAATGAGTAAGAATGACATTTTCCAGTAAGGTCATCGCGAAATGTCAACCTGAAGTATGGGTCAAATCATCACCCAATTGACCTTGAGGTGAATAGCATCATTGCAAAACAGAAGGACCTACCCTTCATTCATAGCATATTCACCCTTCATTCATTCACCCTTCATTCATTAACTTCGGCCGATGATGTATTGCAATAATAACAAAGAAAACTGATTTAATCAGCAGTTGGTTTCTTTATTTCTCTCTCTTTACTTTTATTACATGAGGTTTGAAAGCTCAAACAGCTTATTGCCCAGTAATTGTTTTCTCATTTAGCGCTTATTACGGCAGCAAACACCGACCCCACAATTTCTGCATTTTACCCTGTCCCTCGGACATATAACCGCGAAAAGCCAAAAAAACCTCCCGATTTTCCCGAACCGTCTGCACAGTTGCACGATGTGCTGCTACATACAGCCGTCTGCTGGTCATCCGGCTTTTTGCCCTGATCGTGGGTACTTTTCTTTTTCGTCTACAAAAGAAAGAAAGGAAAATCTATAACAAAATGTACTTCTATTGATGATGTACTTTCATTTTGCGAAACTTTTTTTTTTGTTTCTCTATTTTAACGGTTTTTGGCGGGAAAATGGCGTTATACAACTAGCAGCAAAATTTTATTTTCATCTTATGACTAAATTGATACATGGTTTTGAAAGAACATGTTGAGACAAATTAAGATGAGAAAAAGATATTGAAAAAGCTTAATTGGTTTAACCCTATTCAGACCGGGCTTTTTTGGATCTTCTGAGAACGGGGGGGGGGGGGGGGAGCGGATTCCGCCCCCCCTTCGTAACTTCTACAGGAAAGTAGGTATGGACACCAAATTTTCAGGAGTCATTGTATGTCCGAAATTCTATCGATCCACATAATTATGTTGTCATGACAACTTCTATGACGTCATAATTACGTCATATATTGACAGTTCATTCACAGAAAGTGTTTGCCGTACCTATCTCTAAATTGTTTTGAATAATGACAATAATGTTTTCTCTGATGATGTTGGAAAACATTTTTAATGTATATATTGGTACTTGTAACTTGTAGCAACATGATGACGTCATCATGACGTCATAAAAATATATTTGTTTTGATGTTTTAATTTTTGTAATTAAACCACAATCTAAGGGAAGTATAATTTTTTCTTACTCTGTAATTGTTTAAACATTTGTATAACAACAACTTTTTATGTTACTATGACAGTTAATGTGACGTCATCATGACGTCAATATGACGTAAGATGTGCAAGAAAACGTCCAAAAGGCGAGAAAATGTCACCTTAAAATACTTAGAATGTATTTATTCTAAAAAAATACATAAAAAATAAATAAAGCTAAAATAACAAAAAATAAAGAAAAAACAACATTAAAAAAAAAGAAAATAAATTTCGAATATTTTTTGGAGCCGCCATCTTGGATCCGCCATCTTGGATCCGCCATCTTGGATCCGCCATCTTGGATTTGGAATATCGTATCCTGAGCACGGAATATGCGCTAAAATTACCCAAAATCACTCAAAATTAAAAGATTAACATTTAAATCAAGCAAAGAGTAAAAAAAAAAATAAAAAATATGCGATAAAAGGTAGAAAAAAGTGAAATTTGAAAGTACTACGAAAAAGCCTCTTTAACTACGGTTACCATGCAAACGCCTCCTTACTTTTTTAATTTTGGATCAAGGACGACAACAATGCATCGTTTGGTGTTTAAATCTATAATAAAGATCAGTGTAAAACAGAATAACATAAAATAAACAGAGGAAATACTTATCTCTCAAAATGAGCAAAAAGCATCCGTCAAAATGTGGTTGCCATGGCAACGTCAAATTTTCTTTGACAACATACTTTCTGCCAAAATGTTCACAGATAAATTTTAGGAAAAGTCGAGAAGTTTCAAGGCTATAGGTAGAAAGGCTTAGAAGTTATAAACGTTCAAAGTCGGCGCGGGCACTTTCCGCCCCCCCCCCCCCCCCCCGGTCTGAATAGGGTTAAAAGATATAAGGATCTGAATTTTGGAATTCCTGCCATTTTGTTACTATTTTTAGATATTTGGCTAATTTCAACATGCAATATCTTTTCAATCAACAATCATTTTAAAAATATTTTTTTCATATATAAATTCATGTCAACATATTCTTTCAAAATCATACATTAGTTTTGTCACATGGTGAAAACATAATTTTGCTGTTAGTTGTGTGACGTCATTTTCCCACTAAAAAGCGTTAAATTGCAAATTAGTATGCAGAATAACACAAAAGATATGGGCAGTTATGATGGACGTCATGATTAAGCATAGATAATGAGTGGAAGGTTGGGAGTGCAGGGGAAGGCAGGGGAATACATTCGCGGGGCGTAAATCTAATGACTATCTACTATTTACCACGCTTTGCAGTGTGTCTTCTTATTTCGTTTCAAGTAATCTGAAGGGTATAAACGAAAGGCAATTTCCCGAAAAATATCGAGGTACAATAATTGTAAAGTATTATACACGAATGAGTTATTACCCAAAGCTTACCATTGGATCTTCCGACAAAAATGTAATAAAATTATATTAAAATTGTCCTGACCAAAGTTAAGTGGCGTTTTATGAACTTGAATTAGTGAGCAGGTAATGGTTAAAGAATACCTGCACTTTACATTTTTACCCATACCAAAAGCTACAACCACCTTGTACAGCAAAATAATAGTATCACAAGGCAATACTGTTCAATAGCTTACATCATGCAGGCTCAATTAACTTTCTATTTTTTTTTCCGGAATTATTAGTGTGAGAGGGAAAGATACACGTTCGATAGATATTTTTCACCGATGCACAGTCAACTCTGTTCAACAACTTAGTCAAGACTTTGTAATATTTCCTCTCTCGACATTTCCAGAATCGAAGTTCGTTACTGCCCTCAAACACACTTATGAGGTGTAATGATGACATCATTTTTCTAACGTCTGTCATTATTGCAGCCGAAAACGGAACATCGATCATCCTTGCCCATACTAAGCTAGAAATCCTTCGGAACTTACAGCGTAAAAAGGAAAGACCCGCTCAGAGAGCCGCCATCTTAGACAAGCCCTTGCCCCCTGGCCGCGCTATTATGCATTGTGATTCAACATGGCCGCCGTATCGCAGAATTTGCATTTCAAGTGCCAACAACATTACACAGACGATAAACCCTTAACGAATATTATTGTTCCTATTTATATTATTGACTACTCGACAACAAGACGGGTGTGTAGATCGAACTGTGAGCCTGAATGTTTATTGCATACCGTCAGAAGTAATGTCACTTGGTTAAACAACTAATAACAGATTACCAAACAGAAAACTGAAAAATGCTACCAAAGCTGTTTTAAGAGCCCTATGTGTCGCCTGAAACAAAAACCCAAAAACCCAGTGGGACAAAATGGGAACGTACTCCACAACCAAATGCAATTGCATAAACCTATGGGGGTACAATCAGAATTCCAGCGAATAAAAAACTAAAAGTCGAGAGACACCTTGAGAGTTAAGATGAATACATTACGATCATCTAAGCCTTATATACTTTACAACAATGGAGTCAATTAGCGTCGAAGCGGCTCAGGTGCGTTACATAACAAAAGGAAAACATTTAGATGCTCTGTCACAGCCAATCATATTACCTTACAGTGATAAAACAATGCCTGCAAGTAGGCGTCGGTGTAATGATGACATCCATTCGATTTTTGCCAACAAGGAATTTTGGGTAGAAAAGTGCGTACGCAACCCAAGAGTTTTCATATGGCGAGGCAGTTGCACCTTGGTGAGCGCACGGTCGACATCTCAAGATTAAGAGGTAAGGGAATGTCTTTATATTTGATTTCCTCTAATTTTACCCGGTCAAGCAGCCTTAAAAGACTTAAAAGGAGGTAGACATTCCTACCCCAAATTCAGGAGCAATTGAAAATTATCTTCACTGTAAGCAATATCAAATATCGTTCAACTAAACAGCGCCAATCGAAAACCTCCGGAATGTACATGAATGAATATACAATCGTTAAAATCACAACTCACAGTCGAGTTTTGTTAAATTTAAAAGTGTTGATTCAGTGAACCCCAACAAACCTCCGTCATTGTCCTGTATTCCAATTGCTAACTCCAGTTTAATACAATATTTAGAAACGAAGAAGTTATTTATCGAGCAGCGAAGGCCGAAGTCGACGGATTGAAACGAAAAGGTGAGAAAATCTTGCAGTCTGAGCGTTTTTAAAAATGTAAAATTACCATGATACGAAACAACTTGAGAGGCTCAAAAGACTGATTCGAACTGATACAAAGAAAAATCGGGTATGTACTTGGTGTATCCCTTATTATTTTGTATTTAAACACTTAGTTTTTATTTCGGTAGAAAAACAAGATAAAAACAGCAGAATAGGGAATCGAACCCGGGCCGTATGATCTGCTCCATGCACACTATCCACTACACCACCGAGGACTAGCTGCCGGAAACTGTAATTTTTAACGGATATAAGATAATATGCTGCTAGCCCAGACCATATATAAGAACTAACCCTTTCGATACACTGGAAATACTGGAATCAGTGCTTAAACCTAAATACTAAAATCAGTGCTTCAACCCTAGATACTGTAATCCGACCCAAAAGTACACTGCAATGTATCTAAATACATTACAATAAGGGATACATGAAGTACCATACATTATGATCAGGGATACACCAAGTACCTAGGAAATATCGTGATAAGTGCCTGAAAAAGTTGCGAAAATGTTTCAAAAGAGAAGAGCACTTTTCATTAAACTTACAATGCAACATTTCACGTGAGGCAAGTGACAGAGGTGATGTTACACGCATATTTTTTTGTCAGTGTCTGGAAATGGCGCTACCTTCAGGTTATAAGAGAAATTACCAACAGAAAAATACCGTCAAACACTATTAGTTTAATTATATATTCCGGGGTTTCATTTTGTTTGTTTTTTTTTTTTGTTACCCATTAGTGAAATAGTATTTTATTATTCAAGAATAAATTCTCGATCTGTTCGAAGCAGCAAAGAAGTTGACTTAAGGCCGATTTACACTTGCGATTTTTGATGCGATTTTTGTCGCGCTTTCAAATGCAACTTTTGTCGCAAGTATAAACTAGCGACAATTTCTGTGCGATTCGGGTGCTATATTTGCTGCGATTTGTTGTGTTTTCCAAAAATCGCCGCCAAGTTGCATCATGTTTCGAACATGTTCGAAAGCTCTGCGACAGTGCGCGACAAATCACGCCGAAATCGCACTGAAATCGCCGCGATGCAACTTGCACCCGATAAAATTGCATCGAAAAGTGCGACAAAAATTGCACAATAAATCACCTGTGTAAGCGGGCCTTAATGAAGAGGTGGCATTTACCGAATGCATCATATGTGCCACATCGCCAGTGGCAAATTCATTAACTCTCTTGACAAATCTGGAAAAAAAATAACTTATTGTTTCTATAAATAGTATCAAAAGAAATGTATATGCGACACCCTTTTGGGAATTTGAGCAACAAAGTGACCTTGGTGTGCATTACCTGTTTCTAATTAATTCTATGGCCTTCTTTGTAAGCCATACAACTTGATGCTGTGTTCACACTGAGGCGAAACATGTTTAGTCTGATCATGAACGAAATATGTTTCACTATGAAAAGTGTTCACATCATGCGCGCATGGCGCGGATCATGATCTAAACATCTTCATTATCATGTCATTATATTCTGAGCACGATAACACCTCGCGAGGTAGTTTAGATCTAAGCCAGACGAAACACGTTAGCACAAATATCGTCTCCTTGAATTGTTATACATTGCACTGCCCTTCGTTCCCGAAGAACTCGAAACTAGTAATATTAAACCTCAAAATCATGCATTTTGTTTTTCGGTTCATGTGTAATTAACAAAATTTCATCATAGGCTATAGCAAAAATGCATTTCGACTAAATAAAGTTTTATTTATCTAAAAAAAGTTACATTGCTCACATTAAGCAGTCTTGTGTCTTTTCTGATCGTTTCTCTTCAAATATTTTGTAGGCAAAGCTTTCAAAACACTGCATTCGATTCAGAAATAGCGCCAGCATTCGTAAGATGTCTAATGGTAACGAATCATTTTTTTTTTTTCGAATGCGAGGCGCGGGCACAAAGCGCTTGGCCGTTAACTCATTAAAATGACTAGGTGGGAAAAGGTTTGGCCGTTGCTAAGAGATCTGAGCTATTGGCAAATCGTTGGGCCGAAAAGACAGTGGCAATTGTTTTTCAAAGTCGTCTTCAGCTGGTAAGAGCAATAATCCATGTCCAGTTCCTTGCTAGGACTGCCAGTAATAAAACTGCGATGATTTGTGACGAAAATGATCACCGGAAGATGTTTCTTCCCTATTTTTAAAGGACAGAATTAAAAATCCGCCGGGCTTCTTCTGCATCTGGGCCTGCTGTCTCGTTTTCTTCGCCATTTTGTTGAAAACGTTTAGGCTCTTTAATCGACGCTAAAAACACTGTCAAAATCGCATGATCACTGCATGTTCAAAAGGAAATAATTACGGACTTTACAGTTTTCGCTTAAGTTACAAGACAACAAATGAAAGTAGCCTGTGAGCCCCCGAAGAGCTTGGTTTCTAGGTTTCTAGGTTTCTAGGTTTCTGACGCCAATTTATTTCCAATTTAGTTCTAATTTAAACCCCCAGGACTGGCTTCGGATTTGTTTCCCTTCGAGCCTCGGGTACGAAAAAAAGTTAACAAGACTTTACTACGAATGCTAGCACAATTTTTGAATCGAACGGATTTTTTCAAAAGCTTTGTCCACAAAATATATGGAGAGAAACGACCATAAAAGACACAGGGCCACTTAATGTGAGCAATGTAAGTTCTCTTTGAGATAAATAAAACAATATTTAGTCAAAATGCGCTTTTCCTATAGCCCATGGACCAGGCGTGAAACGTGTTTTGAAATTAATAATCAACGTGAACTATAAAACTACAAACATGTTTACAGGAAACGTGTTTCGTCGGAACATGTTTACTTTAATTTAAACATGTTTTGTTGCTTATGTGGACACACAATAGGTGAAATAACGTTCTTATATATACTTACATGGTGAGTTTTACTGTTTCCCTTTTGGTTTATACTGTCAATATTCAGCCACAAAATGTATTTGAGCATGAGGAGCTCGCAAAAAATCCTCTCTTCTGCTGAGCTATAGACTTTATTAACTTACCTAAATCTAAATATTGGTAGACATTTATTATCCTTAATCCTTTCACTGTTTTTCCTTGATTTACCGTTCGCCGGCGAACGATGAAATGACATGCTCATTGTTAGAAGGGAATATCCTCAATCGACTTAAGGTGTTTCCCTCCAGTTTCCGTGTAGCCGCACCTACCATTTTTGAGCGGCCGTTTAACTAACTTTCCTTTATTGAATTAGTATGAAACTTACAAAAAATATTGTACAAAGCTTGAAGTTTATAACAGTGTAACGATTTTGTAAATCGGATTTAAAATTGCGGAGATAAACGAGAAAAATTGAACTCGCTTGAGTCTAAATTCCGAGCGATTGCGATGGCATCTAGAAAAATCAAAACTATTACGATAAACTGTGACATATGGCAAACAAAATATCTAAAAACTAGAAGGCTTTTGTCAAGCCGATTTTGAGTAAATCAGAAAAACAATTTGAACTTGTGATTTTGCATATCTATGAGCACATCTACAAGTTCCTCAATTAAGCTTATAAAAGTTTAATTTCTCAATATCAAATTTACGCCAAAATTTGTGTTTAGTGTATGAGATGAAACTATGAAAAAATTTAAGTTTGAAAGCGTTTCTCGTTTTAGTTTTGGAGATTCCATTTTCTATAGGAAACCATTGTTTTTGACTGAGTCCTTGATATTGTAGTTTTAGCGCTTTTCTATATATAAAAATATTCTATATCTACAAATTTGTATTAAACGCGGTTATACGATACAACTTTTATTTAGGCAAATTCGAAAAAAGCAATAGCCGTTTAAATTTGAATTTACCTAGGTAAAGTTGTTTTCTTCGTGTAACACCTCACGGGCTTGGCTGAGAAAAAAATAGAGCAAACAACACAACAATGAACCCTAGCCCTTAAAACATTACATCTGTGTGATACCCGCGGGTACAATGAAATACGCAATTAGAGGTTCTGAAGACGTGCATGGTAGATGATATCTTTTAAAAGTCACCAAGTCATTCAAGAAAGTTAATTAACACACATAAAATACAAATTGGATCACGCATTGTCAGTTTCAAAACGCAGTTGTTTTTGACCGCGTCAAACTTAGAGAAACCCATGCCTTTTAATGTGCAAAGTGACCGAGGGATCAATGGACTGTTTTGCCTTGTTATTTTTATTGCAGGACCGAATGGCTGTAACAAAGTCTCTTTTCGTGGTGGCATTGTTGGTAATGGCCGTAAACCCATTGGAAAGTAAAAGCCTCAATAGAGAAGCTCCAGTGAAAAGAGCGATCGATCCTGTCAGCGTAATAGGCGCAGTTGTGAAAGTTGCAACGACTATCCATGGTGCTGTCTGTTCCTTTACAGAAATCTGCGGTGGAGATGACGAACTCACACAGGCACTGGAAAAACTGGAGGAGAAGCTGGATGCTATCCATAGCGATGTCAGTAGTTATGAAATTGTCCCTTCTAGGGCATATTCCTTGGTACTTTTTTCCCATATTTTTATATTTATTTCTGAGATCTAAAATTTTTGAAATTTTTCAACCCATAATCCCCGTCATTTTCTTGCGAATCCCTGTCATATTTTTTAGATTTTAAAGGGAGATCAAGACCTGATTATTCCCGAGATCTTTTTGTATTATTAGCAAAATTTACGAGTAAATTTATGTTTTTTTAAAGGTAAATAAACATAAATTATACGGCAGATCTTGATTGTTGGTTCACTTTCTGTTTATTCAAGTGAAATTCAAATCATAGTAATTTTCATCACGTAAATAAAGGGGTTTACTCCATACTCTTTTGTCTTAGTGTAAAGTTAAACACAACTTTTCCTTAAAATAGTCAAAAGGTCTTTATAACACAGAATTAAAGGGGGATACGTTTTATACTTCAAATAAATTAAATAAATGTAATAAATTCAAAAAAAATCAAGAAATATAATAAAATATTGAAATGCTTTAAATTCTAAAAAATTATGAGCTCGCCCTTCGGGCTCGCGGGATTCGCAAGAAAATGACGGGGATTATGGGTTGAAAAATTTCAAAAATTTTAGATCTCAGAAATAAATATAAAAATATGGGAAAAAAGTACCAAGGAATATGCCCTAGAAGGGACAATTTCATAACTACTAAGGTGGTGTTGGATGGGAGCGGAAGAAAAAAAATAATTTAAAAAAAAAATTATAATTTAAAAAAAATATATATTTATATATAATAAAATGATCGCTACGCAAAAACCAATCGCAAAGAAAAACCAAAATCCAAAAAAGATGGATTCAAGAGATATTCTACAAGAAAGATTTCATGCTATTGACTTCTTGTTTGTAGAAGTTTTGGAAAAATTAAAAAAATCTCTAAATTTAGAAAATAAAAAAGAAAGGAAAATAGCAAAAAAAGAATTGAAAGAAATTATTATAAATATAAATTATAAATTGGATCATATTCCAGTTTTGAATTTATATTATAATATGCCTGAAGATATGGAAGATTTAGTAACTTTTGTAATATTTCATTATGCAGGTGAATTATTCAAATATTTTATAAATATTGGAGAAGGAAGTATGACAGTTTTTGAAAACTCAAATGGATATCCAACTTGTAATGAGAAAAAAATTGTTAAGAAATTATTAAATAAATTTTATAAAAAGATTGTGATAAAAAGTGAAGATCAAGATGAAAATAGAGACCACGATGAAGATTATGGAAATTATTATCTTGATACAGAAGAAGTATTTGATTATATTTATGGATAAATTTTAGCCCCAAAATGGGGCTTTTTTTTATGCTGAAATTTATAACTTTTGCGGAAAAAAAAAATAAATAAAGTTAAAAAAAAATATTTATATATAATAAAAAAGGATGTCTTCATCTGATTTAAATAACTTATCATATGATGAACTTATGAAAATAGCAAAAAAGGAAACTAAAGAAAATAGAAAAATTAAAGAAGAACGAAAGAAACAAAAATTGATTGAATATATTAAAAATAAAAAAGAAGAAAATGATAAATTAAAAAAGAAACCAATAAAACTTAAACCTAAATCAAAACCTAAACCAAAGAAAATTGAAACATTTGATGATTATTTTCTTGAATGTATAAAAAATAAAAAGATTCCAAAAGATACTCCAAAATATTTAAAGAAAGCACTTGAAAGAGCAATGAAAGAATACCACGTTGGAATTAAATTTGAAAAATCTGCTCTTGATAATTTTGCTGAAAAATATGTAATTGAAGGAAAACCAAAAATCTTTCCTAAAGATTATTTTAAAGAAAAAGCTTCACAATTAAAAGATTTTCTTAGAAATCATAGAAATATTAAAGTTAGATTTATATTAGTTTGTTTAATGGAAAGAATGGAGCATGAAGATAAAATTAAAGATAAAGCTTATTTTCATTCTGAAACACATATTAATCTTGAAGGTATAGATGCTAAAGAGATTTTAACTAAAATAATTCTAGAAATTCTTAGTAAAATTTTAATTTATCAAAGAAATGGTTCAGGTTGGTATTTTAAAGAGATTTTATCATTAGAAATTCATACTATAAAATATAAACCTTTGAAAGGATCTTCATATATTAAACTTCCTGGTTTTATTTCAAGTAAAAAAGCTATAATAAATTTAGAAAATAAAAAAGATAATAAATGTTTCATGTGGTGTATTTTAAGATATTTACATCCACATGAAAAAGATCCTCAAAGAATTTCAAATTTAAAAAAATACAAAAACGATCTTAATTTTAAAGGTATAGATTTTCCATTTAAATTAACAGATATAAAAAGGTTTGAGAATCAAAACCCGAATCTCCCAGGAATTAATGTTTTTTCAATTAATGAATATAATAAATTTTATCCTTTAAGAATTAATGACAAAGATTGTAATAATACAATAGATTTATTTCTTTATGAAGACACCGGAAAAACACATTATACACTTATTAAAAATTTTTCAAGATTAATCAGTTCACAAGTTAGTAAAAATACTTCAATAAAAAAATATTTTTGTAAAAAATGTTTATCTCATTTTACAAAAGAGGATCTCCTAAAGAAACACATTATATTTTGTTCTAATAATGAGACAGCTGCAGTAAAAATGCCTCCTAAAAACTCATTTTTATCTTTTAAAAATTATAATAAAAAATTACCTTTACCATTTGTTATTTATGCTGATTTTGAATGTTTTACAAAACCAATGAATAATTGTGAACCGGATCCAAATTATTCTTATTCAATGGAATATCAAAAACATGAACCTTGTGGATTTTGTATTTATATTAAATCTTTTGATTTTGATGATAGAGTTGATAGAATATTTAAAATCAATCCAATTATTTATACAAAGAAAAAAGAAGATGAAAATATTGCATTAGTTTTTGTAAAAGAATTAAAAAAAATTGCAAAACAAATTAATTTTAGTTTTTATAATTTCCCACAAATGATGATATTTACAGACTCTGATAAAATAGAGTTAAATAAATCAACAAATTGTCATATTTGTGAAAAACCTTTTATTGAAGGAGACTTTAAGAATAAAAAAGTTAGAGATCATTGTCATTTTACTGGTAAGTTTAGAGGAGCTGCTCATAATAATTGTAATATTTTTTGTAAAAAACCTAGAGTACTTCCTGTAATATTTCATAATCTTCAAGGTTATGATTCACATCTTTTTATTAAAGAATTAGCAAAAATGAAAGGAGATTTAACTTTTATTCCTAAAACAGAAGAGAAATATATATCATTTTCTAAGAAAATTAAAGTAGCTGAATTTATGAGAGAAGATGAAAAAATTACAATTAATTTTGAATTACGTTTTATTGATTCATTTAAATTTTTATTAACTTCCCTTTCAGGTCTTGTAAATAATTTGCAACCTGATGATTTTTATTCTATAAAAAGTTATTATGATAAAAATATAGAATTATTAACAAGAAAAGGAGTATATCCTTATGATTATGTAAATTCTTTAGAAAAATTCAAAGAAACACAATTACCACCAAAAGAAGAATTTTATTCAAAATTAAATGATGAAGACATAACTGATGAAGACTACACCCATGCACAAAAGGTTTGGTCACAATTTAATTGTAAAACTATTAAAGATTACCATGATTTATATCTTAAAACAGATGTATTACTTTTAGCTGATGTGTTTGAAAACTTTCGTAAAACTTGTTTGAAGTATTATAATTTAGATCCAGCTCATTATTATACATCTCCTGGATTAGCTTGGGATGCATGTCTTAAAGAAACAGAACAAAGACTTGAATTATTACATGATTATGATATGTTAATGATGTTTGATCAAGGAATTAGAGGTGGTATAACTCATATATCAAAAAGATATTCAGAAGCAAACAATAAATATATGAAAAATTATAATCCAAATGAAGAATCAAAATTTATTACATATCTTGATGCTAATAATCTTTATGGTTGGTCAATGATACAAAAACTTCCAACTCATGGTTTTAAATGGATGAAAAATCTTACAAAAGAAAATGTAATTAAAATATTAGAAAAGAAAATTACAAATATTGGTTATATTTTTGAAGTGGATCTTAAATATCCAAAAAAACTATGGAAAGAACATAATGATTATCCACTTGCTACAGAAAGATTAAAGTTTGGAACAGTAGAGAAACTTGTTGGATCTTTTTACAATAAAAAGAATTATGTAATACATTATAGAAATCTTAGACAATGTTTAGAATTAGGACTTGAACTTGAAAAAGTACACAGAGGAATATCATTTTATCAATCTGAATGGATGAAACCTTATATTGAAAAAAATACAGAATTAAGAAAACAATCTAAAAACTCTTTTGAAAAAGATTTTTTTAAATTAATGAATAATTCTGTATTTGGTAAAACAATTGAAAATATAAGAAAAAGACAAAATATACAATTAGTAAATAATAAGAAAAAGGCTATTAATTTGTCATCAAAACCTAATTTTGATCGATTAACAATATTTGATCAAAAATTAATTGCAGTTCATTTGAAAAAGACAGAAATATATTTTAATAAACCTATTTATGTGGGACAAGCTGTTCTTGATTTGTCAAAATTTCATATGTATGATTTTCATTATAATTATATTAGAGAGAAGTATTCCAATAAAGCTGAATTATTATTCACAGATACAGATTCATTAATGTATGAAATTCATACAGATGATTTTTATTATGATATAAGAAAAAACATCAAAAAAAAGTTTGATACAAGTGATTATCCAGAAAATCATGAATCTGGAATTAAAACTGGAATTAATAAGAAAGTAATAGGAATGTTTAAAGATGAAGCTTGTGGAAAACAAATTACACATTTTGTTGGTCTAAGACCTAAGCTTTATTCTTTTAAAGTTGAAGACATTGAAGTAAAGAAATGTAAAGGAATTAAGAAAAATGTTATTAAAAGGGAAATAACATTTGAAGATTTCAAGAAATGTTTATTCTCAGAAAAAGAAGAAATGAGAACAATGAATATAATAAGAAGTAAAGAACATAAAATTTACTCGATGAAAATGAATAAAGTAGCATTATCTGCAAATGACGATAAAAGACTGATTTGTAAAAATAAAATTAATACTTTAGCTTTGAGAAAATAAAAAAAATAATAATATAAAATAAAATGATTAATTTCACAAAAAAAGATATTTTATTAATATATTTAAGAAGACTTTTTTTAATAGAAGATTTTGATGAAGAAATTAGATATAAAAGGTATAAGAGAGAAAGATTTTATAAAAGAGAAAATTTAAAAAATTTAAAAAAAAAATAAAAGATTATAATGTATACAGAAGAAGAGATTAAATTATATTCTTCCATATTAAAATCTTATGAAAAAAATAAACCAATATATGAAAAATGCAAACATGAGAATAAAGAAATTATTGATTATGCTGAAGTTTGTTGTGATTGTGGTCTTGAAATTCAAAGAATATTAAATCATGAAGTTGGTGTATTTGATTGGGAAAGATGTTGTTATAGAAAAAAATCAGTATATCAAAGAAAGTATTTTTTTAAGAAAAAGATCAATGAAATACAAAACATTTTTGATATAAAAAATGATGATATTTCTAAGATAAATGAAATACTTTATAAAATTGATAATGCAAATTTAATTAAGAAAGTAAATACACAGTTTGAAAGAAAGAGAATCATTAATATCACTTTTATTATAAAAAAGATTTTAATTATTCTAGGTTATAGTAATGTTGATGAATTATTACCACTAAAACTTTCAGAAGAAACAAAAGCTTTTTATGAAGAATGGTGGGAATTAGTTAAAAAAGAAATTATAATATCATAATTTTAATTGAGTTTTGAAATTAAGTTGTAGCGGAAAAAAATAATAATTTAAAAAAAAAAATATTTATATAAAATAAAAAATGAATTCTTCACAAAGCAAATCTGTTAATACGCAATACAAAGCAATTCCTATCACTCTTTTTGGTGTAACATATTTTGATAAAATATTATATGGTAAAATGTTTATGATTGATCTTCATTTTCACAATATATATATTAATTATCGAAGATTTTATGAGTTAAGAAAGAGAGAAATTGAAGATAAAATTATATCAGATAATAGTTTAAAAATAAAAGATATATTAAGATATTTTAAAAAAAGTCAAAAAAGTAATGAAATAGACAAACAAAAAAGAAAATATTTGAATAGAATAAGAAAAGAAATAAAATATATTAGAAAATATTTAATGAAAGAAGAATATAAAAAAAAAGTTTTATATTGTATAGAAGGTGATGATATAAAATTCGGAATTTTAAATTATGAAAAGTTAATAGATTTTACATATTCTAATTATTTAAGTTTTAGCATAATTAAAAGTATTATGTTAAGACAAAAAAAATATAGAAAATCATTATATCGTGAAGATATTTATAAATGTCAGGGAAAACTTTCATTGAGAAAAGATAATAAAGAAATAATTAAAGAAATAAGAAAAATTGTTAAAGATTTTAAAAGTTATTTTAAAGAAAAAGATGTTATTATTCATTGGCAAACCGATTATTCTGATTCTGATTCTGATTCTGATTCTGCTAGAGTTAGTGTTAGTGATAGTCAAGTTAATTATATTTATTAATAATTATATCCCTTTTTTAGGGATTTTTTTTATGCTGAAATTTACAATTAAAAAAAAATAAAATTTAAAAAAAAAAAAATATTTATATATAATAAAAATGCAACTTATATCTCCCGAAAACATTTCTAAAGAAAATCTTATTTTTAACGAAGCCAAACAATATAAAGTCAAGAATTCCAAAATGAAATATCATCGTATTAAAATCGAAACAACTTATCCTAATGGTAAGTAAGGTCCTCTTATAATTGAAACACCTTTACTTTTTAGTTTTGGTGTATCTGAAAGAAAGAATCAAGAATCACAAGAATTAGTTGGATATACAATTCCTGTTTGTTTATGGGAAAAAGATAAAGATCCAACAAAAGAAGAAAAAACTTTTTTTAAAACATTAGAAAATATCCAACAACTTTGTTATAACCATCTTGAAGATACAATTGGTGTTGAAGAATCTCAAAATTTATCTCATATTTTATATTATAAAAAGAAAGAATATACTGATAAAAAAGGAAGAACTAAAACAGTAATTGATGATAGTGTTTCACCAGTTTTATATGCAAAACTTATATATTCAGAAAAATCTAATAAAATTCTATCTTTGTTTAAAACAAAAGGAAATAAAAATGTTGATCCATTTGAATACCTTAATCAATATTGTAAAGTAAAATTAGCTTTAATAATTGAGAGTATTTATATTTCCAAATTAGTAAAATCTATTCAAATTAAAGTTCATGAAGTTTATGTTAGACCATTGAAACCAAGAGAATCATTATTAATGATTAAAGAAGAAAGTGATGACGAAGACAATGAAGAAAATGAAGAAGGTGATTCACAGGATTTGTTTTAGACTGGAAAAAATTATCAGCCCTCTTTTAAGGGCTTTTTTTTATGTCGCTTGAAACAATTTTTAATACTACAATAGTATTAAAAATCTTTCAAATCACTCAAAGGAATCCATGAATTAAACTTGTCAGGATATCCACTCCATTTAACTAAAGCTAACTTTTTCTTGGTGTCTCGTTTCAATACTTTCTCAATTCTATATATTTCTTGTTTTGTTTTTTGTAACTCTTTTTCATAAAAAGATCCTTTTACTTCTTCACCCATTAAATCAACAATTTTATAGGTAATAGGTTTTGTATTTAATATTTCATTAACCACAAATACTTCCTCTGTCCAGTTAGGAGTATATCCTTTATCAAATACAGGTCTCTTATATTTTGATATACGAACGAAATCTCCAACCTTAAATTTTATTTTTCCAGGTTTCAAATAAATTAAATCTGAATATAAATTAGCATAAACTTTTTCTTCGTTTTCTTTTTTACTAGCTTGAATTGGAGTCATTTTAATACTAGAATGTCTTGTTTTATTATAATCATTAACTAATTTATCAAGGATGTTCCAATAAACAGTATTGTTATTTACACTAAACATCTTAAACATTCTGGTTTTCATTGTTTTATTCCATCTCTCAACAATGCTTGATTTCTCTTCATTCTCTGTATGATATAATTTGATTTTATTCTTTTCAAGGACCTTCTTAAAATGTTTACTGATAAATTCAGAACCTTTATCTGTCCAAAGCATTTTTGGTTTACGTTTACTTTTTTTAAATATATCATCAAATGCTTTACTAACACTTTCAGTCTTTTTGTTTTTCAATGGTTCAATCCATCCATATTTACTAAAAATATCTATTACCATCAGTAAATAATTTATTCCTTTATTCCATTTACTAAACTTTTGCATTTCAACCAAATCTGCAGCCCAGATTTCATCAATCCCATTTGATATTACAGTTCTCTTTGAAAAATTTCTAGTGATTGGTTTATGTAATTCATCGGCTAATTGTTGAGTCCAATCACTATTATTACTCAACGCCGCTTTACGTTTTTTGTCTTCTTTGGTAAACCCAAACCAAGTTTCTGTTTAGTATTTATAATAAATCTTGCTGTTTGCCCCCATTTCGGTATTTCACCGTATGGAATCTGATCTAAAGATTTAACCATTTGCCTATCACATTCATTCTTATTTTTTCCCATATCATAACATATATCATGATAAGCAGCAATTTCATCTACTTTATTATATGGTTTAACCATCCATTCTAATACTTCACCTGTTTCAGGATCATATCTTAATTGTTCATTCAAAGGGTTATACGGACCCATGTACTTATATTCTCCAGGAGTCCAACCACCTTTTGGTTTTGGCAATTTTCCAATGAGTTTATGAATATCTACACTACCTCCTTGGTCTAGATCTTTTCTATTTGTTTTATATTTTAATTTTGGTCTTATTTTTGTTGATATTTCATCCAATGCTTTACTACCAACATCTTGAATCATTGGAGTTAATTTATTTAATCCATAATTAATTGCTTTTTTCTGTAAGTTTTTATTTCTCATAGCTTCAGATATACCATATCGTCCCATTTCTACTGTTTTTTTACCTAACCAAGGTAAAGCATGAGTTAAACCTGTTAATGCTAATTCACCCAAGCCTTCTCCTTCTTGTGCTTGTGAAGAAGAAGGCTGAATTAGTTTCCCTGTTTCTTAACAAATCGTGTTTTTTTTATTCCACAAGAAGCACAAGTACACCAATACATTTTTCTTCCATTTTTAGCAGTTTGATAACCTTCTGGTTTCACACATTCTGTTTGTTTTTTTTCTTTCACACAATAAGATTTCATTTTATTATATATTTAGATAAAAAAAAAATTTAACTTTTACACTTTTTATATAATTCATTAAATAAAAAAGAATGACGAATTATTTTCCATACAAATTAAAATTATCTGAATCTCAATTAAAAAAATTAGCAAAAGCTTATAAGGATAGATCAGAGATTACTTTAAGAATTACTAAAAATAATTTAGTTGGATCAGATGAATTAATGTTGACAAAAACACAAATTAATAAACTTAATAAAGCTAAAACTAATGGAGTTGGTTCTGATATTAAAATAACAAAAACACAAATTAGAAAAGTAGTAAAAGAAGGTGGAAGTTTGTTTGGATCTCTTATTTCAATAGGTTCAAAATTTCTTCCAATGGCTACAAAAGTTGCTAGTAAAGCAGCTCCAGCACTTGCTCAGGGTGCTTTAACAGCTTTAGGATCACTTGGAATTGATAAAATTTTTGGTAAAGGAATTAATATTCCATCTGAATATTTATCTAAATTGATGAGTCTTAAAAAAGAATTAACAAAAAAACAAATTGATGATTTAAATAAAGCTAAACAAAAAGGTGGAGCATTATATTTTAAACCAACACAAAGACAAATTGAAGGAGGATTTTTAGGAACTCTGGCTGCAATTGGTATTCCTATGGCTATAGAATTAGCATCAAAAATATTTGGAAAAGGATTACAAGTTCCAAGAACAGGAAAAGGAAAAGGAAAAGGAAAAGGATTACAAGTACCAATAGCAGGAAAAGGAAAAGGAAAAGGATTACAAGTAAGTGCTAGACCAGGAATGATACCTTATCAACCACCTCCATTTTTTGGAACATGGGAACAACAAGGGAAAGGTAAAAAAAAAAAGGACAAGGATTATTACTAGGACCGAACAGTCCATTCAACCAAATTCCAGTATTAGGAGCAATACTTTAAAACCTATTTTTAAAGATATACCTCTAAGTAATTTTGATCTTTTAGAATATATAGATTATCTTAAGATACCAAATTTTAAAGGAATTTTTTCTAGAGATTCAATTGATCATTTTCATGAAAAAGGATGTTGTATAATTAATCTTGATGATAAAGTAGGACAAGGAACTCACTGGGTTGCAGAATTCATAAAACAACCATATATTTACTATTTCGATTCTTTTTCACTTCCACCACCATTAGAAATTATAAATCATGCAAAAAGATTAAACCTAGGTTTTATTTATAATAAAGGTTATCCAATTCAAGATATCTATTCTGTTAGATGTGGTTATTATTGTTTATATTTTCTTGATAATATTTATAAGAAATCTTTTTATAATCTTTTAAAAGTTTTTAAAATTGATGATCAACAATATAATGAAAAGTTTATAAAAAAATATTTTATCTAAGATATTAAATAAAATGATTCAGAATAGAGTATTAGTTTTTAAAAGTCTTGATGCTAAAAAACAAAATCCATCAAATAAACCAGGTAATTTTACTCTAAAATTTACTCCTGAATTGAAATTGGATCCAAACACTACTCATTATTTAGCATTAGACCATCTTTCTATGACTGCTAGTTGGCATAATATTAGACCTGAATATCAAAACAATGAATTAAAAATATCAAAAGATAAAGGTAAAAATTATATAACAATTGTATTTCCATCAGGTATTTATGATTATCAAGATATAAATACTCTTATTCAAAAAAGAATTGGTAAACTTGGAAATACAGAAAATTATGGTATTAATATACTTTTTGATCTTACAACATATAAAGTATTTATTGCTCTTAATGAAAATTATTACATTGATTTTTCTAATAGTGGTAATTTTGGTAAATTATTAGGATTTGAAAAAAAAGTTTTAAAGAAAAGTGCATATGGAAAGAATTTTCCTAATATTAGTAATGATATTGATAATTTATATATTAGAACTAGTTTATTATCTGATAGTATTATCTCAGGAAAACGATCAAATGTATTATATACATTTTCAACTAATACAAAAACAAGATCATTACCATTTGAAATTCAACCTATAAATTACTTATGGAATAGAATGAATAGAAATGAAATTTTTGAAGTGAAATTTTATATTACAGATGACCAAGATAGAGAAGTTGATTTGAATGATATTGATATAAGTTTAACTGTTGTTATTGGTGAAAGAAAATAAATAATATTATAATGTATAAAATAAAAAAATGGAAAGACGAATAAGAAATTATGATACTGGTGAAGATTATTATACAGATACAGAGACAAAAGGTGGTGGTGTTTTTGATGTATTGAGTAATATTGGAGCTAAACTTACTGGAAAAACTGCATCTAAACTTGCTTCAAAAGCAGCAGAAAAATTTGTAGAAAAAGGTTCTGAAAAGATTGGTGAGAAAACTGGACAATTAATTGGTGAAACGATTTATGATAAATTTAAACCTAAACCTAAATCATCAAAAAAGAAAGAGAAGAAACTTGAAATTGAAACTATACCAGAAGATCTTATTCCTGAAATTCAAGATTATGTAATACCACAAAAAGAAAATCCACCGAAAGAAAATAAAGGTGAAAAAATTGTTAAACTTTTACAAAAAAATAATGATAAATATTCTTATGTCAAAGATGTTTATAAAGATCTTCTTTAAAAAAAATTTTATATAATCTTAAAATAAAATGAATGGAAATTTTAGAAGCCCGAATTTAGTAAGGAGATATGAATATACATATTATGATTTGGAAACACCATTGAATGCTAATGTTCCAAATAATGCTAGACAAGTAAAGGATAATTATAGATTCACAGTTGATAATTCATCAGAAGCTAATCCAATTGATTGGTATAATGCTTATTTAGAAGTTAAGTTTAAACTTGTAACTCTTGCTAATAGTGCAACTGGAATAGCAGCAGGAACTGATGCTACTACAAAATTTTGTACCACAACTAATGGTCATACTTTCATTAATGAAATCCAAGTTGAATGTAATGGAATAACTGTATATAATAATACAAGAGCTAATGAAACATCAAATGTTTTATCTCTTTTGAAATATACTAAAAGTTATGCAGATACAATTGGAAAAGATCAATTTTTCTATTTAGATACATCTACAGGAACTGCAGAACCACGGAAACAATTAGCTGATAAAGAATTAAGAGTTTTATATAATGAAGGGTTTGGTGAACGAAAAAAATTAACAGATGGTGGAAATGAGACTGTTTTTTCAATTCCTCTGAATTTATATAGTTATTTTGCAGCTTTTAAAAATAATCTTCATCCTAATATCAAAATGAATATTTTATTAAAATTAGAAGATGATAATAATATTGTTTTTAGGGATGGTACTGATGCTCCAAATTCGAAAGTCATTATCACTAATTTACGATTATGGTGTCCGAAAATTATGTTTAATGGAGAAGGACTGAAGATGTATCTTGAAAATTATTTAAAACCAAAAAAGTGGACTTACCTAAGAGAACATAGTGAAATATTACAAACAACATCAACTCATAGCTACTTTCGTATAACTACAGGAATTAGAAGACCAAGACATGTTTTTATTTGGGTGGTTCCTACAGCAAGTTATGGATCTCAAACAGGAAATATCTTTACTTTTAAAACATTTTCTATTGGTACAGGTGGTCGTCATTTTACTAGAGCTCAATTAGAAATAAATAACAGTATGTATTATCCTCAATTGGAAATGACATCAAAAGAGGAATCGAGACTTTATAGAACATTAATGTCATATTCTTCAGCTTATAATGATTTACTAAGTGGACCAATAATTAATAGAACAAATTTCAAAAAACTTTTTGGGATGTTATATTTTGATCTTAGAAATCAAGATGACGATGTTAAAGATGGTGTTGTTTCACTAACTTTTAGATATGAGTTAAATGATGCTCCAGGAAGTGATTATACAATTAATGCTTTGGTTTTACATGAAAAAGAAATTGAATTATACACTTCATCTGGAAAAATGCTTATAAAAGCATAAAAAGTTATATAATCTTTTTTTTGATTTTAATACTAATTGAAGTATTAAAATCTAAGATTTTACCCATTTATTATACATTTTTTCATGTAATTTTTTATCAATAGCTTCTATTCTTAATAATTCATCATTGATTTGTGAAATATCATTTTTTATAACTGGTGAGTTATTTCCAGCAGCTATTGAACCAATTAATACCTTTAATCTATCTGTTAATTCTTTTGGATCTTGATAATAAGTAATACTTGATCCGACCATTTTAGATTTTCCTGATGATTTATGAGGTGGCATATTACTTAACATATTTAAATCATTAAATATTTTTACAGCATTCATTGAATATTTTGTTTTAGGATTGTATCTCTTTGTTAATAGGCTTATAAGAGATTTATCAGCATCTGCTTCATAGATTAATTTACCACCACGATAAGCATTCAGTTTTAAATTTTTCATTAAGTTTGGTAAATCAATCATTAATCCACCATATTGATTATTTTGAATTTTATAAGCATTTCTTCTTGGTTGTTTATATCTTCGAATACCTGAAGCTTGTTGTCCTGTTTTTAATCCACGACTTGTTAATATCATTTCTAATCTTTTTTCAAATTTATTAAAAATTTTAAATTTTTTAATTCTTTCAATAGTTTCTGGTTTAGGATTTGTTGCTTTAGCTTTAACTATTAATCTACCTATATTATCTATTTCAATATCAGCTACATTCTTGATTTTTAAATCTTTGATTTCTTTTTCACTATCTTCAATTTTTTGAAAAATTTCTTCACTATCTTTCTCCAAGTATTTTGATGGTAATTCATAACCATATTTTTCTAATATATCAATTGATTCTTTGTTATTAAGTTCTTTATCCAAATCATATGTTGAAGGTTTTTTTTTTTCTTCAGTTTGAGTATCAGTATCCACTAAAGATTTTGATGTAGAAGGTTCATCTTCTGGTTGATATTGAGGTAATTCTTGGTTTAATGTATAAATATCTTGTATACCCTCTTTTATAGCTTTTTGATTTTGCATCATCTGTCCAGTCAAAGCAAGTTGATTTTCTTTCAACTGCTCAATTATTTTATCCTGTTTTTCATCTGTCTTCTTCTGTTGTTCAACAATAGTTTCTTTTAATGGTTCTCTTAATGTCTTAAAATATTCACTCATAACAACATCACGGATTTGACCTTTGTCTTTCACTTCATTTTTAGCTGCAGTAACAGCTTTAGATATTTTATATCCTTTATATTCTGAATCTGCATACTTTTTGACATTTTCTAAATTCATTTTTTTATTATAAGATTATATAATTATTTGTAAAAATAACATTTAATTTTATTTCAATTATCTAGCATTATAATAAAAAAAGTATGAAAATCCCAAATTACGATTCGAATCAAAAAATAAAGTCTAAAAAACTATGTGATTTCTTAGATGAAGATTATAGAATGCTTATTGCTGGTCAAACCCGATGTGGAAAAACAAATACTCTAATGCATATGATAAGATCCCCATTAGTTTACTATGATAAAATTTATTATTATGGTCCTAATCATAATCAAGAAAAATTACAAGATCTTAAAAAAATAATGTCTCGAATTAGTGAAAAAGTTGGATACACTGTTTTAGAATTTCCAGAAGATATAATGGAAACAACAGAATATCCAGAAGATAATAGAAAAATTGTTGTATTTGACGATCTTGTTAATGCTACAGATGGAATTCAGAAAAAAATAGCAAATCATTATACTGATGGAAGACATCATGGAATTAGTCCTATTTATCTAAGTCAGAGTTATTATGATGTACCCTCAAAATTAAGATTAAATTGTTCTCATATGATATTATATCCACCAGTTTCTAAAAATCATTTGAATCTTATTGCAAAAGAAAATTTGATTGATCCAAATCTTTTTAATAAACTTAGACCTTATGAATTCTTGTTTTTAGATAAAGAACAAAAATCAGTTACTAAGAATTTTGATGAAAAAATATAATTATAAAATAAAAATGGGAATATTCAATAATATCAATCAATACACTAATATTGATATCAACGAATATATTAGACAGATTAGTCAAGAAATACATGCAAACACAGGAATTAAATTAGATGGTGATAATAATTACGATATTGAACAAAAACGATTAGTAAATCTTGGAGAAGGTATTAATTCTTCTGATGCTATAACTAAACATCAATTTGAAACTGGATTAGAATCAAAACCTAATCCTACTGAAGTTATTCTTGTTAATGGAGCAAATCATATGACTGGTCATCTTGATTTAGGTGGAAATAATATAATTCGTCCTGGAGGAATTGAAATGAATCGAAAATTAATTACAAATATGGATACAGATGAAAATAATGATTTATCAGCTGTAAATATGATTACTTTGAAGAAATATCATCCTAATGTACCTGCACATACTCATGAAGTTACTAAAGATATAGATTTGAAAGAACTTTTTAATGTTAAACAAAGTAAACCTCAAAATTATAACTATTTAGATAAAAATCAAAATAATTTAATTTCTTATAATGATGCAAATAATATATTCTTAAATCGTAAAGAAGAAAATCCAATGGAAGATCATCTTGATATGAATTATCATGCAATAACTAATGTACAAGCAGCTGGAGAAAATGATGCTTTTCCTTTGAATTATGGGAAAAGTATTTTTTTAACATTAAATGGAGGAAGATATTATGATGCAAAAAATACAAGAATAATAAATTTAACAACTCCAAGAAGTGATAAAGATGCAGCTAATAAAGCATATGTTGATGGAAGAATTAGTGGTATTCCTCATACACAAAATATAAGTGCAAATATTGATTTGAAAGAACTTTATAATGTTGTACAAAGTAAGCAACAAAATTTTAGTTATTTAACACAAAATTATAACACTTTAGTTTCCTATAATGATGTAAAGAATATTTTCTTATCACGTAAAGAAGTCTCTCCAATGGAAAATGATATTGATATTAATAATCATCGAATATTTAATTTATCAAAATTACCTACATTTGATCATGAAGTTGCAAATAAAGAATATGTAGATACTAAATTAAGTAATCCTGCAGATAAAGATCTAAATATGAATAATAAAAAGATTACTAATTTAGCAATTCCTACATATTATAAACATGCAGCTAATAAACAATATGTAGATCAAGAAACTGTAAAAATAAATAATCAAATACATCAATTAGATCTTCATAAATTAAGTAATCCTACAAATATTGATCTAAATATGAATAATAAAAAGATTACTAATTTAGCAACTCCAGTTTCAAGTGAAAAAAATTCTGCAGTAAATGTTTCATATTTAGAAAAATATGTAAGTGAATCTCATATCTCAGCATCCTCTCATCCAAAAGATGAATTCAGATATTTAATGGAGAATGTTAATGAAAGTTCATCAGAAAGTAATATTACTGTAACTGGTATTAATGATTTTGCTAGAAGTCCACATATTTTTAACAAAAAAGCTTATGATTTACTTCTTCATATAAATTTTAATCAAAAATATGTTTCCAGAATAAGTTTTAATATGTATAAAATACCAGAAGGAGAATATACTATATGTATAGAATTTTTTCCTGTTACTATGGATAATGTTAGTGTTAATGCTACTTCAACAAGTTTAAATATTGGTCAACAAACAACAAAAATTTTTCAAAAAGAAGGATATACTAGATCTATTATTCATATGCATAAATATAAAATTTCCCCACCTGAATATTTTTTTGTTGATTTACATTGTGATGCATCAAAAACTACACCATTAGTACAAGCACAAGCTTATTTAATTATTTATGGAGTAAAAAATTATGTTAATGATGTTGAATCAAGTGTTTATGATTCTCCTTTTATTTTTGAAAATCAGAAAATGGTGATGGAAACAGATATTAATATGAATAATCATGATATTAGTATTAAAAATCCAACAAAAGATGATCAACCTGTTAGTTTATCTTTTTTGAAATCATTAAGATCTTATTTTTTTATAACTGCTTATTTTAATAAACCAAAATCAAATAACCATCTATTTTTCAATTCAATATCAACTTCTTTATATATACCATTCAATTGTAAATTGGAATCAATAGATTGTTTCTTTACTGAATTACATGTTTCAAGTCGATATTTTTATATAACATTGAAAGTATCTGATAGTAGAAATTCAAAAAGTTTATCTTCAATTAATGGAAATGATCATCAATATTTTAGAGATATCAATTTTCCATTGACTCGAACAAGTCATTTTTGGATTGCGATTAATAAAAGAGGAACTGATCAAATTGTAAATGTTAACCAAATTACATTTACTCTTGTATTCAGTAAAAGTTTATTATAAATATTATAAATAAAATGCCAATCACAAAAATAAAATCATTAAGACACAAAGAACAAAAAGATATATTCGAATTCAATCATATTTCTTCAACTTTAAATCCTGAGAAAATCCAACAATTAAAGGATTTATACTCTTTTTATCATAAAAAAACATGGATATACAAAAACAGTCAAAGTAAATATAAAAAAATAAATTATATTATGAATATTTCGTCTGTGTTACTAGCTTCAGTTGGTGTAATAACAGGTGGAATAACCTTAAACCCTATTATTTTAAGTGTTTTAACTGGAGCTGGAATAATATTAAAAACATATCATGAAATGAAAAATTACAAAGGAAAATTAGATATGGTTAAATTTGGATTTACAACTTATGAAAAAGTGTTGACTAATTTACGAACAGCAATGAGAGGTGGTGAATTCGATTATCAGAAATTCATATCTGATATGAAACTTTTAGATCAAGAAATGATTGAATTAACACCTACTTCATCGAAGATTGAAAAGAAATACATTAAAAAGTTTAAGACGTAAGAAATTAATTAAAACCAGACTTGTTTTTTTATTTCACGCTGTTATTTTAATTAGATATTTTCATAAACTGAAAGCAGGTGTTAAAATATTATGAAAATTGTTTTAACTGTGTTTAATATTTTGATGATTTTACACATGAATATTCAAGAAGGGGTTTTTTCCCTTTAGTTCTTACTATAAAATAATTTTTCACAAACTCTTCACAAACATGTACAAGTTCTGTACATGTTTGTGAAGTATAAATGAAATTATTACTTATTTAGTTTCCAGGATAACTCCCAAACAATGACAACATGGACTTCCTGTGTTTCCGAGAATGACAGATTGTTTTGACTAAGTTTAATATATGATTTTTCACAAACAGACACAAGTTCATGTTCATCTACACGTACGAGCATAGATTCATGTTCGTGAACATGAAAGTTTGCTAAAATGTGAAACATTTGATTGGTAAATAGTTATCACGTGATTATAGAGACTGTAACCATAGTTTCATTACTTGTTTTGAGTTGGATCCTCATTCTTTTCTAGTTTCAGAAACCTTGGATCAAAGCGGGTTAGTAGTTATGAAATTGTCCCTTCTAGGGCATATTCCTTGGTACTTTTTTCCCATATTTTTATATTTATTTCTGAGATCTAAAATTTTTGAAATTTTTCAACCCATAATCCCCGTCATTTTCTTGCGAATCCCGCGAGCCCGAAGGGCGAGCTCATAATTTTTTAGAATTTAAAGCATTTCAATATTTTATTATATTTCTTGATTTTTTTTGAATTTATTACATTTATTTAATTTATTTGAAGTATAAAACGTATCCCCCTTTAATTCTGTGTTATAAAGACCTTTTGACTATTTTAAGGAAAAGTTGTGTTTAACTTTACACTAAGACAAAAGAGTATGGAGTAAACCCCTTTATTTACGTGATGAAAATTACTATGATTTGAATTTCACTTGAATAAACAGAAAGTGAACCAACAATCAAGATCTGCCGTATAATTTATGTTTATTTACCTTTAAAAAAACATAAATTTACTCGTAAATTTTGCTAATAATACAAAAAGATCTCGGGAATAATCAGGTCTTGATCTCCCTTTAAAATCTAAAAAATATGACAGGGATTCGCAAGAAAATGACGGGGATTATGGGTTGAAAAATTTCAAAAATTTTAGATCTCAGAAATAAATATAAAAATATGGGAAAAAAGTACCAAGGAATATGCCCTAGAAGGGACAATTTCATAACTACTGATGTCATTTCCATCAAGAAAGATGTGGAAGATATCTGGGATGAATCAAAGCGGAAATGGTACTTCAAACACATCGAGTACATTGTCGACCAGAGGAAGAAGGTGATCCATGACTTAGAGAACAACGACGATTCTGGACGGGCTAAGCTCACACGACAACGATTCATCAATGAGGTGTTTGGTGAAGTAGGAAAAGACGAGTACGTTGAAAAGGCCCTTTTTCATATCCCAATACTGGTCACTAGAGAGGGACTTGTTACCCATCACTTTGATGTGCAGATCAGAAACGGCAAATCCACCATGGCAGCTGCTAAATTGAATTGGATTTTTATCAGAAAACTGTTCCGTTATCAAGAGGATGGCTACGCGTCTGTTGTGTTGGCTGCCTCCATAAAGTACAAAAACGACGAAGCTTCTTACAAGAAAACGATGAGTGAAGTCTGTTCGTGGTGGCCAAAATCAAGAGATCCCGAGTACGAAACGTTTTGCACTAAATTTAGCAAAAACCCGGCCTCCCAGGACAGACGAAAACTCCAGCAGGACTTTATCTTTTCCATAAGAGATCTAGCCCTTGTTCCCGTTCAACTGGAACAAACTGACTGTAGTAAATTCAAGGACTCGGACACCCTACTCTTTTCAACTGGATATCTGTATGTTGCTCAACCTGACGCTAAGAAGATCTTGATCGTTAATCGAGAGACATTGGATATTGTGAAGACAATTGATGTATCTGGTTCAGAGTGCGGTGGAAATTGTCATCCATTCGGTATAGCTATCAATGCAGAGCACAAGGTGATGGCACTGGCTGCCCAGAGCAAAACGTCCGGAGGAGAAAGCAAGGTCATGATGTTTAAGATAAAGGGAAAGCTAGAAGAACCAAGCGGAATCACCATCGAGCACTACTTTACTAAGTTCCAGTTGATGCAACCTGGACCTAAAAGACCCGATGTAAGAGGCGTTGCATTTTGTGGAGAGCGTTTTGCATACGCGGATTACAACGGCGCCATTTGGAACTATAGAATGCGTTGGGGTGATTCCAATCCTGAGCCAAATTTATGGGACCGCTATGACTGGGATTTAAACCGAGTTTATGGAACGTACAGAGGCTATACTTACTATCTTGGCTGCTCAAACAGCGGAAGAGACTGGGTGGTGGAGAAAACTGACTACGGTTCTGACAGTGATGGTGTAGGAGCCGTGCCCTCTGATTCCAGTGCAAGATACACAGACAAGATTCTGGACATTGCTGAAATAGCGGTGAAGGTGTCGGACTGGCACGATGTTAAGGACGGGCGCTCGCGGATGGATAAATTAAAAGGAATAGCCATGGATACCAAAAGAAACCTCTTTTATTCCTCTGAGCAGTCTTTTTATGGAAACAGCGTTAGTGGAGTCTACCTACGCGCGTACGATGGCAAACGCCACTTCATAAGAGAATGGAATGCAGAAAGCAAAGTGAAAATGTTTGGCATGGCGGTGGATGACAGCGGATTCCTGTTCTCCGTGCAGAAGGATGGATCAAGCAGCAAATGTCTTCACAAGTTTCATCACGAAATCGACTTGGAAGATATCACTGTACCTTAACAAGATGTGATCCTTTTTCAGAATACTCATCGTCTGTTTACCGTGTACATGTTGACGATGAAGCATTGTACCAATAAAGATTTTGCAGGACACGGAAAATATGGTTTTCTTGTTCTTTTTTTTTTTCTTTCTCTTCGCATGCCTTTATGGACTATTAACCCTCGGACGTACAAAGGGGCGAGGATTGGTGGATGCCATGTTTTTCACCTTTTTTCGGTTAAAAAAAAAAAAACATATAAAGCGCTACCAAAAGCAGCAAAATGTTTAACTGTTTCATATTAACAACTCTAGCAAAAACAAATTTGCAATTTCCGCATTTTCCCGACAAATTAGAATTTTTGGTAAAATACAAGATAGTGGCCATTTTGGATGACGTCACGGACCCCATCAGCGGTATAACCCATAATATTTAGCACACCACAGGCTATCTATTAGAGTTTAAATATTTGCAATACGTTTGCGTGCACATCCGAGGGGTAAATGGTTTGCTATATAAAAGAAAGTCATTCTGAATGTTATTTTTTTCTAGTCGCGTAACCGGTACTTAACAGATAAATGGAGTGTGCGAGTTTTCAGCGATAGACTAAAGAGAAGTACGCGCTCCCGATGATTCTTCCCCGACACACAGTTTTTGCTTCGGCCACGTAGGCAAGTACAGCTGAACCTCTTTGATACGGAGACCTCAGGGATGAAGGAAATTGTTCGTATCAGAGAGGATTCCGTATTTTAGAGGTTTATGGAAATGACGACATTTAAAAGACTCTAATATAATTCCCAATGGCCCAAACTCGTCTTTCAGTTATTGTCGTACTAATTTTGACCCGTTGTTTTCATTAACACACTTTTCACACTGCCGTTAACTGCTATAGTTCATTACTAAAAAAGCACTATAAATACATGGTTCGATTTCTTGTTTAAGTAATCAGTTAATGTCTTCATCCTACAATGATTTTAACAAACGTCTGGTGGTCAATTTGTTTGTATAAATCTCACTTATTATTATTATTATTATTATTATTATTATTATGGTATCTCCTTTAACTTTATGCCATATTACAACAAAGTAGGCGAGCCCATTCCTTGGGACTAGGGCTATAATGAGGTAGAAGTCTACTTGACTGATGGAGAGTGCCTTTCTGTGAGGATGTGCGATGTTCCTAGTAGTCTAATCTTCTGTAGTTCAGTAATTTTGATGTTACCCGCGATTTATTTGATGTATTTCTCCAAGCCCTTTTTTATTAGTCCCAGTGCTCCAACCACAACTGGGATCGTTGTGGCCTTCATCCCCCACATTCGTTCAATCTCAATTTCGAGGTCTTTATATTTTGACAGCTTTTCAGTAACTTTAACAGAGGCGTTCTTTTCAGTGGGCATGGACATATCAATGAGTAGGCAGCTTTTCTCCGGCCTGTTTGTTTTTTATAACAATGAAAGACAAAAAAAGACAAAATGACTAAAACTGACTCACAATTCCACCAGAACGGAAACTTTATTTTCTTGACTGCCTGTCACTGTACTAAATCAAAACTGGTGAACGGTAATCCACTTCCATCCTTGTAATCATGCACTTCTTCTCTAAAATAATGCTTCTGTTTTGCTCTAGCTATATAATATTTTTATCCAATTTGGTTGTATATTTGGTGGCATTTGGCGATATAACATGGAAATTAAGTAAGTAAAATTTCGTTATTTCAGCGGCACAGTATCCCTTTCAGCCGATGATACGCGCAGTGGCGAATCTAGGGGAGGTGCGCTCTTCCTCCCTAACTTGCCAAGAAATTAGAGCCGATGGGTCGAAAATGTTTTCAGTTTCTAATATTTTCGCTTATCTAAGGTTACATCCGGGACACTGTCCCTTTATGTTTTATTCCCTAGAGTCCTTCTTGTGTAAAGAGTGTTTTCACGTGACGTCACGGCGGCCATATTGGTGTCCCAAAACATTGAAATGGCGGCCATGTTGGTGTCCCAAACGAATCCTATGGGACTTTAGCTCTATTCTTATTCAAACATTTGCTATTGTTTTAGCACTCCAATATGGCCGGCCGTCACGTGAGTGAAAGCACTCTATACTACTTACCTTTATCCCACGCGGTCTTATTTATTAGTAGTTGAACAACGATTTCTGGTAGTTAACTACTGTATGTCTCTTATAAAAACGGAACGTCCAACCTCTTTTAGTGAAAACAATGCATACGATAGCGGTTATACTGTTACTGTCATCAAGCCATAAATACCTGTTTTTTTCTCCAGCAAATAAAAGTGCGATAATTTGATTGTTTTAGTTACTCAATCGGTTGCTACATTCGAAATGTAATGTTTTTTAACTTCCGCAAATTTGTAAGTTGAAAAAAAAAACAGCGGTTTTCGTTAGTGTGTTACTATATAAACGAAATGTCTGGGTTTTTTTCGCAACAATATAATGTTGATATTATTAAACGGTTGCTTTCCGGCTCTGAGGCTATGAAATAACACATACCTGTATTCCGCTGAAATAAATATGTAGTAAACTGCTTGTTTCATTAACATAACGTCCTATAAGTTCGCTTTAATTGATATGTAGGTGAAAATTTTGGGGTGACTGTATTGCTGTCTTGATATTAAAGGTGTAAATTTGGGGGTGACTGTATTTCTGTCTTGATATTAAAAACTGTGCTTCTTATATCATATTTAGTTTATTTGGGATATGATGGGACTGGAGATATGATGGGACTGGGGATACGATGGGAATGAGAATGTGATGTGAATGATTAGTAATGGAAATTGGGTTACAATGGGAATGGTGATACAATGGGAATAGGGCCACGATTGGAAAGATGACAATAGAACCCGTTGTCCCATTTTCTCGGTTTTAACGGTTTCACCATAACCTTGTTCTGTTATGATAACAACAATACTAATAATTCATTGCTCTGTTATAGCGGAGCTCTCGCGGGCCGAAGGCCCTCTCGCGGAGCTCCGATGCCCGGCTGTCATTTTTCATGATCATGGCTAGCAGAATGTTTCGCGGGCGCGACGTCGTGCAGGGTTAGATCGCGGAAGCGTCCGTCCGTCGCGCAGGGTTAGATCGCATCCATCGCCCAACTTACGAACAAATGTGCGAGTAATAACAAACATCTAAAATATTCAAAATGGAAAGAGAAAGCTTTAAAGAATACTCAGAATGCGCTATGGTGGAAAAAGAAGAGCTTTAACCCAATTCAGCCTGGGCTTTTTTTGAGTTCCTGAGCCTGGGGGAGGGCACAAGAACATTAAGGCTATGACAATGAAACCTAGAAGGCACATAGCACGTCCAAACCGTCTCCTTTGCGGTCCGCACAATGGAACGATGACGTCATATGACGTAGTTATTAGGTAATTAGTTATACGGCCGCCATCTTGGATCCGCCATCTTGGATTTCTGAATATTTTTAAAACCTCTTAAAAACCGTCCAAATAGACTCAAAATGAATCAAAACCAATAAATAAATACTGAATGAAAGGCCAGGGGAAAAGAAATGCAAGACAAGACGAGGCAGGGAAAAAACTGGGAAATGAAAAGAAAGGATAAACGTTGGAGTAGTAGGGTTTTTAAATGTGTCGAAAAGGTTGATGGGTATTGGGGATTAGGGCGCAAGGGAGGACCCTAGGGAGGACAAACGTTTCAAAAGGAGGTTATAAGCTCCTGGTTTTAATCATTCATTTTAGTTTTATTTTGTTAAGTTTTTTTTTTATTTGTTTTTACATACTCACCATGTAATTAATTTATTTCTTATTTCTGTTTCCGGGGTATTCCGAGGGTGTTTCTGAAGTGTTTCTGGGGTGGTCATATGCCTTACCCATATGAAATCAAAAAGTAAGCAAGGCCGATACAGCGTAACGCGACAACGGCATGATAGAGCCCAAACTGAAAGCCAAAATGCAACCGTGGACAGCTGTTTCGATATGGACAGCACGGTGTAGAAGCAAAAAGATAGAAAAACTAGCGCGAACGCCAATTCTCTACCAAATCACACGTGGTGATGACCACAGGTGAGCTCGAATTCAAACGTTTGCCAATTGACCCAAGTCACCGCGTCACACCTAACTTCCACACAATAAAAGCAGGAAAACAGGGGAATTTTCAGAAAAGTTGGGAGGGTTTGTAGAATCCATCCTCACCCCCACCCCTTGATCAGACTCTAACTTGGAATGTCCATATTGAGAATTTATGTAAGAAAATCGCGTCTGGCATTGGAGCGTTGAAGAGAGTGAGGTCTTTTGTTCCACACGAGACTCTCCGATCAATCTTTATGTCTTTAGTGCAGCCCCACTTCGATTATTGTAATTCTGTCTGGGGGTGTTGTAGCAAAACCCTAGCCAGTAAACTTCAAAAACTTCAAAATCGCGCTGCGCGTATACTCACTTACTCGAACTTTGATGCAAACGCTGATAACCTTATCGAAAAACTTGGATGGATAAAACTAGATTCTCAACGAAAAATCCATAGGGCTGTGATGGTTTATAAGTCGCTTAATGGTCTTACTCCCGAATATCTTAGTTCAAAATTTGTTGACCGTAGTAGCGTCTCCAATTACTCCTTAAGAGACACAGAGGGCAAGCTAGCTATCCCACAGCCACGCACAAATTATGTGAAAAATAGCTTCAGTTACTCTGGAGCAGTTCTTTGGAATAACTTACCAATCGAGTTGCGGCAGGCTGACTCCCTTAGAGCATTCCGGGCTGGCTGCGAGCGTTTCTTCACGTCATGAAAATTTAGAATTTTTACACACGGCACTCACGTAAAGCAGGTTTTTAAATTTCGCATTTAATATTATTGTTGTATAGTTATTGATTATTTAGGGTAATTTTAGTAATGTAGTTCTAGCTATTACATATTTTATTATAATTTTGTATTAATTAGGTTTTTATAGTTGTACTGATGAGTTTACCGTGTCTAAATAAAGTTATCCTATCCTATCCTATCCTTGGTGTGAATAACAGCTAAGAATCAGTTGGCACCAGTTTCACATAATTTATTTCAACTGTGTTGTAAATGTATTACTGAGCGGGTATGAAACAACGATTAATTCCGTAATCATAGCAGTTATAGTTTGCTTCACACTGCTCCTTGTTCATCTGTAAATACCGCCTTGTGTTCCTGAAGCACTTTGAGCCTAAAAATGAACATTAGGTCGACCATTTTAATTATCCGGAATAATTATACCAGAACCTCTTCATTAACCCTTTTTAGCCTTTGTTTTTTGGAGTTACTGAGCCTGGGAAGGCATTCGTAACCCAAGAGCATTAACCCTATTCAGCCTGGTTAATAAGTCGTGAATACGACTTATCGTGGTTACTGAGAAAAGTCACTCGCTCATCGTAAACTTTATATTAAATTGATATTAAATTGTTGATATGTTACACTTCGGTAATAGCATACATGGAGTTGATGAGAGTAAACCAAGTCCGCCATTACGATCCTTGTGTTTACGAATATTCGATGAGATGAAACGTCGGTTTGGGGAAACATTGGGGTTCTTTTACTTGTTATTATTGTTTGGCAAGGATATCTAAGATTAATAATGAAGGAAAAGATAAGTTTGTCCCGTAATTTTTATTTTCGCTAGTAAACATTCCTTCGTGTGAGGCTGATCAACAAACATTGCCGAGCTGAGATTGCACAGTACGGACTAAAATTCATCTTTAAGGCATTGTTGATAAAAATTACAGTGGATTTTACCTGCCACGTGTTTGCTATACAGGCTAAATTGCAGAATACCCCGCAGATTATATGCACCTCATTGAATAACAATAGTGCCTATTGTTTCATGCCTCGTTCTTTAAAGAGTTCCGACTAGATGCACATCATTTGCGGGGTATTCTGCAACTGTTCCCCGATGGTTGTTTCATATCCACGACTTGCCCCCCCCCCCCCCCCCCCCCTCGTAACTTCAAGGACATTAAGGCTATGACAATGAAACCTAGAGGGTACATAGTACGTTCAAAACTGTCTCCTTTGCGGTCCTCACAATGGAACGATGACGTCATATGACGTAGTTATTAGGTAATTAGTTATACGGCCGCCATCTTGGATCCGCCTTCTTGGATTTCTGAATTTTTTTAAAACCTTTTAAAAACCGTCCAAATTGACTCAAAATTAATCAAAACCAATAAATAAACACTATTAAACACTTTTAACTCATGAATACGCGGCGCGTAATGAAAGACTGTTATAGCAGACGGTGATAAATATACAAATTTTCACCCTTTCCTTCCATCTATCAGCTGTTAACTTTTCTTGGTAATTCCGTTGACCAGTGCATAGGGCTTGAAGTCCTAAGAAAATTACAATCGATCTGCGGACTTCAAATGAACTTTTGAAGACTTAGGAAAACGCTACAACACGATATATGTTGGTTTTTAATGTGTGAAGTTTTGCTGCCATGTGTAAAAGTTTACTTCCAAACCAAATTTTGTTTCACATAAAAAAACATGTCTAAGCGTAACAGAAATACGCATTGTTTGAAATAAGAGAAAACTGGATAATGTAATGTTTTAAATTTGCTTACTCATCAATTCTTTGACTACTCTGGCCCGTGAAACAGCAAAAATCTTAGACCGAGTTTTGCAAACGTTAACTTGAGGCTTTTTCAATACAAGGCTGCTCTCGCATGAGGCTCTCAGACTACATTTGTAAACTGAAAAGGGTTCAAAATGACTAAAAAAAAAACGTATATTAGTCGTGCTTTCTTGACTATGGCCAGTAGATTGCTTTGTTATTACTCAAACATTGTCACTCATGCGTGATTGAACGGGCATTCTATTGATTAACAACGCCAATGTAATTGACAAGGGAAACTTTCGTGTAAGGAAAACACTGGAATCAGACAAGCGAAGCAGACAATAACTCGAAACAATTATAATTATCTAGGCAATATTCAATTATTTTAAGAACTTCGTATTAGCGTTTTATTCCCCAAAAATATTTTTATTGTTTCTATTGTATTTTTCTACTTCACACTTTTTACCATATATATTTCCATGTCTGCGCTTTTTATTCATTATTTGTCAAAATTGCAGACTGGCAATCGAAAGCTCATATATTTTGAACTTTTTAACCAGAGAACGTTTTTATTTTTAAATTTGATAAAATAGCAAGATAAAGTATGAACTAAAAGACAAAATAAGGACCAAAAATCTCAAAATTCCACCAAAATGGAATCTTTTGGTTTCTTGACCGCCTGTCATGAAATCAAAATTGATGAAATGTAATCCACTTCCATCCTAGCTTGTAATCCTGCTTCTGTTTTGCTCTTTATTATAGAATCTTTTATCCAATTTAGTTGTATATTTGGTGGCATTTGGCGATATAAAAATAAAATTAAGGAAACACAACCTGACATACCTTGGGTGACATACACTTGGGTGACATACCTTTTCTCTTGTAACATTTACCAGGTACCCAATTTTCGTATTGCCAGTCTCCGGTTGCCCAATAACAGGTCTCTTGTTTATTTTCACAATCTTCAGCACTTATACCACTAGGTGCCGCCCAAACAAGTTCACGATTACGAGCGACTTCCACGCATTCACTGGGAACTGAAATAAAAAACAAGGTTTTAGGGACAGTGTGACCAGTTTTAGTATCATTTTGAAAAGCAAAAAAAAAAAAAACGTATTTGTATGAATGGAAACCTAAAAATAGAGCAGTTTTCAATTGAGTGTCGTAAAACCAAAACCAAAGTAATTACTCTGACCAATCACAGCAGTCGTAAACAACCCAAGGTCGAAGTCAAATGGAAGACCAATGCGAAGGTTTCAGTTAAAATCGGGGTTAATAGTCCGCCCGATCCTCACAGCTTTTTAACCACGGAAGAGAAAGAGACCGAAACATCAGTCCCGATGAGTTGAAAGTCCAATTACCACTAATCCTGGGTCAACTCTTAAAAGAACCTTTTAGTTCCTTGGGCTGAATTAACCCTATATTATCACTTATCTAATTGGGCTCCGAGCAACTCAGCCCTGGTACACTTAAATCACGAGAATTTGGTTTTATCGACTGAGTCGATAAGGTAAATTAGCCACCGTATAAAGATTCGAGAAAGCTGACGTTTCGAGCGCTAGCCCTTCGTCGGAGCGAATCAAGGAATTGTTCAAGTTCAAGTTTATTGCCCTATATTGAAAACAGTTTCAGTACAGGCTGTGTGTGGCTTTATATAGTAAGCGGTGGAGCTACGCTGTTGGTGGAAATTTGGTGACGTGAAAAACAAAATTGAATGAATAACGTTCGTTGATTCCGTGAGGTTTACAATTGAGAGTGCCGATTCGAAAGATTCGTTTTTGTTCTAAGTTTTTTACGGCTTTCTGTGTTACCCTGGTGTAGGGAAAGTCCAGGTACGTAGTTAACCCAGGGCTTCCTTTGGTAAAATCTCATCTTATTACATTTTCTAGAGTCAAATGCGGATAAACTCAAAACATACCTACATATCTACATGTACTAGAATACAAAAGCAACCCAAGTAAAATACCTTCTTCTAAGCTAAAAGTATCGGCGATGGTATAAGGAGAAGAAACTCTGTTAAGAGAGACATCACCAATGCTGTTGGGATACTCCGAAAATGTTACCACCTTGTTGATATCATAAGGCGATACGATAGCCACCACAGGCCCCTTCCGGCGATTTAGTTTGAAACGCATATTCAATCCTATAGATGAAGTATAGAAACCATCTTTTGGTTTGGGCATCGCTTGCAGAGCACCTTTGTAATACCGCGTAAAATAATAATTTGACGGACGGTTGAATCGATCAAGTATCTCGAACATTACGACCCCATGTTCCCTCTGATCGCAATGAATAAGGAATGTTGTCATCCGATTTGGCGTTCGAATGTCTTTTAGTCCGACAACGTCTTAAGCGCCACAGCAGCGCGTGCGGACTTCACTTCTACGTGAGGCATATACAAAGAGGTACTTGTTGTTGTTAGTCTTGATGCGGACATACTTTTTATCCACCCCGTCGGACCCAGGTTTTGGGCAAATCTGCTTCATAAACTCTGTAATTTAAGAGTAAATTATTGCGGCAATTTAAGAACAGCTGAATTTATATTCCAAGATTTTCTACTTTTACCTACGGACAATACTCTCTTCGATACTCTTTGTGTGAGTAAAAATGTTTGAGATATCAATATATTTTAAAACCTCATTTTTACACGAAATGTCCGTAATTAAAAAATGCGACGACAGATTTGTTTTTATCAAATAAGCCTTAGAGCTCTCAGGTTTTGTGTCTACAAATTTCAAGACAATCACTCGCTGCACAAAATCTTCGAGTACTCGAATTGGCGGAAAGAGAACCTTATAATGGTGCTGAAAACTGGTAAGGGTTTTCTGTAAATGCCGTATTTTGTTATGTTAACCCTCGGAAGTACAGGGGGGGGGGGGGTGGTTGCCACCCTCCCTTAAGGTTTTTCTCCGATATTTTCTATACCATTTAAGATTAGCACATGCCGTGTTTAGTAGCCGTTCATTTATCTTTGAGACACATTTTGGTAAAGTT